>CM044001.1:20071083-20598583 GCA_024085815.1 Flaveria linearis
ACGTAAATTTAGTTCAAAAACGAATTGTGATAGAGTTGGGTCAATTGTTTTCTATACTTTATCACGTCACGTACAATGTCGCGGCAACGCGCGACGGGTAATAAACCTAGTTTATATTATTTTTATTCGATTGAGTGATTGTAACTTCATGGGTTAACGGGTTCGTTTAGATATGATTTCACATTTATTAGGCCTAGTGAATTAATTTTGGGTTTTATTAATGTTAGGCTTTTATGTATTATTTCTTTAAAAATTAGGTTGAGCCCATATAGGTTTATAGGCCAAGGCCCATTAAAGTTTAAGTAATTTCTAGTCATGCTAAGCCCCTAGGGTATTATGCTCAAGGGCCATTAAGGTCGTTCAAAGCCCATTAAACATAGTGGCCCAATGTCCCAATTTAGGTTTCACGGGCTCAAGCAGGTTATGGTGTGTATGTGTGCGTGGGTCTAAGCCCATTGTAATTGGGCCCATTCGTGGGCTTCCATAATCAAAGGTTTTCCTAACTTAATCTATTATCATCGTGTGACCCACGTTTCTAAAATTTTTTTTTCGGGCCCACAAATCGAGGTTGTCACAGATTAACCTACTCTAAGCCTCAAGTATTAATAAAAATATGTGTTTGTTTTAGGTTTTAGACGAATGTAAAATTCAAAACATAATTTTCGGATATAATGTTTTATGTAATGAAAACATTAAGGATTACTACCATAAATCTTAAAGCCGTAATTTGTTTAGATTCTTATCATACAAGGTGTATAGATGGTGAAAAAGTGTTACAAGGTGTAATGATGTTGTAATTAGCCTCTATCTCAACTAGAAAAGTTATAAGACTCATATAGCTTTCTATTACGACTTGTTTGATTGAAGAACACACCTCATATGTCTCGTATAGGTAACGAAAAAGTGTTATATGATTTGAATTGTAAATGATGACTTGAATAGTAAGTGGCTGGTTTCTATATAGCATCGACAACTTTGTTTCTCGCTCATTTATATTTATAACAATTTCTTTTTATGTTTCTAGCTAATTTTAATTGAAACAGGATGGCTTGAAGTTCGCATATTCATTGGTTCTAGTGTGTTTTACTCAAAGTTGTCACTCGGTTTGTTCTGTTATGATTTATGAGTCTTTGTTTGAGAGTTTGTAGTGTTTTAGATTTGTATTTCAACTCTTGTAATCTTGTGGTGATTATGTTAGGAATTAATATTCAACATTGAATCTTTAGTTGTTTAAGTCATAAGTTCAATTTAATTTGATAGCATGCTTATTTCAACAATGAAACATCATAGAAGGTACAACATGAAGATGTGAGTAGCATCCACTGTGACGCTTCATTAAGACTACCCTGAATGTTGCCCGAAGAATCAAGTGGCGATAGTCATCTTAGTAGTGCTCATAAAGGTTTAGTGGGTAGCTTAGTAATGTTAGTAGTTATTTGCTTTCACCCATTCATATTGAGTTTAACACTTCTGACTCATCCGGAATCACTCTTAAGGAGAAAACCCATCATTGTGTGAAAACCCTATTAAATCAGATTTAAATCTGAGACCTAAAATATACAAATCTCAAACCATCACTCCTATAATACTATACTAGAATTCCTTTGGTACAATCTTTACCACTAACAATTTTGTCTTATTATAACACTCGAAATTTTATAGGCCAAGAAAGAAAGGATAAATGTAGATAAAAGAAGGAAATGTGAGGTAACCCAAAGTTGAGGGGTTAAAAGTGTCCAAAAGGACAAAAGTTTAAAAGTTGGTGAATAAAGGTGATGGCCGCCCATGTTGCCTGTTTACACTTCTTCTCATTCGGATTTAGAGAGAAACAGCAGAGAATTCGGATTTTAGAGAGAGAAAGAAGAAGAATTCGTAGTGTAAGGTAAGGAATTGTGTTTTAAGTTGTTCTTAGTCAGCTTGTTCCTTGGTTATATGCTTATGTGTAACACCCGTATTTTTAGCAAGAAGAAAAAGAAAAAGGAAGAAAAAGAAAAGAAAATAAAAGAAACTAAAAAGGAGGGACCAAAAGTGCTAAATGGGCAAAGTTATTATTTATTTTGTACAAAAGGAAGGCATGGTCGCCAATTACCTCCTGCACATTTCTTTGCATCGGTTTTTAGAGAGAGAGAAAGCAGCAGGAGCAGAAAACCATCGGGATTTTTGAAGAAGGACCTGAGAAATTCGAAGTTTTTGGTAAGAAATCTCGAATTTATGATGTTAGGACGATTCTAGAACCATATATGAGCTTATAAATGTGACTAGTGTGTTCGGGTTGCACCGTGTGTGTGTTTTAGGCGTATAAAAGACTGAGAAGTTCAAGGAAAGGGTATCCAAAACCCGAAGACAAATTAAGGTGAGTTCTAGACCCCTTTTTACTGATTTTTAAACGTTTTGGGGCTGGAAATGCATATATATGTTTTTTATAAAATTTATGCTGATACCCGTATGAACTGAATGTATGCATGTTTATGTTTATGCTAGATTTATGCCTAGAATCATGTGGATATGTTTAGAATTAGGCATTATGATGTTTGGGACTTGGATTTTGGATTAGACACATGAACAGGTTGCAAATATGTCTGAAATTGGACTTAGAATAAATAAGAACAAGCTGATGAGTCCACCAGTGGTCATACGACCAACAGTGTGGTCGTATGACCAGAATTTTTCTAAGTATTAAAGCCCACTAGTGCTCATACGACCAACAGTGTGGTCGTATGACCAGGAGATATATATTTTTCTAAGTGCTGATGAGTCTAACAGGACTCATACGACCAACAGTGTGGTCGTATGACCAAGTTATATTTCTAAGTGGTCCAATAGGACTCATACGACCAACAGTCGTCGTATGACTGTGTGATGAAATTTTCTAAGTATGATGAAGAGTCCCACAGGACTCATACGACCAACAGTGGTCGTATGATCAGAATATATTTCCCAAGTCCAGGGATGGTACGACCAATAGTGCTTATACGGCCAGAGGGCTTATACGCCCGACAGGGCTCAAACGCCTAGGACACTTAGAATTTTTCAGAAATTTCCTGAAATACCGAAGTTCGAGGTTTTGACCAGGGCTGACTAGGGTTAACAAATGATGATGTTTCATGCGTGTAATGATGATTATGGTTAACCCTTATTGTTACTGATATTATTATCAGTGTAGTATTGTTGACAATATTATTAAAATATTGTTAAGTATGGTATGATGCTACGTATGATGATGAATGTATGATGATGAATGTATGATGATGAATGTATGATGATGAATGTATGATGAGTATGTATGATGTGAGTGTATGTTCCTTGTAATTGTGTATGCTTATCTTTCTGAAACTTTACGAATAACGAGAATGAACTAATGAAGTATTATGTATCGTAAAGTGAAAGATAATGAAAGAGGAACATGATGACGAATGCATGTATTAACGAATGAATGAAAAGAAGAATGATGATGAATACATGCATTAATGAACGAACGAATTATGTCTTGCAAGCATTGAATAACGCGATTGGTCCTTCTATGTGATTGACCATGGTCATGGTACCTCTACCGCTTACCTCTAGTACCGTGGCATACGATTTCCCATCATATGTTGACTACGGCCCGGTAGCTAACAACGATCGGGGTGTAGCATATGGTATTGGTACAATTCACCTTTCAATGCGTGCAAGTAAGTATGAACGGGATTCTTGTCATTCGACCACAGTAATCATAGCCAAGTGCTATGAAGTGGGTAAAGCCTGACAGAATCCATACGAGAAGTTAAAGATAACGATGAATAACGAATGATGAAGATAATAACGAATATTATCTCTGTGTACGTATGATGTATGAACGCACGCACGAAAGGATACTTTTAAATAAGTAAAAGTATGTTTTATTACAAAACTAGAACTCACTCAGCAACGCTGACTTTTATGTATTTTCCAGTTGGCAGGTAGTGTTGCTGAGGATGGCACGAGGCGGCTACTCAGCTCTTTTGGGATGGCATTCTTTTGTTAATGTTTTTGTATTGTAATGCAATCAAATGATATTTTGTAACGGGTGTTGTATTACTTTGCAAAAGCATTTATAGTAAATTTAAAGTTTCCGCTGCATGGTTTTTATTAAATGTATGTTTTATGGGTAATGACGACCAACTGTGAGGTGCCCGGGAACGGGGCCTTACAAGTTGGTATCAGAGCCAAAGTTTAAGTGAAATGGGTAAATTTTTAAAATAAACCTAAACTTAAACTGAAAATGGGACAGAAAGGAAGAGAATGCCATCTGAGTAGTTGCGTGCCATCAGGTATTTTTATTAAAGTTAATCATGATTTCGTGCGCATGATATGTGTTTATGTGTACTGTTAGACTTAGATACTAATGTAGTCAGGACAGGTAATGCTCGGGGTACGAAGAGTAGAGTAAGTGGCTAATCACAACTGGCCACTGTAATTAGGGACTTACTATACTCGACATAAACTGAGCTATTTCCTTGAATGACCGTGTTGGTGTTTAAATCTTTCAGTGTGATAGAAGATGGTCGGTGGTAGATCATCTAAAGCCCCAATTGGTGGAGGCAGTGGCGGAAGTGGTGCGGAACCACGAGCCACAAGGGGTAGGCCTAGAAAAGAGAAGAAGGTTCCCGAAGAACCTAATACTACTCCCTCGGGGGAGTGGATGAGAGTGATAATGTGAGAGCCTCGGTGAAAGAGACGGTGATCGAGGAGGTGCACCAAGTCATGCAGACGATCTTACCATCTGTAGTGACTGAAGTGATAAAGGCAGTACGTGAAGACGATAGACGAGGGAGGAATCGGTCCTCAGGTAGACAACAACAGGCGGAAGCAGAAACGGTACTATCTGATGATGAAGAGGAAGAGGAAGAAGAACAGTTACGGGAGACCGCCCGGGGTTGTAACTACGGGGCATTCATGAGGTGCAAACCCCCAACTTTTGATGGGTCTGGTACTGCTACTGATGCTCACCAATGGGTGATGGAAATGGAAGCTGTCCTCGATATTAGTGATTGCCAGGAGGACAAGAAGGTGAAGTTTGCTACCCACTCTTTTACAGGGTCGGCTTTATGCTGGTGGAAAAATGTAGTCCAAGCCGAGGGTAGCAGGGCTATAGGGAAGATGAAGTGGGCTGAGTTAAAAAGGCTGGTGATCGAGGAATTCAGTCCTCGTCGGGAAATGGATAGAATAGAGAGAGAGTTCCTGCAGTTGGAGGCGGGGACGATGACCCACCAACAATATACCACCAAGTTTAACGAATTGGCGCTGTTGGTGCCGGAGCAGGTGACGCCGGTGTCTCGAAAGATCAACCGGTATATTCAGGGGCTGCCAGCTGAAATTCGTTGGCACCTGATTTCTGCCCGACTAAGCACTTTCAGGTCAGCAGTGGATTTGGCGGGAAGGTTATTCGATGAATGTGCTGCTTTGGCGAAGGCTGAGGGAAACAAGAAAGGAAGTGGAGAGAAGAACTGGCAGGGGAAGAGATTTGGTCGGGGTGATACTTCGACAAACCACAAGAAGGCAAGGGTGGATGACCGCCGAGTGGTCATGTCTGGAGCTGGGGTGAGGAAGTGTGGCAAGTGTGGAAGGGAGCACTCAGGGGAGTGCAAGTGGGGATCCAACCTCTGCTTTAAGTGCGGGAAGACAGGGCACATATCAAAAGATTGCCGGATGGGCAAGTGCTTTAACTGTGGAGAAAGTGGCCATATGAGCAGGGACTGTAAGAAGCCGAGGGCTGAGGCTTCAGGGGTAAAGAAGGCGGGAAGTGAAGGTCCGAGAGCAAGTGCCAGGGCTTTCACTATGACGCAGGAAGAGGCTAGGACGGACCCCGATGTGGTGTCAGGTACGTTTCTAGTAAATCAAACTCTTGCTTCTGTGTTATTTGACTCTGGTGCTAGTAGGAGTTTCATTTCTGCTACTTTCTGTGCTAAATTGCCTGTTAGAAGTAAATGCCTTGACAAATCCTTTGACGTAGAAACCGCTATTGGTAAATCCACTAGGGTTAAGGATGTGATAGAAGGCTGTGCCATAGAATTAGAGGGCCATAGGTTTGCTGCCAAGTTACATGTGATGCCCCTAGGAGGATTTGATGTAGTGTTAGGGATGGACTGGTTAGCAACCTACGAAGCTAATATCGTGTGCCGAAAGAAGATGATTAGACTGACGGCGACCGACGGGAGTCCGGTGACGATTTATGGCGATCGAGTTACGATGATTCCGAAGGTGATCTCGATGGCGGTGGCGGGAAAGTGTATGAGGCGCGGATGTAGCACCTACTTATGTTATGTAAAGAATGTAGAGACGCCAACACCACAGCTATGCGATGTGCCAGTGGTGTGTGACTTTCCAGACGTGTTTCCCGAAGACTTATCGGGATTGCCACCTGACCGAGAGATCGAATTCCAGATCGACCTGATACCGGGTGCCCAACCTGTCGCAAAAGCACCGTATCGCTTGGCTCCGACGGAGATGAAAGAGTTGATGGAGCAGTTGCAGGAGCTGCTGGATAAGGGGTTTATCCGACCGAGTATCTCACCTTGGGGTGCTCCGGTTCTGTTCGTAAAGAAGAATGATGGTAGTATGAGGATGTGCATCGACTACCGCGAGCTGAATAAGCTGACGGTGAAGAACAGATACCCCTTACCGAGGATCGATGACTTGTTTGATCAACTTCAGGGTGCCAGTTGGTTTTCAAGGATAGATCTTCGATCGGGTTACCATCAACTAAAGGTGAAGGAACAAGATATCCCTAAAACAGCCTTTCGTACGCGCTATGGTCACTACGAGTTTCTTGTCATGTCTTTTGGGTTGACCAATGCGCCGGCTGCTTTTATGGATTTGATGAACCGAGTGTGCCGACCAATGTTGGATAAATCAGTAATTGTATTCATCGATGATATTCTGATTTATTCAAGAAGTGAAAAAGAGCATGCCAGGCATATTCGGGAAGTGTTGGAGACGTTGAGAAGGGAGAAATTGTACGCCAAGTTCTCCAAGTGCGCCTTTTGGTTACGCGAGGTGCAATTCCTGGGTCACGTAGTGAATGCAGAAGGAATAATGGTGGACCCAGCAAAGGTTGAGGCTGTGATGCAATGGAAATCACCAAAAACGCCATCCGAGATTCGTAGCTTCTTGGGATTGGCGGGCTATTATAGAAGATTTATTCAAGACTTTTCAAAGATCGCCTCACCTTTGACAAAATTGACTCGTAAGGACGTAAAATTCGTGTGGGGTCGAGAGCAGGAGATGGCTTTTGAGGAGTTGAAGGCAAGACTAACACAAGCTCCTGTCTTGACTTTGCCTGAGGGAAGTGAAGACTTAGTGGTCTATTCGGATGCATCTTATTCTGGGCTAGGTTGTGTGTTGATGCAACGTGGAAAGGTGATAGCCTATGCATCCCGACAACTGAAAACCCACGAAGTCAACTATCCCACACACGATTTAGAACTAGCTGCGGTGGTTTTTGCGTTGAAGATATGGCGGCACTATCTATACGGGACGAAGTGCACTATCTTCACAGACCACAAAAGCTTGAAGTACTTCTTCGAGCAGAAAGATCTAAACATGAGGCAAAGGCGATGGTTGGAGCTCATAAAGGATTATGACTGCGAAATCCATTACCATCCGGGCAAGGCCAACGTGGTGGCCGATGCCCTTAGCCGAAAAGAAAGGCCTGAGCCGATCCGGGTAAAGGCATATCAGCTAATTATGACCTCAGATGTAATGACTCAGGTTAAGGAGTTTCAAGACGAGGCTTTGAAAGAAGATCGTCTTAACTCCGAAAGGATGAGAGGTCTAGTTACGGAATTGGGTGAGAACACTCTTGGTGTTAAGACTCGATTTGGACGAATGTGGATTCCTCGAAACGGGGATCTACGTGGAAGAATCACGGATGAGGCCCATAAGACCCGATACTCCATTCACCCCGGTGCTACCAAAATGTACGACGATATGAAGAAGGATTACTGGTGGCCGGGTATGAAACGCGATGTGGTGGAGTACGTAAGTAAGTGCCTGACTTGTTTACAAGTGAAGACGGAACACCAGAAGCCCTACGGGAAGATCCAACCGTTGGATATACCTGAGTGGAAGTGGGAGCACATCACCATGGACTTCATCACGAAACTACCACGTACCCCGAAAGGGTATGATGCCATATGGGTGATAGTTGACCGCTTGACAAAGAGTGCCCACTTCCTACCGATCCGCGAAACGTACTCATCTGAAAGATTGGCGGATCTGTTCATCAAAGAAATTGTAGCTCGTCATGGTGTGCCGGTGTCTATTGTATCTGATCGCGACACCCGGTTTACCTCCAAGTTTTGGAAGAGATTTCATGATGCGATGGGGACGAGACTACACATTAGTACAGCATATCACCCTCAGACGGACGGTCAGTCTGAGAGGACGATCCAAACACTCGAAGACATGCTTCGGGCATGCGTGATCGATTTTGGAGGAAGTTGGGATGATCACTTGCCGTTAGCAGAATTCTCGTACAACAATAGCTATCATGCCAGTATTGGCATGCCACCCTACGAGATGCTATACGGTAGGAGATGTAGGACGCCCGTATGTTGGGGAGACATTGGGCAGAAAGAGTTAGGAGGTGTTGAGGTGGTCGAAGCTACGACTGAGAAGTTAGAAAAGATCAAAGCCTTCATGAAGGCGGCGAAAGATAGGCAAAAGTCGTATGCTGACAAGAGGCGAAGACCGATAGAGTTCAAGGTTGGTGACCGAGTAATGTTGAAGGTCTCACCTTGGAAAGGTATTATCAGATTCAGGAAACGAGGTAAGCTAAGCCCGAGATACATAGGACCTTTCCGAATTGTCGCACGAGTAGGAGAGGTGGCCTATCGACTTGAATTGCCAGATGAGTTAAGTGGAATTCATCCCACATTCCATGTATCCCATCTGAGGAAGTGCTTAGCTGATGAAGACATGGTTGTACCACTGGAGGATATTGAAGTAGACGAACGGCTCAATTACGTGGAGCAACCAGTGGCAATCATTGATCGTAAAGAAAAGAGGTTAAGGAATAAAGTGGTTCCTCTTGTGCGTGTACAGTGGAAGCACAGGAAGGGATCCGAGTCTACGTGGGAGACTGAAGAAGAGATGAGACAACACTACCCACATCTGTTTGAGGAATGACAGGTTTCGGGGACGAAACCTATATAAGGGGGGTGGACTTGTAACACCCGTATTTTTAGCAAGAAGAAAAGAAAAAGAAAAAGAAGAAAAGAAAAAGAAAAGAAATAAAAGAAACTAAAAAGGAGGGACCAAAAGTGCCAAATGGGCAAAGTTATTATTTATTTTGTACAAAAGGAAGGCATGGTCGCCCATTACCTCCTGCACATTTCTTTGCATCGGTTTTTAGAGAGAGAAAGCAGCAGGAGCAGAAAACCATCGGGATTTTTGAAGAAGGACCTGAGAAATTCGAAGTTTTTGGTAAGAAATCTCGAATTTATGATGTTAGGACGATTCTAGAACCATATATGAGCTTATAAATGTGACTAGTGTGTTCGGGTTGCACCGTGTGTGTGTTTTAGGCGTATAAAAGACTGAGAAGTTCAAGGAAAGGGTATCCAAAACCCGAAGACAAATTAAGGTGAGTTCTAGACCCCTTTTTACTGATTTTTAAACGTTTTGGGGCTGGAAATGCATATATATGTTTTTTTATAAAATTTATGCTGATACCCGTATGAACTGAATGTATGCATGTTTATGTTTATGCTAGATTTATGCCTAGAATCATGTGGATATGTTTAGAATTAGGCATTATGATGTTTGGGACTTGGATTTTGGATTAGACACATGAACAGGTTGCAAATATGTCTGAAATTGGACTTAGAATAAATAAGAACAAGCTGATGAGTCCACCAGTGGTCATACGACCAACAGTGTGGTCGTATGACCAGAATTTTTCTAAGTATTAAAGCCCACTAGTGCTCATACGACCAACAGTGTGGTCGTATGACCAGGAGATATATATTTTTCTAAGTGCTGATGAGTCTAACAGGACTCATACGACCAACAGTGTGGTCGTATGACCAAGTTATATTTCTAAGTGGTCCAATAGGACTCATACGACCAACAGTCGTCGTATGACTGTGTGATGAAATTTTCTAAGTATGATGAAGAGTCCCACAGGACTCATACGACCAACAGTGGTCGTATGATCAGAATATATTTCCCAAGTCCAGGGATGGTACGACCAATAGTGCTTATACGGCCAGAGGGCTTATACGCCCGACAGGGCTCAAACGCCTAGGACACTTAGAATTTTTCAGAAATTTCCTGAAATACCGAAGTTCGAGGTTTTGACCAGGGCTGACTAGGGTTAACAAATGATGATGTTTCATGCGTGTAATGATGATTATGGTTAACCCTTATTGTTACTGATATTATTATCAGTGTAGTATTGTTGACAATATTATTAAAATATTGTTAAGTATGGTATGATGCTACGTATGATGATGAATGTATGATGATGAATGTATGATGATGAATGTATGATGATGAATGTATGATGAGTATGTATGATGTGAGTGTATGTTCCTTGTAATTGTGTATGCTTATCTTTCTGAAACTTTACGAATAACGAGAATGAACTAATGAAGTATTATGTATCGTAAAGTGAAAGATAATGAAAGAGGAACATGATGACGAATGCATGTATTAACGAATGAATGAAAAGAAGAATGATGATGAATACATGCATTAATGAACGAACGAATTATGTCTTGCAAGCATTGAATAACGCGATTGGTCCTTCTATGTGATTGACCATGGTCATGGTACCTCTACCGCTTACCTCTAGTACCGTGGCATACGATTTCCCGTCATATGTTGACTACGGCCCGGTAGCTAACAACGATCGGGGTGTAGCATATGGTATTGGTACAATTCACCTTTCAATGCGTGCAAGTAAGTATGAACGGGATTCTTGTCATTCGACCACAGTAATCATAGCCAAGTGCTATGAAGTGGGTAAAGCCTGACAGAATCCATACGAGAAGTTAAAGATAACGATGAATAACGAATGATGAAGATAATAACGAATATTATCTCTGTGTACGTATGATGTATGAACGCACGCACGAAAGGATACTTTTAAATAAGTAAAAGTATGTTTTATTACAAAACTAGAACTCACTCAGCAACGCTGACTTTTATGTATTTTCCAGTTGGCAGGTAGTGTTGCTGAGGATGGCACGAGGCGGCTACTCAGCTCTTTTGGGATGGCATTCTTTTGTTAATGTTTTTGTATTGTAATGCAATCAAATGATATTTTGTAACGGGTGTTGTATTACTTTGCAAAAGCATTTATAGTAAATTTAAAGTTTCCGCTGCATGGTTTTTATTAAATGTATGTTTTATGGGTAATGACGACCAACTGTGAGGTGCCCGGGAACGGGGCCTTACATTATGTGTGTTCTTGTATGTTCGGGTGGTGTGTTTAAGTGAGTTTTAGGTGCTAGAACCGTCTGAAAGGCTCAAGAGAAGGGTGTAAGCTCAAAAGCAGCAAAGGTGAGTTCTAGAACCCCCTTTTTAACATATTTTTAATAATTTTGGGGCTGGAAAATACATGTGTGTATGTTTTTATAGAAATAAATTTCTACCCGTATGTGTGTGTGAAGGTGTATGTGGGTGGGTGTATGTTTTGGGTGTAAACAATGCTACGATTATGACTAAGTATGTATTTTATTGCTTAGAATGTAAGAACTAAGCTTAGAACATGTTAGGTGTGAATTTGGGACTGAAAATAGGCCGATTAGTAAAAGTTAGTTGTTCAACCGTCTAAACAGTGGACCATGCGTCCAACGGTTGAATTTTTCTAAGTATGCCCAACCGCCCAAAACGCCCAACCGCCTGAATAGTGCCCAACCGACTGAATAGTGCCCAACCGCCTAAATAGTCCCATACGTCTAAGTGAAAAAAATGGCTAAGTATAGGCCCAAACGTCTGAACAGTGCCCAACTGCCTAAGTGCCCATGCGTCTAAGTCAGGCCAATGTATCTAAATAGTGCCCAATCCTCTAGAATATTGCTCAGGATGACTAAGTGCAGGACCAAAGGTCTGAATAGGGCCCATGCGTCTAAATAGGCCCATACGTCTAAGGTAAAAAGTGACCAAGTTAAGTCCAGACTGCATAGTGGCAAAACGTCTAAACAGGGCAGAAGCGCCCAAATAGTTCCCATGCGTCTAGACCCTTAGAATTATTTTCTAAAATTTAAGGAAAAACAGAAAGTCTAGGGTTTTGACTAAGTTGATTTATGGGCAATGATTACCCATTATAAGCATAATTATGAAATGCCTTAGGATTATAAAATGTATGAATGATGTACAATACGTATGATGTGTTATCTTTTAATAATGATTAAACGTATTTATATTATATTGTAAAATACGTTATAAATTATGTTATAACTTTACGAAGTATGACAAACGAATGAAAGAACATAAAGAATAACGTAACGAAATGAAAGATAACAAAAATGAGAAATGAATGTAAAGAAAGAAAGAATGCATGCATTAATGAACGAACGAATGTAAGAAAATTCTTTCAAGCAATGTATGGAGGTTCACACCCAATGAAGGGAGTTAGCTCAACTGTGTGCGGGTTAGCTACCCCGGAAGGATGCACACTGGGGTCCAATCGTTGTGATTGACCATATGTATGGGATCTTGCCGCTTACCCCGGTACTGTGGTCAGGCCACCAGGCACAATGTATGGGAGTCTATTTATAGATTTCGGTCCAGTACCCGCTTTATGCATGACGGTGGGGTATAACACATGTTATTGATCCGAAAGAAGTTACCCCGGTACTGTGGTCAGGCCACCGGGCACAATGTATGGGAGTCTAATTATAGACTTCGGCCCAGTACCCGCTTTATGCATGACGTTGGGGTATATCCCGTGGCATTGGCCCGGAATGTAAGAAAGATAACGAATGATAACGATGATGTACGATGATGAGTGAACGAAAGTTAATGAATGATGATGAAGATAATGATAAGATTATCTATTTGTACGTATGATGTATGAGCACATATGAAAATAAAGAACGGTGTTGAATGATAAGTGAAATATTTTATTTATAAAACTAGAATTCATTCAGCAACGCTGACTTTTATGTGTTTTCCAGTTGACAGGTAAAAATTGCTGAGGATGACATGAGGTAGCTACTTGGCCTTTTTGGAATGACATCCATTCGTATAATAATGATATTTTTGTGATGTAATGCAAGTTATAATATTTTGTAATAGTTAACAGTATTGTATTACGTTACAAAAGTTGTCATTAAAATATATAAAATGTTTTGTTTAGTTTCCGCTGCAATGTTTTAAATAATAGTATGTTTTATGTGCGATTAATGACCAGCGTTGAGGTGCCCGGGAACGAGGCCTTACACTTATTATTATTATTTATTTTAAAAATGGTTTAATGATAAATTATAATAGAATGAGCTCATATTAAAACGGGCCCGTCTAAAACGATTGAACACAAGAAATTCCACATAAAATCTTATCTAACTTCTTTACAAGTGGAATGAAACAATGATCAACTGGCTATTCAAAATTTGTTGTGTCAATCAATGAAATATGTGAACAACGATAGGCATTTAACTATGATATCAAATGTCATGACTTTTCATTGCAACTGAACCATCTCTCTTTAAAGAACGTTGTAGTTCAAAACGCTACAACATCAAAAGTAGTCGATAATATTTATATGTAACCAAAAAAACCACAGAAGTATGAGGTTAGCATTAATTAATATTTATCTTTTGATTAATGTTTAATAGAACTTACAAGAACTTCTAGAGTCTAGATTGATCTATTTTATCAATAGCAATATTAAATAGTAGAAGCCATATAGAAAAATGTTAACATTAAATGGTGACATCTAAACAGAATGCATTCAATGCACCACATGGTGTTTAATAGCTAAAGCCCTAGTGCTTGATTCAGTTAAAAACGCAAAATCAATAGACCCTATACCTACCAAAGGCATTATAGCCTAGCAGTATTTTGGTGGTGGGATAAGACTTAGGGCCTATTAGGTTATGGGTTCGAATCTCACAAAGGGGGGGTTTTCTCATAATTATGAGTTTCCCCTGAATTGATGACTTGGTGGTGGAATATGATCGCGTGGTAACACTGGTGGCACGATTATACTCCAGTGATCCGTGAGTGATTTCAATTTAGCCGTTCAAAAAAAAATAGACCCTATACCAAGCCGATAATCACAAAAAGAACAAAATCACATGTAAATCAGATTAAATATCGGTTGTAAATGTAATTTACGGATCTATAGTGAATTGGTATATATGTGATACAAGTCTATAGTTGTGGGAGTCGTTGACTTAGTCAAATATGTCTGTTAGAATTAGTTGAGTCGGTTGAAGAGCTATTAATAAATTGAGGATGGTGGTTGGATAGAAATGCATGATAGAATGTAACTACTTTTCCCGCTTAGTTCTTTCATCTGTAATCTTTCGATTAGACAATTCAGAAACTCATCTTCTCTAGTTTCTTGTTGTTAATCTCTATGTAGATATTGTTCATTCAGTTTCAACTATACCTATCTATTAATCCCTAGTGTATTGTATCATCGGTCTCAGAGTATCCATCCTCGGATCTCCAGTCTCTTTTGAATAAGATGGCGAAACGTACAGACTCAATTAGGAAGATTGAGCACGAATATAGTAGCGGTGGTGATGTTGAATCATCAAGAGAAGGTAATTCACAGATTGTTCAAGAGTTTCAGGATTGCTTACAATCAATTGCGGATATGCATAGGGATTAAGATAAGTCGGTTACTGAAATCAGGAAGGAACAAGCTCAATCGGTATCAGCGATGAAGGAAGCATTTAAGAATTTGTCTGTGATCCTCAATGCTCAAGGAGGAAGATCTACAAGAGGAAATTCAATTGGTAGTTTAGAAGAAGGCTCAAGTTATCAATATCTGTTGCGATTAATTCGCATTGATTTTCTGAAGTTCAATAGAGTTGATTTATCGGCATGGTTGTTCAAGAAAAAGCAGTTCCTTTAATTAGATAAGGTTGCTGATATGACTAGTGTTCAATTGGCATCATGTCATTTTGAAGAAAGAAAAATACAATGGTATCAATACTTGTTGAAGTAAAGAGATGATGTTACTTCTAATTAGAATGAGCTTAAGATAGCTCTTGAGATACGATTTGGAAATCTCTTTGATGATCCGATGTTGGAATTTAAGAACCATAAGATGATTTCATCCGCCAAAGAATACCATGATGCATTTGATCAAATTGTGAGTAAACTACAACTTCCTCCTGAATATGCTCTTAGCTGCTTCATTACGGGTTTAGAAGAAGAGATTCAATTGCATGTATGAATGTTTCATCCTAAGTCTGTTCAGGAAGCTTATGGATTAGTTAAGCTTCAAGAGGCTGCTCAGAATCTTAAGAAATCTAAAGGTATTGTAAAATTTAGGGGTAGTGAATTGGTTTTGGTGGTAAAGGATTATTACTGACTCCAAAGCCCATAACTATGATTTTAGGGAAGGTGGATGAAAAGATAAACAATAGAAGAACATTAACTACAGCCGAGTTTGAGGAAAAAATGTCTAAAGGGTTGTGTCACATGTGTGATGAAAAATATGTTAGAGGTCATGTATGTAAAGGTAAAAAACCTCAGTTGTATCATATTGAAGTGGAGTTATTGGATGAAGAGGAGGAGGAACATATTGAATTACCCACTATGGAATTTGCTCAAATATCAGTGAACACCTTAGAAGGTAGTGAGGTCTATCAATCTATGCGTGTTATAGGCCATGTGGGAAAGGTTGATATCCAAATTTTAATGGATACGGGTAGTTCCCGTATTTCATTGATGAATCTTTGGCTAATAAATTAGGGTGTTGATTTGCTGATAGATCTCCTATGGTGGTCAAGGTAGTTGATGGTGTCCAGGTGGTGTTTAATAGAATGATCATTGGATTTTCATTAAGAATGCAAGGTCTGGTGTTTACAATGGATGCGTATGTGATGCCTTTAAGGGGCTGTGATTTTGTGTTGGCGAGTTTACAAAGTTGGGAAGTATTTTATTGATCTATAAAGTTAAGACCATGAGTTTCAATATAAGGATTAGAAGGTTATATTACGTGGGGCCCATACTAAGAAGGTGGTTGCTTCTCATAAGGATAATTTGTAAAAATGGGTCAAATAGAGAGGGGAGTCGTCAATGTTACAATTGTATTCAGTGGAAGGGTTGTCTACTCCTACCTCAATTGTTTTACCAACACAGAAGCAAGATGACAGACATTCATGTGATATTCAATCTTTGCTTACTCAGTTTCAAGATGTTTTTTGTGATATGCCATCCTTACCACCTTTTCAAAATGGTTTTGACCATAAAATTCCATTAGTAGATGGCATACAAGGTTTAAATTTGAAACCTTACAGATATCCATTAATTCAAATGGATGTTATAAAAACATGACTAGTGATCTACTTGATCAGGGTGTTATCTGACGTAGTAATAGCTTGTTTGCTTCTCCTGTGGTTTTGGTTAAGAAAAAGATGTTAGTTAGCATATGTGCGTGGATTATAGAAAATTAAATCAGGTTAATATACCCGATCGGTTTCCTATTCCATTAGTGGAGGAGGTATTAAATGAATTATATGGTACATATTATTTTTCGAAGTTGGATCTCAAATCAGGATATTACTAGATTCGAATGAGCCCAGAGGATGTTCACAAGATGTCTTTTAAAACTCATAATTGTCATTATGAATTTTTATTGATGCCCTTCAGCCTCACCAATGCTCCTTCCACATTTCAAAGCTTAAAAATGTTGAATCTAGATACCAGAATCAAGACGTAAACTAGAAGAATCAATACGAAAGAACTTGTGTTATTGAAAACTGAGAATTGAACTAACTAGATACAGCCGAATACAATGACTTATATACTAGAGTTTACATCTTCAACAAACTAACAAACTTTAACAACCAAGAAGGTCAAACTTTAACTTTGACATTTATAACCAACCGGTTAACTTTGGAATTATGCCAACATACTCCCCCCTAATTACAAACACCTTCACTTAAGTCTTCTACACCAATCAAGACCCTCATTTCAACGAATTTCAACCTCGGAAGCGCCTTGGTCAGTATATCAGCCTTTTGCAGGTTACTACTCATAAACTCCACCTGGATTTGATCCCTTTCAATACATTCACGTATAAAGTGATATCTCGTATCAATATGCTTCGACCTTCCATGAAACACAGGGTTTTTCATCAACGCCAAAGCAGACCGATTATCCACTTTAATCACAACCGAAACCTGTGACCTTCCAGTAACTTCTTCCGGTAAACCTCGTAACCACAAAGCTTGGCATGCTGCTGACGTTGCAGCCATGAACTCAGCTTCACAACTCGACAATGCAACCGTCGATTGTTTTTGAGAACTCCATGATATTAAAGCATCATTAAAGTAAAACATGTTGCCTGAGACATTCTTCCCATCACCATCAACACTTGTATAGTTACTATCACTATACCCCATTAGACTTGACCTTGTCCCAGCTTTATACCGCAGACCATAGTGCAACGTACCTTTTACATATCGGACAACTTGTTTGACTGCTTTCATATGAAGATCCTTTGGATTTTGCATGAACCTACTCAAGTAGCCCACTGAAAACATCAAATCAGGCCTCGTTTGAGTAAGATACCTCAATGATCCAATTAATTTTCTGTATTGGGTTAAATCAGTTTCAGCCTCATCTTCTAACTTTCCAAGCTTCAACCCCAGATCCATTGGAATCTTCACTTCATTGCACTCACCCATTCCAGCCAGCTGAACCACCTTTAAAGCATAAGCTGCTTGTTTAATCAAGATGTCTCCTTGCTTCTGAGCCACTTCTATACCAAGATAGTAACATAGTAACCCCAAATCAGTCATCTTGAACCGCAACTTCATTTCTTGCTTAAACTCCTCCACTTCCTTCTCATGACTTCCTGTAACAATCAGGTCGTCTACATATACCCCTACTATGACTGAAGTCGTGACCTTGATCCTCACATAAACTGCTGCTTCTCTTTGGCACCTTACAAAGCCTATATCTTTCAGTACCTCATCTAGCCGCTTATTCCAAGCACGAGGAGCTTGTCTAAGCCCGTACAAGGCCTTAAGCAGTTTATACACTTTATGCTCAGCCCCTTTTACCTCATAACCCAACGGCTGCTTTACAAAAACATCCTCCTTTAAGTTCCTATGCAGAAACGCAGCCTTTACATCCAAATTGTAACACCCGTATTTTTAGGAAATAAAAGAATAAAAGAGAAAGAAAAGGATGGAAATAAAAGCCAACCCAAAGATGAGGGGTCAAAAGTGTCAAATGGACAAAAAAGTAATAAAGTGGGTGAAAAAGGTGGTATGGTCTCCCATTATTGCCTGCCACAACATTTCATTCGACAGTTTAGAGAGAGAAAGAGCAGAAGCTCTTGGATATTTGAAGAACAAGAAGAAGCAGTCAAATTTAAGGTAAGATTTAGTGTTTTTGAGTTGTTCTTGGCTAGAACTAGCCTCGGTTATATGCTTATGCGTGTTCATGTGTGCTCGAGTGTGTGTTTTAGACACATCTAGGCGTCCGAATCTTTGGAAAAGCCCAAGTTGAGGAGTTTGAACTTGGAAGCAGCAAAGGTGAGTTTCTAGATCCCCTTTTTACATGTTTTCAAATGATTTTGGGGCTGGAAAATACATGTATTTATGTTTTTATAAGGTTGGGTATTATACCCGTATGTTCATATGCATGTGTGTGTGGGTCGGGTATGTTTTGGAAAGATGTATGGTTATGAATATGTTAAGTTCATGCTTAGAACCGTATGTGAATGTTTAGAATTAGGTGATATGATGTTTGGGACTGAGAACAGCTCAAAAATATGTGAACAGGCTGCTAATAAGTCCAAATAGTGCTCATGAGTCTGAATTTTGACTTAGAAAAACTAAGTGCAGGGTAATAAGTCCAATAGTGCTCATAAGTCTAAACAGTGCACATATGCTCAAAAATAAGTTAAGTATAAGGTGATAAGTCCAATAGTGCTCATAAGTCTAAACAGTGCACATATGCCCGAAAATAAGTTAAGTATAAGGTGATAAGTCCAATAGTGCTCATAAGTCTAAACAGTGCACATATGCCCGAAAATAAGTTAAGTATAAGGTGATAAGTCCAATAGTGCTCATAAGTCTAACAGTGCACATATGCCCGTAAATAAGTTAAGTATAAGATGAAAAGTCTGAACAGTGGTCGTATGACCAGAGAATTTTTCTAAGTGTAGGGTGAAAAGTCCAGCAGTGCTCATACGCCCAGCAGTGCTCATACGTCCAGCAGTGCTCATACGCCCAACAGTGCTCATGCTTCCAACAGTGCTCATGTGTCCAACACTTAGAATTTTTTTCAGAAATTTTCTGAAAATCTGGATTTCGGGGATTTGACCGAGGTTGACCAAGGGCCATTTAATGATGATGTTTTGTGCACACGATGATGATTATGATTAACCCTTATTATTACTGATATTATTATCAGTGTATTATTATTGTTAACAATATTATTAATAAAATATTGTTAAGTATGGTATGATGCTATGTATGATGATGAATGTGAATGATGATGTTTGAATGTAATAATATTCTTTTCCTAATATTATAATTAATATTATGATTAGAGATATTATTAAGAGTATGAATAATATTATTTATAATAATAATATTATTATTATTAATATGCTTATTAATAATAATACTGTATGTTTCTATGTGGAATGATCATGATCAATAATTATTATCATTAATAAAGTGAAAGATTAATGATAATAAGGAATGGAACGTGAACGAATGAACGAAAGTCTTGCAAGCAAATGAATGGAGGTGCACACCCCTGGCAGGTGTTAGCTCAACTGTGATGCGGGTTCGCTACCCCGAAGGATGCACACAGGATCAATCCTTGAGATTGATATAGAGGTGAGTGACTTGGTGTCACAACAGACTCACAGGAATGTAGGTCAATCTTTGTGATTGGCTTAGAGGTGAGTGACTTGGTGTCACAACAGACTCACAGTATGTAGGTCAATCTTTGTGATTGACTTAGAGGTGAGCGACTTGGTGTCGCAACAGACTCACAGCTTAATTAAAGAGGAATGATAAAAGTACGAATTGAACGATGATGAAGATAATGAAAGTATTACCTATGTGTACGTACGATGTATGATCACCCGTGAAAATGAGGAACAGTTTTTGAATGAAAAGTAAAGTATTTTAACTACAAAACTAGAACTCACTCAGCAACGCTGACTTTTATGTATTTTCCAGTTGGCAGGTAACAGGTTGCTGAGGATGGCACAAGGGGATGACTACTTGGTGGGCAAGACTGACATCCAAATTATATTTTGACGATACTGTTGTGCTGTAATTCATTCAATTAAACATTTTGTGACTTAGAAACTAGAATGTATTGCTTAACAACAGTTTTCATAATGAATGGATGGTTTTTGTTAAACTTAATTCCGCTGCTTAAAATTGTATTATGTATGTTTTATGCTGTGAATGACCAACTGTGAGGTGCCCGGGGAAGGGGGCCTTACAAGTTGGTATCAGAGCTAAAGTTTAAGTGAAACGGGTAAATTTTCAAAAATAAACCTTAACTTAAACTGAGAATGGGACGGAAAGAGGGATGTCAGCCCGAGTAGCCATGTGCCATCAGGTATTGCTTTTCTTAAAAGTTAATCAGTGTTATGTGCGTGTGCTATGTGATTTATTTGTTCTTAGTAGATTTAGATGCTGATGTAGTCAGGATAGGAAGTGCTTGGGGTGTGAAGAGTAAAGTAAGTGGCTAATCACAACTGGCCACTGTAATTAGGGACTTACTATACTTGACATAAACTGAGCTGTTCCTTGAATGACTGTTTTAGTGTTTGAATCTTATAGTGCATAGGAAAATGGCTGGGAAGAAACCTTCTAAGGCTGCTAGAGGTAGAGGTCGTCCGCGTACGACTAGGAACAGTACTAAAGCTCCTGAGACGACTCCTGTGAACCCTGAGGTTCCTAACCGGAATGAAGAAACCGAGAATGCGAGCCTGAATGCCTCAGCTAGGGAGGTGATTGCTGATGAGGTACACCAAGTCCTGCAGGCGGTTATGCCATCTGTGGTGACTGATGTTATTCGTGCTGTGAGGAATGAGGAGAGGAAGGAGAAGGAGGATAGGAGAGGGTCAACTGGGAAGGAAAGCAAGGGAGGAGAGGAACGACCAGATCCAGAGATAGTAGTATCTGATGAAGAGGAAGATGATGTGGTAGGGGTGACGACTAAGGGATGCAATTACGGGGCATTCCAGAGATGCAGGCCCCCGACTTTTGACGGAAATGGCAATGCTGCTGCTGCCCACCGTTGGGTAAGGGAGATGGAGGCGGTACTCGAGATCAGTGAGTGCCGGGAAGATCAGAAGGTGAAATTTGCCACCCACTCTTTTACTGACTCAGCCCTATGTTGGTGGGACAATATTGTCCAGGCTGAGGGCAGCAGGGCCATAAGCAAGATGAAGTGGTCCGAGTTGAAGAAGCTGGTAATTGAGGAATTCTGTCCTCACAGGGAACTCGATAAGATTGAGAGGGAGTTCCTACAACTCGAAGCGGGAACCATGACCCACCAGCAGTACACTGCCAAATTCAATGAGATGGCGAGGCTGGTGCCGGATCAAGTGACGTCGGTGTCCCGAAAGATTAACCGGTACATTCAGGGACTACCAGCCGACATTCGTAGGCACTTGATTGCTGCTCGGCCAAGCACGTTTAGGTCGGCAGTGGATTTGGCTGGAAGACTCTACGATGAGAGGGAGGTAGCAGATGCGGAGGTGAAGAAGGCTGGTGGGGGTGACCGAAATTGGAACGGGAAGCGGTTCGGGCGTGGTGGCTTTACCCCGAACAACAAAAGGATGAGAATGGATGACCGTAGGGTGGGGTCATCAAGCTCGAGGCCCAAAAGGTGTGGCAAGTGCGGGAAGGAGCATACGGGTGAGTGCAAATCGGGACTCAACGTGTGTTTCAAGTGCGGAAAGCCGGGCCACATCTTGAAAGACTGTAAGGAGCTGAGGTGTTATAACTGCGGCGAGGCGGGCCATATGAGTAAAGACTGCAGGAAGCAGAGGGTGGAGAGTTCCGGGGCAAGGAAGACGGCCGGGACTGAAGGGCAGAAGGCGAGCGCCAGAGCTTTTACCATGACCAGAGAGGAGGCTAGGACGGACCCCGATGTCGTGTCAGGTACGTTTCTAGTAAATCAAACTCTTGCTTCTGTGTTATTTGATTCTGGTGCTAGTAGGAGTTTCATTTCTGCTACCTTCTGTGTTAAGTTGCCTGCTAGTAGTAAATGCATTGATGAGCCCTTTGAAGTAGAAACCGCTATTGGTAAGTCCACTAGAGTTACTGATGTGATAGAGGACTGTACCATAGAATTAGAAGGTCATAGGTTTGCTGCTAGATTACATGTGATGCCCCTAGGTGGATTTGATGTAGTACTAGGGATGGACTAGTTGGCAACCTATGAAGCGAATATCGTATGTCGAAAGAAGATGATTAGACTGACGGAATCTGACGGAAGTCTGGTAACAATATACGGCGATCGTGTAACGACGATTCCGAAGGTGATTTCGATGGCGGTGGCGGGGAAGTGTATGAGGCGTGGGTGCAACGCCTACCTATGTTATGTAAAGGATGTGAAAACGCCAACACCACAACTATCCGACGTTCCGGTTGTGTGTGAGTTTCCCGACGTGTTCCCGGAAGACTTATCAGGGTTGCCACCTGACCGCGAAATCGAATTTCAAATTGACCTGATACCCGGTGCCCAACCTGTCGCCAAGGCATCGTATCGATTAGCTCCGACGGAGATGAATGAGTTGATGGAGCAACTGCAAGAGTTGCTTGACAAGGGCTTTATTAGACCGAGTATCTCTCCTTGGGGTGCTCCGGTCTTATTTGTGAAGAAGAAGGACGGTAGCATGAGGATGTGTATCGACTACCGTGAGTTGAACAAGCTAACGGTAAAGAATCGGTATCCGTTACCGAGGATTGACGACTTGTTCGACCAGCTCCAGGGTGCCAGTTGGTTCTCGAGGATAGATCTTCGATCTGGCTACCATCAATTGAAAGTGAAGGAGCAAGACATTCCTAAAACAGCTTTTCGTACGCGTTATGGACACTATGAGTTTCTCGTTATGTCATTTGGTCTAACTAACACGCCAGCTGCTTTTATGGACTTGATGAACCGAGTGTGTCGGCCAATGTTAGATAAATCAGTGATTGTCTTTATCGATGATATCCTGATTTATTCCAGGAGCAAAGAAGAGCATGCCGGTCATATTCAGGAGGTGTTGGAGACCTTGAGGAAGGAGAAACTGTATGCTAAATTCTCCAAGTGTGCCTTCTGGCTACGCGAGGTGCAATTTCTGGGTCACGTGGTAAATACAGAAGGAATAATGGTGGACCCAGCAAAGGTTGAGGCTGTGATGCAATGGAAATCACCAAAGACGCCATCCGAGATTCGTAGTTTCTTAGGACTGGCGGGCTACTATAGGAGATTTATTCAAGACTTCTCCAAGATAGCCTCCCCTTTGACAAAATTGACTCGCAAGGACGTGAAATTCGTGTGGGGTCGAGAGCAGGAGACTGCCTTTGAGGAGTTGAAGACAAGACTAACACAAGCTCCTGTTTTGACATTGCCCGAGGGGAATGAAGACTTAGTGGTCTATTCAGATGCATCTTATTCTGGGCTAGGTTGCGTGTTGATGCAACGTGGAAGGGTAATAGCCTATGCATCCCGACAACTGAAAACCCACGAAGTCAACTATCCCACACACGATCTAGAACTAGCTACGGTGGTTTTTGCGTTAAAGATATGGCGGCACTATCTATACGGGACGAAGTGCACTATCTTCACAAACCACAAAAGCTTGAAGTATTTCTTCGAGCAGAAAGATTTAAACATGAGGCAAAGGCGATGGTTGGAGCTCATAAAGGATTATGACTGCGAAATCCATTACCATCCGGGCAAGGCCAACGTGGTGGCAGATGCCCTTAGCCGAAAAGAAAGGCCTGAGCCAATTCGGGTGAAGGCTTATCAGTTAATCATGACCTCCGATGTGATGACACAGGTTAAAGAGTTTCAAGACGAGGCATTGAAAGAAGATCGTCTTAACTCCGAAAGGATGAGAGGTCTGGTTACGGAACTGGGTGAGAACACTCTTGGTGTTAAGACCCGATTCGGACGAATGTGGATTCCTCGATACGGGGATCTACGTGGAAGAATCATGGATGAGGCCCATAAGACCCGATACTCCATTCACCCCGGTGCTACCAAAATGTACCACGATATGAAGAAGGATTACTGGTGGCCGGGTATGAAACACGACGTAGTGGAGTACGTGAGTAAGTGCCTGACTTGTTTACAAATGAAGGCGGAACACCAGAAACCCTACGGGAAGATCCAACCGTTGGATATACCCGAGTGGAAGTGGGAGCACATCACCATGGACTTCATTACGAAGTTACCACGTACCCCTAAGGGGTATGATGCCATATGGGTGATAGTTGACTGTTTGACAAAGAGTGCCCACTTCCTACCGATCCGCGAAACGTACTCATCTGAAAGATTGGCGGATCTGTTCATCAAAGAAATTGTAGCTCGTCATGGTGTACCGGTGTCTATTGTGTCTGACCGTGACACCCGGTTTACCTCCAAGTTTTGGAAGAGATTTCATGATGCAATGGGGACGAGGCTACACATTAGTACAGCATATCACCCTCAGACAGACGGTCAGTCTGAGAGGACGATTCAAACGCTCGAGGATATGCTTCGAGCATGCGTGATCGATTTTGGAGGAAGTTGGGACAACCACCTGCCGTTAGCAGAATTCTCGTACAACAACAGCTATCATGCCAGCATTGGCATGCCACCTTACGAGATGCTATACGGTAGGAGATGTAGGACGCCCGTATGCTGGGGAGACATTGGGCAGAAGAAACTGGGAGGTGTCGAGGTAGTTGAAGCAACGACTGAGAAATTGGAAAGGACCAAAGCCTTCATGAAGGCGGCGAAAGATAGGCAAAAGTCGTATGCTGACAAGAGGCGAAGACCAATAGAGTTCAAGGTTGGAGACCGAGTTATGTTAAAGGTATCGCCCTGGAAAGGCATTATCCGATTCAGGAAACGAGGTAAGCTAAGCCCGAGATATATAGGACCTTTCCGAATCATCGCACGAGTAGGGGAGGTAGCCTATCGACTTGAATTGCCAGATGAGTTAAGTGGAATTCATCCCATATTCCATGTATCTCATCTGAGAAAGTGCTTAACTGATGAAGATATGATTGTACCACTGGAGGACATTGAAGTTGATGAAAGGCTCAATTATGTGGAGCAACCAGTGGCAGTCATTAATCGTAAAGAGAAGAAGTTAAGGAATAAAGTGGTTCCTCTTGTGCGTGTACAGTGGAAGCACAGAAAGGGATCCGAATCTACGTGGGAGACGGAAGAGGAAATGAGGCAGCATTATCCTCATCTATTTGAGGAATAACAGGTTTCGGGGACGAAACCTATATAAGGGGGGTGGACTTGTAACACCCGTATTTTTAGGAAATAAAAGAATAAAAGAGAAAGAAAAGGATGGAAATAAAAGCCAACCCAAAGATGAGGGGTCAAAAGTGTCAAATGGACAAAAAAGTAATAAAGTGGGTGAAAAAGGTGGTATGGTCTCCCATTATTGCCTGCCACAACATTTCATTCGACAGTTTAGAGAGAGAAAGAGCAGAAGCTCTTGGATATTTGAAGAACAAGAAGAAGCAGTCAAATTTAAGGTAAGATTTAGTGTTTTTGAGTTGTTCTTGGCTAGAACTAGCCTCGGTTATATGCTTATGCGTGTTCATGTGTGCTCGAGTGTGTGTTTTAGACACATCTAGGCGTCCGAATCTTTGGAAAAGCCCAAGTTGAGGAGTTTGAACTTGGAAGCAGCAAAGGTGAGTTTCTAGATCCCCTTTTTACATGTTTTCAAATGATTTTGGGGCTGGAAAATACATGTATTTATGTTTTTATAAGGTTGGGTATTATACCCGTATGTTAATAAGCATGTGTATGTGGGTCGGGTATGTTTTGGAAAGATGTATGGTTATGAATATGTTAAGTTCATGCTTAGAACCGTATGTGAATGTTTAGAATTAGGTGATATGATGTTTGGGACTGAGAACAGCTCAAAAATATGTGAACAGACTGCTAATAAGTCCAAATAGTGCTCATGAGTCTGAATTTTGACTTAGAAAAACTAAGTGCAGGGTAATAAGTCCAATAGTGCTCATAAGTCTAAACAGTGCACATATGCCCAAAAATAAGTTAAGTATAAGGTGATAAGTCCAATAGTGCTCATAAGTCTAAACAGTGCACATATGCCCGAAAATAAGTTTAAACAGTGCACATATGCCCGAAAATAAGTTAAGTATAAGGTGATAAGTCCAATAGTGCTCATAAGTCTAAACAGTGCACATATGCCCGAAAATAAGTTAAGTATAAGGTGATAAGTCCAATAGTGCTCATAAGTCTAACAGTGCACATATGCCCGTAAATAAGTTAAGTATAAGATGAAAAGTCTGAACAGTGGTCGTATGACCAGAGAATTTTTCTAAGTGTAGGGTGAAAAGTCCAGCAATGCTCATACGCCCAGCAGTGCTCATACGTCCAGCAGTGCTCATACGCCCAACAGTGCTCATGCTTCCAACAGTGCTCATGTGTCCAACACTTAGAATTTTTTTCAGAAATTTTCTGAAAATCTGGATTTCGGGGATTTGACCGAGGTTGACCAAGGGCCATTTAATGATGATGTTTTGTGCACACGATGATGATTATGATTAACCCTTATTATTACTGATATTATTATCAGTGTATTATTATTGTTAACAATATTATTAATAAAATATTGTTAAGTATGGTATGATGCTATGTATGATGATGAATGTGAATGATGATGTTTGAATGTAATAATATTCTTTTCCTAATATTATAATTAATATTATGATTAGAGATATTATTAAGAGTATGAATAATATTATTTATAATAATATTATTATTATTATTAATATGCTTATTAATAATAATACTGTATGTTTCTATGTGGAATGATCATGATCAATAATTATTATCATTAATAAAGTGAAAGATTAATGATAATAAGGAATGGAACGTGAACGAATGAACGAAAGTCTTGCAAGCAAATGAATGGAGGTGCACACCCCTGGCAGGTGTTAGCTCAACTGTGATGCGGGTTTGCTACCCCGAAGGATGCACACAGGATCAATCCTTGAGATTGATATAGAGGTGAGTGACTTGGTGTCACAACAGACTCACAGGAATGTAGGTCAATCTTTGTGATTGGCTTAGAGGTGAGTGACTTGGTGTCACAACAGACTCACAGTATGTAGGTCAATCTTTGTGATTGACTTAGAGGTGAGCGACTTGGTGTCGTAACAGACTCACAGCTTAATTAAAGAGGAATGATAAAAGTACGAATTGAACGATGATGAAGATAATGAAAGTATTACCTATGTGTACGTACGATGTATGATCACCTGTGAAAATGAGGAACAGTTTTTGAATGAAAAGTAAAGTATTTTAACTACAAAACTAGAACTCACTCAGCAACGCTGACTTTTATGTATTTTCCAGTTGGCAGGTAACAGGTTGCTGAGGATGGCACAAGGGGATGACTACTTGGTGGGCAAGACTGACATCCAAATTATATTTTGACGATACTGTTGTGCTGTAATTCATTCAATTAAACATTTTGTGACTTAGAAACTAGAATGTATTGCTTAACAACAGTTTTCATAATGAATGGATGGTTTTTGTTAAACTTAATTCCGCTGCTTAAAAATTGTATTATGTATGTTTTATGTTGTGAATGACCAACTGTGAGGTGCCCGGGGAAGGGGGCCTTACACAAATGATATACTTTCCAACCTTTACTTGCAGACAAGGCAAGTATCATCCTCACAGTCTCCATCCTTGCTACCGGAGCGAAAGCTTCCTCATAGTCAATGCTTGGTTGTTGTACATACCCTTTGGCCACAAGACATGCCTTGTGTTTCGTTATCCTTCCCGTGGCGTCCTTCTTTAGTTTGAAGATCCATTTCAGCCCAATTGCTTTTGCATGAGGTGGTAAATCCGCCAATACCCATGTATTGTTCCTTTCAATTGCCTTTACCTCCTCGTCCATTGCAATTCTCCATACTTTCTCCTCCACAGCTTCATGATAGGAGGTTGGTACACCCTCTTGTGCTAGCAACAACTTTACATAATCAGTATCATTTGGTGAGTCCTGATCAGTTTCTACTATCCCTTGTAGAATATAGTCATTCAGCCTTGCTGGTAACACAGAGACCCTCGATGATTTTCTTACTTGAGATTGTTCACTTGCACCAATTTCCACTTGTTCAACTGGATTATGATCTATGGGGAAGGTATTTGATCTTTCTCTAGTCATATTGTCTCTCTCAGTGGCGGGATCATCCCATGTTTGAGAGTCTTCCCCATGCAACTCAGAGTCTTCCCTATGTAACCCATATACAGAGAAGCTTTGGTTGTCTTGTGGACTGGTGTGACCATGTTGTTGATCAAGCCAGTCCCACATCCGATCCTCTTCGAATTGAACATCTCGACTAACCACAATTCTTGCCTTGGACACATCGTACATACGGTACCCTTTTATGCCTTCTTCCACTCCAAGATACACCATAGGTTTACTCCTATCTTCGAGTTTTTGCAAGTGGGGTTTAACGATCTTCACATGCCCCACACACCCGAATACCTTTAGGTGGTGCAAGCTTGGTTTGCGCCCTTTCAACACTTCATAGGGTGTTCTAGACTTTACTGCTTTAGTCGTTATCCTGTTAAGGATGTACACCGAGTGTCTTACCCCTTCTGCCCAAAAACATTGAGTCAAGCTCATTGTCTTTAGGTAACTTCTGGTCATGTTGAGTACTGTTCGATTTTTCCTCTCCAATGTTCCATTATGTTGAGGTGTATACGGAGTTGTCAACTGTCTTGTAATCCCCTCACTATCACAGTATTTGCTGAACTCATGTGATGTGAACTCTCCTCCGCGGTCTGATCTTAGGATCTTTATAGACATCCCAAGTTCCTTTTCAACTTTTATCTTAAAGCTCCGAAAGTAGTCAAGTGCTTGGTCCTTTGTATTGAGTACATACATCCACATATACCGGCTATAGTCGTCCACAATCAACATGAAGTACCTATTACCAGATGGTGTTTCTGGTGTTATAGGTCCACATATGTCGATGTAGATTAATTCCAGTGGCTTTAATGCCCTGAACTTGGACTTTGAAGGGAAAGGTACTCTCGTTTGCTTGGCTGCCAGGCATACTTCACATAGTTGCTTGGGCTTTGATAGGGCTGGGACCCCTCTGACCACTTCTTTCGTGGCCAATTCCTTCATGGTGTCAAAATTAACATGGCCTAGCCTATTATGCCAGATCCATGCAGCACTCTTATCATCAGAACTTGTTAGCAAACTGTGGGGAGCACCGATTTTTAGACTAATTTTGTAATGTCTATTGGGGGATCTTTGTACCTTCATGAGGAGTCTTCCATCCTTCTCATACAACCAGAGATACTCATCCTTCATTTTAATCTCACAGCCTGATTCGTTTGCTTGACCCAGGCTCATGATGTTGTTCTTCAAGTGTGGATAAAATTACACCTCAGTCAAGACTCTTTGTTCCCTATTTTTACATTGAAGAACCACAGACCCTCGGCCTTCGATTTCCACCATTAACCCATCTCCAAACCTGATTCTTCCTCCTACATTCTTGTCAAGAATAGAGAACACAGACGGATCACCAGTCATATGGTTGGACGCCCTATTGTCCAGGTACCATATGTTGTTATCCTTTCTTCTGTGTAGTAGTTTGATAGGATCACTTTTGTCTCGTTCAAGAACACCATTTCCTTCCGATCTTGATCGCGGACTGTCATTAGTAGGGCCGGTTCCTCATCTTCGACTTCTTGCATGAGGTTAGCCTCCTCTTCCTTCTTTCTCGCTGGACACTCGGAGGCATAATGACCATAGGCTTCACACTTGAAGCATTTTATGCGTGACTTATCTTTCCCAGGGCACTTATTTCTGTTCTGTGACTTTGTTTTTTCACGATCACCACCTTTCCCTTTGGGGTTCAACCGTGTTTTTCCTTTTGTTAAGCGGGTGTTCGAATTTCTTCTCTTGCTCTCAGAATCCTTTTGTTTCTGCTTCCATTATGCGTACGTGAGTAAGAGTTGATCTTCCTTTGCCAAACTCCTTTTGGCTTTTGTACCCGTTCTTTCTTCAAATGCTTTCAAGCGACCAATTGCCTCCTGGAAAGGCATCGTGTCAATGTCAAGGAACTGTTAGATCGAAGCTACCATTTGAATGAAGCGTTCAGGTACGGAATCGAGTAACTTCCGTACAAGAGTACTTTCTTCAAATGGTGTTCCAAGATCACTTGCCTTTGACGAGATTATAGTCAGTTTTCCTGCAAACTCATCAATACTTTCCGTCTCTTTCATCTTTAGAGCCAAACTCGGTTCTAAGGGTTTGCATGCGGGCTTTCTTTACACGCGCCACGCCCACATATCTGGTCTTTAACGAATTCCAGATATCTTTTGCAGTGGTCAAGCTTGCGACCTGGAGAATTAGATCCTCCGACATGGCTTGATATAGGTAAGCTATGGCAGTGTCGTTCTTCTTGGGATCCACCTCCGCTCCTTCTGGTGGTTCGATCACCTCCCACAGCCCGTGTACGTTAAAGATTACCTTTAACCTTACCGCCCAAATTGAGTAATTTGTCGACGTTAGAATTGGACATTGCAAGGGGGTAGAGACATTGTCTCTAATCGTGATGACTTGATTGTTGTTCGCAGGTGGGTTCGCGGGTGGGTTTACTAGGGGATTAACTGGTGGGTTCGCCATTGTTCTTCTTCTTTGATGTCTGTAACTAATACCAAACTTGGGATCGATCTCCAGTCCTTCGGGTCAAGATCTCCTTCTCTGCACGATTCTATCCTTTGAAGCGGCAGCGTCTCTGGTTCGTCTTTTTCACCTTGAAGCTCTGATACCAGATGTTGAATCTAGATACCAGAATCAAGACGTAAACTAGAAGAATCAATACGAAAGAACTTGTGTTATTGAAAACTGAGAATTGAACTAACTAGATACAGCCGAATACAATGACTTATATACTAGAGTTTACATCTTCAACAAACTAACAAACTTTAACAACCAAGAAGGTCAAACTTTGACTTTTATAACCAACCGGTTAACTTTGGAATTATGCCAACAAAAAATTATGTGTTCCGACCCTATTTGAGGAAGTTTGTGTTGTGTTTTTTATGATATCTTAGTTTATAGGTCTGATTGGTTGTCCCGTTTGAACCATCTAACTACTGTGTTGGCTATAAGGCTATTCTTCGATCTAACAATTTGGTTGCCAAAGAATCCAAGTGTGTGTTTGGTGCTATAGAGATAGAGTACTTGGGTCATATTATTTCAAATCAAGGAGTTGCTACAGACCCGACGAAGGTGTAGGCTATTCAGGATTGGCCTCTTCCGATTACTTGTAAGTCGTACTTGCTGGGATTTTTAGGGATTACTAGGTATTACAGACATTTTGTTAAGAATTATGGAGCTAGTGCTAAATCTCTTACTCAAATGCTTAAAAAATAGGATCGTTTGTCTGGTCGGCCGATGCTTTGCAAGCTTTTACAACATTAAAGGAGGCCATGATCGCTCCTCATGTTCTTGTTTTACCGGATTTTAATGGTACGTTTGTCATTAAAACGGATGCTTTAGGTTATGGCATTAGACCAGTGCTCATGCATGGAGGACATCCTATTGGTTTTCTTAGTAAAGGTCTATCTCCAAAGAACTTGTTGTTGTCCACAAATAAGAAGGAGTTATTAGCAATTATTCATGCTATTCAAAAGTGGAAACCGCATATGATTAACAGGCATTTTGTGATCAAGACTGATCAACAAAGTTTGAAACATTAATTAGAAAATAAGGTGGCCACTCCCTTCCAACAGAAATAGCTTTCTAAGTCGATGGGTTTTAGCTATGATATTTTTTATAACAACGGTTTGAAAATAAGGCTACGGATGCTTAAGCTAGAGTGAATCATGAGGAATTATTGCAGTTAGCTATTTCTAGTATTTATTCATCGTTACTGGATTCTATTAAAGCATTGTGGGCTTCTGATCCTGAATTGATTTATATTATTAAAGATTTAGAATATGATCCTCTTTATCATTCCCACTTTAGTTGGGTGAACCAATATTTACACTGCAAGGGTAAGTTGGTTATAGGCAATGATCCCTAACTTAAATAACAAATTTTAGTTTGGCTATAAAATTCGGCTCACGGTGGTCATTTCGGCACTATAGTGACCATTCAAAAATTGTCTAAGTTCTTATCAAGTTTAGTGGAATCAAATCAAACAAATACAACTTGGATTATTATGAAGAACAACTGAAACATAGAAGCACACGATCGAAGGTATGGTTACAAGCAAGCTGAAACGAAATCAAACCGAGAGACTAGTGCTTAGTCGGCCCAGATTTCTCACGAACACTTGTGCTCGATGTAGCCACGGTGAGATGATTTGCACAGCCAAAATACGATCTGTGAAGGTGGGAACACAAGGAGAAAACCTGGCAGACCACTTGTTCTTGGAGAAGAAGAGCAATTTTATTATTCAACAATTTACACTTTCACCCCTTTGACAACCGGCTCCAACTCATTCTTGTTAATTGGAGATCTTGCAAAGATAGAAACAAATAATTAACGGAGATAAAGAAAACGGAAATAGGAAAAAAATTAAATTGATAATGATATTTTGAACAGTTCTTTTATTGGCCTAAAATGCGGAAGAATGTTAAAGTTCATATGCACCAGTTTCAGGTATGTCAACAATGCAAGATTGATAATGCTGCTTATCCTGGTCTTTTATAGCCCTTCTAATTCCTATGGGTGTTTGGGAGGATATTGCTATGTATTTTGTTGAAGGATTACCAAAATACAGAGGTAAAGATGTCATTCTTGTAGTGGTGGATGGATTGAGTAAAACATGTCACTTTATTTCTCTCCCATCCTTTTACTGCTATCACTATTGCGTAGTTGTATTTGGATCACATTTATCAGCTACATGGGTCTCCTAAGTCGATTGTCACTGATTGAGACAAAGTCTTTATTACTTCTTTTTGGAAAAAACTTACGAGTTTATAAGGGGTGGATCATCATCCGACTAGCTCTTATCATCCTCAAATGGATGGGCAGACGGAAGTGTTGAATAGTTGTCTTGAAAGCTATCTTTGTTGTATGCGCTTTACCAAGCCAACTGATTGGGCTTACGGGTTACCTTTGGATGAATTTTGGTATAATTCTACTTATCAATTGGCAGTTAAATGCAACCCTTTTGAAATTGTCTATGGTTAGCCTCCCCCTCTGCATATCCCTTATTTACCTAGGGATTGTTCGGTTGATGTGATTGATCGTAGTCTAACGGCTCGGGAGGAAAGTAGTGCTATTATCAAGGCTAATATTTTGAAAGCTCAACATCGGATGAAGCAATTAGTTGATCTTCATCGAACCGAATGATAACTTGATGTGGGAGATCGGGTCTACTTGAAGCTGCAACCTTATAGATAAATTTCTCTTCGATCTTCTTCTCACAAAAGCTTTCTCCTAAGTATTTTATACCTTATCCAATTCTTGATAAGGTCGGACAGGTGGCTTATGCTTTACGGTTTCCATTCGATCTTCTTATACATCCTACTGTCCATGTGTCGCTACTTAAAAAATAGCATGGACCGCTACCGGTTCCGATGCAATCCCCGTTGGTACATCCTATACCGCGTACTAAAAACCCTTTGAAGGTGTTGAATAATTAGGTGACTAAGAAATGTAACCGTGTTCATGTTGAATGGTTGGTTCAATAGCAAGATGGTTTCCCTGAAGATGCTACTTGGGAAGATGTTGTTTTGATGTCCACCTGGTTTCCTTCATTTGATCCTTAGGGACAAGGAGTTTTTAAGAGGGGGTGTATTAATATGAGTCTATAACTATAGGAGTCGTTGACTTGGTCAAATATGTCTGTTAGAGTTAGTTATAAGTCGGTTGAAGAGCTGTTCATAAATAGAGGATGGTGGTTGGGTAGAACAGGATGATAGAATGTAACTACTTTTCCCGTTTAGTTCTTCCATTTGTAATCTTTCGATTAATCAATTCAAAAACTCTTCTTCTCTAGTTTCTTGTTGTTAATCTCTATGTTCATCATTCTTCATTCAATTTCAACTATACCTATGTGTTAATCCCTAGTGGATTGTATTAGATGTATAGTGAATTAGTATATATGAAGCATGCCATTACATCCCAATATTTATCATTATTTTAAAAGGGTTATTGGATTTTAATAATCCTAACTTTCATTTATTGGCTGTGATTAATCTCAACTCAGAAAATATTTACAGACACTTCCAACTTTGAGTTTATTTCCTTTAAATATCTCTTACTAATTAAAAGTTAACTCCGTTAGTTTTTTGATAATGTGAATTGCTTTTATGGCCAAAACACCAAGCAGAAAGTTGAAATCTACCATCAGGTCCGCCAATCTGAAACCTTCGCACTCTAAAACCCGTCAATTTCCACATTCTAATTTGAACCACCTAACTCGTTGGAGGTAGATTTCAGGTGATAATGGAGTCTAAAAGAAGAAAAATGGACCTAAGAGAGGCTAGGCGACGCCGAAGTTGAAAAATGACTCAAAGTTGTGCCTATTTAATGAAAAAACTAACGGGAGTTAACTCTCAGTTAGTAAGGGATCATTAGAGGAAAATAAGCTCAAAGTTGAGAGTGACTATAAACATTTTATGAGTTGGAATTAATCCCGCCTAATAAATGAAGGTTGAAATTATTAAAATCGAATAAACGTTTTAAAAATATGTTGGGGAAAGAAAACTAGAGAAGTGAGAAATTATTAACTTTTCATATAGATAAAAGTAAAAGATAAAAAAAGCTATGTATTATATGTTTCTAAAAACTGCATTTTGTGTAAAGCAATAGCAACAATTAATGATAAATTGGATTAAATTATGTTTTATAAAAATAACAAGAGTTTAGTTTAGTTTTGCTCACTAAGGTTTAATAAAAATAACAATTTTACTCTAAAAGATTATAAACATAAATTTACGTCCAAAAGTCTTACAATTTATTTCATTTTCAATCCAAAAATTTCATTAGCCGTTTCAATTTAAATCCAAAATAATAAAGCTTTTGAACTGAAATTGAAACAACTTATGAAACTTTTAGTGGTAAATTAATATTTTTAATATTTTGAAAGAAAATAATTTGTTTTTATCAAACCTTAAGGAGGAAAATTAAAATTAACTCCAATAACAACTATGAAATCAAAATAGAAGAGTTTGTTGGAATGATGATTATATTTTCTGTTTCGTGTCAACAATGGAATCCAACACATGTGAGACCCATCAAGGATTTTCAAAAATATAATTATTTCATACTATTAATAACAAGGCAATGAAATAAACAGTAGATTGCAACTTATCATGCATTGTGCACTACTGCATGAAATAAACAGTTAGACCACTGGGTTTTGTGACAACTCTAGAAATAAAATAGACAATTTTATTTATATTACGACTAAATAAATTATATTATTATGTCAATTTTACGTACGTATGTTTACATGCATATATATTAGAAAAATTTTATTTATATTTTATAGGTTACAATTTGGAGAAACGGTGAGACTCATAGCCCCATTTTGATATTTTGTAAAGTTTTTGGAGGGAAAAAGCATACTGGTTATGTTGATGCATTATTTTTGAAAATATTTTGAGACTTACTGTTATTTGTGATACAACCATTAATTCGAATGATGAACCGTCTGATAATATTAGTAGCACTACTTAGGAGAATATTTGCACCAACAGGATGAGTGTTGTGATTCTATTTTCCTATATCTACCGAATGAGGGTTGAGATGTAATATTATCTAATCTTGTGAATTATTTCGTGACAGTATGATTATGTGTGTGAGCAGGTTTGGTTGTAATTGGTGCATCAATAAAATGTTTTGTCTGGATATAAACCTGTGATCTCACCAACTTTATGTTGACTATTTGAGTATGTTTTTTCAGGTGAAAATGACTAATAATATAGACTTTTCCTTTGATGTTTACAATGGATGGGGTGAAGTTGCGGGACGAGTATGTGTTAGGCTAACAGTTAATATCTACGATAACAGCGTGATAGTGGATGCGCATTTTCATCGTATCTGAAGATGTTAGCTAAATAATATGTTGTAATAAGGGTTATATCAAATTTTGACTTATATGTAATTATGTAATCCAAATTATGATATATATATATATATATATATGAAGTATGTGTTTTATGTTTTCATATTATTGTGATTTAAATTTCTTGTAATCAATTGCATTCTGAACAAACAAGTCACATTCAAATATTGCTTCACGCTTCCGCCGGGATGTGACATGTTGGTATCAGAGCCATTGGTTATAGAGAATTAGGTATAATGAAAATACCTAGACTATAACCATAAGCTCAATTAATGGTAAATATATGTATACTTGTGTGATATAATTTTATGTGAAAAAATCTATGATTTCATGCTTAATAATTATAATAATATGTGACTAACCATTTTGTGAAACATTATAAAGAAGTTCGTGCAGTTATGAATTCAGATAGTTACCATAATGAGACCGATTCTTACGAGTGCCCAGACCATAGCAGCTCTAAGGAAATGACACCTGAACCAGAACCCCAACAAGCTATGAAAATCCCTCAACTGGAAATGGAAAATAAGTCAAAATTCTATGTTCGACGTGCACCAGTACACATTGGAGGATATACAATTAAGACCCCTAGGAAGAAGATACAACGTGGGAACAGATTTATGACTAAGCAAGCTGAGGATATAGAAATACAACATTCTGATTCCCCCAGAAATGAAGATAAGATAACTAAAAGACAAGAGTTGGATCAAGTGAAGACAGCTCGACGGACTCTTAGAAAACCTAAGAAAATACAGCTAGGAATCTGGAGAATCCAGAAGGACATCAGGAAACTCAAAACACCCAAGAAGAATATCTTCATAAAGATATGGAATTGGATTCACAAGAGTTTGAAGACTATAGTCTAACTTATCATAATAGAGAAATAAGAGCTTAATTGATATAAATATATGTATCCTTATGTTGAAATATTTATTTGATACATGTTAAATGATTTTGTGTTAGAATATCTATTTATGATACTAATGTTATAATTCACTATAGTTAATCATGCCGTCAAAAAGAAACACTCAGCCTGTACGAAGAACAGCTCGAGTGGGACGACCTAGAACCCGACTTGGGGAAGAAACACCTGTGAATATTGACACAAATGAGAACGACAGAATTTCTCAAATAGTAGCCCAATAAATAGAAGCTACCCTACCTACCCTGATAACCCAACTACAACAAAATCTGAATTTTGGAACCACCTCACACCCACAGGAAAGGCCTGAAAATATTAACACAGAAGAACAACAGGAAGAAGAAATCCTGAATGGAGTCTCAAAAGGATGTTCTTACAAGACCTTCATGTCCTGCAGACCCCGAGAATTTGATGGAAAGGGAGGAGCTGTGCAAGCCTTACGATGGTTAGATGAAATGGAAGGAGTATTGGAAATCAGTAACTGTGCTGAAAATTACAAGACACTGTTTGCTTCGCATTCACTAAAAAGAGAGGCACAATCCTGGTGGAAAATGGAAGTACACACTAGAGGTAGACATGTTATGAATAAGATAAGTTGGGAAGATTTTAGAAATCTAGTGATAGAAAAATATTGCCCTTATAATGAAATAGAAAAATTAGAGGCTGAATTCTTAGCACTAGAAATGAAAGGAGCTGCACACTGGGAATATACTGACAGGTATAATGAACTGTCCAGGTTAGTATCACATCTGATAACCCCTGAATCAAAAAGGATAGGGAGATATATTTGGGGGCGGGGCTAGTACCACAAATAAGAGGGTTAGTGAAATCCGCAAGAACCAAAACCTTTCAAGAAGCAGTAATCCTGTCAGGGAGTCTGACAGATGAAATGATCAGAAATACATCATTAATCCATCCACAAATAGGGGAGAAAAGGAAGTGGAATGAAAACCACTCAGGAAGAAGACTTGGAGAAAACCCTCAGAAAAGGATAACTCGACCTCCACCCAGAAATTTCTTAGGAGCAGCCCAGGGAAAGAAGATGGATAAACAACCACAGTGCAATATTTGCCAAAGATATCATTCAGGAAATTGCATGACAATGGTTTGTTATAACTGCAAAAGAAAGGACACATCTCTCGGGATTGCAAAAACCCTACCAACCCTAAACCAGTCTGCTTTCAGTGTGGAAGTGAAAATCATTTTCGTAATGAATGCCCACAACGGAAAGACAAAGCCCCAGTTAACCAGAACAACCCCCGTGGAAGAGCTTTCGTAATACAAGCTGAAGAAGCTTGCCATGAACCAGAAGTGGTAACGGGTACGTTCCTTATCAATAACCAGTACGCAAAAGTATTATTTGATACAGGAGCAACTCGTAGTTTTGTTTCGAATATCTTTAGACCATCACTTAGTTAAACATTTGAAAAATTAAGTCATAACTATATGATAGAATTAGCTGATGGTAAAGTAATAGAAGCTGATGAAATCATTCCTAACTGCATTTTGAATTTAGATGAATATTATTTTGATATAGATCTGATTCCTATTAAATTAGGAAGATTTGATGTCGTAGTCGGAATGGATTGGTTGAGTAAGAATCATGCTGAAATTATTTGTGATAAGAAAATGATAAAGATTCCTTTGATTAAGGAAGACAAAACTCTCTGTATATACGGTGATAGACCAAATGATATTGTGAAATTGATTTCCTGTGAAAAAGCACAAAAATGCTTAAATAAGAAATGTTTAGCTTTCATAGCTCACATAGTTGATGCAAAACTTGATAAAGGAAATTTGGAAAGTGTTCCTACTATAAATGAATACCCTGATGTTTTTCCTGATAAATTACCTGGATTACCACCCCCTCGTCAAGTAGAGTTTAAAATAGAGTTAATACCAGGAACAACCCCTATTGCTAAAGCACCATATCATTTAGCACCAACTGAAATGAAAGAACTCATGACCCAATTACAGGAATTATTAGATAAGAGATTTATACGTCCTAGTGTACCATTTTGGGGAGCACCAGTTCTGTTTGTCAAAAAGAAAGATGGAACTTTTAGGATGTATGTTGATTATAGAGAACTCAATAAAGTTACTGTAAAAAATAGATATCCTCTCCCTAGGATTGATAATTTATTTGATCAATTACAAGGATCCAGCTATTTTTCTAAAATAGATTTAAGATCTGGATATCATTAGTTAAGAGTACAGGATGACGATATATCTAAAACTGCATTCAGGACTAGGTACGGACATTATGAATTTCTTGTAATGCTATTTGGATTAACCAATTCCCCAGCAGTGTTTATGGATTTAATGAATAGAGTATGCAAACCCTATTTAGATAAATTCATTATAGTCTTCATAGATGACATTCTGATTTATTCTAAGAATAAGGAAGACCACGAACAACACTTGAGGTTAACTTTGGAATTGCTACAAAAAGAAAAGTTATATGCAAAATTCTCAAAATGTGAATTTTGGAAAAGAGAAGTACAATTCCTAGGACACATAGTTAACCAGAATGGAATTCAAGTCGATCCAGCAAAGATTGAAGCAGTCAAGAAATGGAAAGTTCCAAAAACCCCAACTGAAATACGAAAATTCTTAGGTTTAGCAGGATATTACACGAGATTTATAAAAAATTTCTCAAAAATAGCTCAACCATTGACAGAATTGACCCAAAAAGATAGTATGTATGGGAAGAAAAAACAAAATGAGGCTTTTGAACTCCTCAAAAGTAAGTTATGTAGTGCACCCATATTAGCTTTGCCAGAAGGGACAGATAATTTTATAGTGTATTGTGATGCATCACATCAAGGTTTTGGATGTGTTTTAATGCAAAAATATAAAGTAATTGCATATGCATCCAGACAACTTAGGGGTAGTGAAAAGAATTATACCACCCATGATCTAGAATTAGGACCTGTAGTATTTGCACTGAAAATTTGAAGACATTATCTGTATGGGACTAAGTGTACAATATATACAGATCATAAAAGTCTGCAACATATCTTTGATCAGAAGATGTTAAATATGAGGCAGAGAAGATGGATAGAATTATTAAATGATTATGACTGTGAAAACAAGTATCATCCTGGTAAAGCAAATGTAGTTGCTGATGCTCTAAGTAGGAAAGAAAGGACTAAGCCATTACGGGTACGTGCTATGAGAATGGAACTACATTCAGATTTGTTAAGACAAATCCGGGAAGCCCAACAAGAAGATGTGTTGAAACAAAAAGGACAATTAAAAGACATGAAAGAAGAAACAAATGGAATTCTAAAGTTTAAAGGAAGAATTTGGATACCTGACAATAGCATGATTAGAACAATTGTCCTACAAGAAGCTCATAAGTCAATATATTTGTGTATCCAGGGAATAATAAAATGTACAAGGATTTGAAAAGCCAATATTGGTGGCCAGGCATGAAAAGACCAGTCGTAGAATTTGTGGAACAATGTGATATTTGTTCAAGAATAAAGGCTGAATATAAAAAACCGTCAGGATACCTACAACAACCAGAGATTCCAGAATGGAAATGGGATCAAATTACAATGGACTTCATAACCAAACTACCAAGAACCAGAAATGGATACGACACAATTTGGGTTATAGTAGATAGATTGACTAAGTCAGCTTATTTCTTACCCATACGAGAAGATTATAAGATTAAAAGACTAGCAAGAATTTACATAAAAGAAATTGTGTCTAGACATGGAATACCTGTATCCATTATATCAGATAGAGATAGTAGATTTACTTCCAGATTTTGACAGACATTACAAAAAGCTTTAGGAACCCAAGTGAACTTAAGTACAGCCTATCATCCACAGACGGATGGACAAAGCGAAAGAACAATACAAACACTAGAAGATATGTTAAGAGCTTGTGCTATAGACTTTGGTGGAAATTGGGATAGCCACTTACCATTAATAGAATTCTCCTATAATAACAGTTATCACTCTAGTATTGGGTTAGCTCCATTTGAGGCTTTGTACGGAAGAAAATGTAGATCACCCTTGTGTTGGAATGAAATAGGTGATAGACAACTCACAGGTCCTGAGTTAATCCAAGAAACCACAGACAAGATCACTGAAATTAAAAATAGATTGAAAGCAGCGCGTGATCGACAGAAAAGTTATGCAGAAAAACGAAGAAAACCATTAGAATTTCAAAATGGAGACAGGGTCTACCTAAAGATATCTCCCTCAAAAGGAATCTTCCGATTTGGAAAACCAAGTAAGCTAAACCCTAGGTATATTGGTCCATTTAAGATCCTTGACAGAATTGGTCCTGTGGCATATAAGTTGGAATTATCTCAAGAATTAAGTGAAGTGCATAACACCTTTCATGTGTCCAACCTCATGAAATGTCTAACCAATGAATCCTTAGAGGTACCAATTCAGGAAGTCAAAGTAGATAGGAAACTTCATTTTGTGGAAGAACCAATAGCCATTATAGAAAAAGAAGTAAAGCAGTTAAGAAGGAATAGAATTCCTATAATGAAAGTTAAGTGAAATGCAAAGAGAGGAACAAAATACACATGGGAAAGGGAAGATGAAATCAAGAAGAAATACCCCCACTTATTCAGAGGTAATGATCCGATAAGTTTTCTAAAATTTAAGAAATCTTACTCCAAGAAATTTCGGGACGAAATTCTTTTAACAGGGGGAGAATGTGATAACCCTAAAAATAAAATAGGCAATTTTATTTATATTACGACTAAATAAATTACATTATTATGTCAATTTTACGTATGCATGTTTACATGCATATATATTAGAAAAATTTACGTGTGCATGCATGTATTTATATATGAAAGTTTCGTATGCATGTTCGCATGCATGTATAGTAATTAAGCATGCATGTTTTTGCATGTACATATATATTTTACTTGTAATATATACTCTACATGTATGTATATATATATATATACATATAATTTAGACTTATGATTATCTATATTACTATATATGTGTATTATAGGCAAACATGGCTACATGCTTGCTAAAGTTTACGTATGCATGTATGAATAAACATCTATAAATGCATCCATATATATATATATACATTTTGTTACGTACGCATGTTTACATACCTAAGAATTATGTATGCACGAACCTATATTTCTTATTTAGGCATACATAAACCATGATACCGAAATATCGTTCGATGAAAAACACTCCAAACTTAAATGTATCGTGTTACAACCCAATTAAACTCTCAAAACACTAATTAAAAACTAAGACTAACACTAAACTAAAACATCAAACCACCCTCCCAATCCCCTCGGTTACTAAGCATGCTCCTTGATTCCAAACCGCCACCTTGCATCCATGGTTCCTTAGTCATCAAGATGTTATCATTACATAACACCAAGCACCAGCACAAATTGCCACCTAAATCTACCTAAATGACTAAGCAAACCTAAAGGGACACTCACCAAAGCTAGGTGTAGGCATCATAAATGGCCACCGATCCCATGCATCTTTAAAAGCTCTCGGAACTTTAGACATCCACATACCACAACCGAAAACCAATTCCAAATCTCTTTATCTCTCGGTTCTACACAACCATCACAAACCACGATCACCACCACCCTTGTTCCAACCACTTTCGGTTTCAACCACACCCACGGCAACCATAACCTTTGTCTCCAAGTCCTCGGGCTTTCTTTGGAACACCACACACAACCACCATCGCACACCATCACCACCATCACCTCCCCGTAGCCAAACACCACCACCAACATCCATCACCACCTTACTTCCCTCTACCTCTCGGTTTTACAAGCAAGACAAGCATCCAAGAACTCAAGACACCTTCCTCTTCTCATTACAAATGTTAAAAATCCTTCTAAATATTTAGGATGCCAAAATTTACATATGTGTTATAAACACATATAATTTGTTTTGGTACATGTATATGTACCAAAACTAATCTTAATAAATCTTGAAACCTTAATATCCATCAAGAACCAGTAATAAAATCAGAAAAACTTGACAAAAAGGTATATTTTTTATTTAATGAGAATTTATCTTGAAATATTAAGAGAAATTAAATAAAAATACTAAATAAATTACGATTGTGGGAATAAATATTGGAAATCTTTAGAAAATATTAACTCATTATTCTGTGAATTTTAGTAAAAAATATATTATGTAAAATAATTTATACAAATTATTTAAAAATAAAGAAAATACTCAAAAATACAAATAATTCGGGAAAATTTTGGAAAAATCACAGAATGACTCTTTTGAAATATAAAAGCTCCAGGAATTATTTAGTATTTTATTTCCTTATTACATTTGAAAAATAAATTTTTAAGTGATCTGTATTAGAAAAATCTAAATAAATATTTAACTAGTACCATAAATCGTGAAAAATTCACTGAAACTATGATAAATCAGATTCAATATATGGTATAAATTTCATAATTTTGTAGTTAGATGAATATTATTTTGATATAGATCTGATTCCTATTAAATTAGGAGGATTTGATGTCGTAGTAGGAATGGATTGGTTGAGTAAGAATCATGCTGAAATTATTTGTGATAAGAAAATGATAAAGATTCCTTTGATTAAGGAAGACGAAACTCTCTGTATATACGGTGATAGACCAAATGATATTGTGAAATTGATTTCCTGTGAAAAAGCACAAAAATGCTTAAATAAGAAATGTTTAGCTTTCATAGCTCACATAGTTGATGCAAAACTTGATAAAGGAAATTTGGAAAGTGTTCCTATTATAAATGAATACCCTGATGTTTTTTCTAATGAATTACCTGGATTACCACCCCCTCGTCAAGTAGAGTTTAAAATAGAGTTAATACCAGGAACAACCCCTATTGCTAAAGCACCATATCGTTTAGCACCAACTGAAATGAAAGAACTCATGACCCAATTACAGGAATTATTAGATAAGGGATTTATACGTCCTAGTGTACCATTTTGGGGAGCACCAGTTCTGTTTGTCAAAAAGAAAGATGGAACTTTTAGGATGTGTGTTGATTATAGAGAACTCAATAAAGTTACTGTAAAAAATAGATATCCTCTCCCTAGGATTGATGATTTATTTGATCAATTACAAGGATCCAGCTATTTTTCTAAAATAGATTTAAGATCTGGATATCATTAGTTAAGAGTACAGGATGACGATATATCTAAAACTGCATTCAGGACTAGGTACGGACATTATGAATTTCTTGTAATGCCATTTGGATTAACCAATTCCCCAGTAGTGTTTATGGATTTAATGAATAGAGTATGCAAACCCTATTTAGATAAATTCATTATAGTCTTCATAGATGACATTCTGATTTATTCTAAGAATAAGGAGGACCACGAACAACACTTGAGGTTAACTTTGGAATTGCTACAAAAAGAAAGGTTATATGCAAAATTCTCAAAATGTGAATTTTGGAAAAGAGAAGTACAATTCCTAGGACACATAGTTAACCAGAATGGAATTCAAGTCGATCCAGCAAAGATTGAAGCAGTCAAGAAATGGAAAGTTCCAAAAACCCCAACTGAAATACGAAAATTCTTAGGTTTAGCAGGATATTACACGAGATTTATAAAAAATTTCTCAAAAATAGCTCAACCATTGACAGAATTGACCCAAAAAGATAGAAAGTATGTATGGGAAGAAAAAACAAAATAAGGCTTTTGAACTCCTCAAAAATAAGTTATGTAGTGCACCCATATTAGCTTTGCCAGAAGGGACAGATAATTTTATAGTGTATTGTGATGCATCACATCAAGGTTTTGGATGTGTTTTAATGCAAAAATATAAAGTAATTGCATATGCATCCAGACAACTTAGGGGTAGTGAAAAGAATTATACCACCCATGATCTAGAATTAGGACCTGTAGTATTTGCACTGAAAATTTGAAGACATTATCTGTATGGGACTAAGTGTACAATATATACAGATCATAAAAGTCTGCAACATATCTTTGATCAGAAGATGTTAAATATGAGGCAGAGAAGATGGATAGAATTATTAAATGATTATGACTGTGAAAACAAGTATCATCCTGGTAAAGCAAATGTAGTTGCTGATGCTCTAAGTAGGAAAGAAAGGACTAAGCCATTACGGGTACGTGCTATGAGAATGGAACTACATTCAGATTTGTTAAGACAAATCCGGGAAGCCCAACAAGAAGATGTGTTGAAACAAAAAGGACAATTAAAAGACATGAAAGAAGAAACAAATGGAATTCTAAAGTTTAAAGGAAGAATTTGGATACCTGACAATAGCATGATTAGAACAATTGTCCTACAAGAAGCTCATAAGTCAATATATTTGTGTATCCAGGGAATAATAAAATGTACAAGGATTTGAAAAGCCAATATTGGTGGCTAGGCATGAAAAGACCAGTTGTAACATCCCGTATTTTTTTTTAATTATTTTTATTAGTTAAAAGTTAAATTTTATAAATAATCAAGTTTAATATGTTGATGTTAAATAATTATAATAACAATAATATATAATAATAATAATAATAATAATAATAATAAAAATAATGACAATAATAATAATAATAATATTATTATTAAAAATAATAATGTTAATAATGATAATAATAATAATAATGAAAATATTATTATTATTAATACTAATAAATTATAAAAATTATTAAACTTAATTTAATAAGTCCAGGGGCTAGTTTGTAATTTTTGAAAACTATTTTAAAAACTTTATACATGAAATAATAAGAATAGTAAAGTTGAGGGACCAGTTTTGAAACTTTTTTTTTAAAACCCAACCCGCCGCCCCTTCCCGTCGATCCCTGTTCCGGCCAACCTCCGGCGTCTCTCCGGCGACTCCAAACGCCAAGTTCAGTCGATTTTGACTCAATCATTCACTTCCGACACCTTCTAGAGGATGAACCGAACTCGGGGACCATTTCAATTTGATAATTTGAGTCGGTTAGGTATGTTTTCCACCTCGACCGAAAGTTCGGCCGACCCACTTATCAAAAACGCACCAACGGTTTATTTTAATCAAATTAAACGAACGGGAATGGCTATATAAGCAGTCCTAAGCTAATGAAACATTCACACACCTCTCAAACACTCGAAATCGAACAATCCGATTACCCCTATGCCGCGGACCTGCAATCGGTCGAACAACCCTCGATTCAAACATCAAACAGGTAATTTAGACCACAATCATGCTCGGTTTTACTTAGGGATTAAAAGCCCAAGTTTAATTTCTGTATTGAAATCGATTTGGCTCTCGATTTGGTTGAGAATCGAACCTGAGGTTCTTGGGTGAAATGGGATTACTGGGGGTTAAGTCAAAAGAATAAAGAGGTGGAGTTTAATCGCGGTCACGACTTTGGTTTACTGGTTTGGGGTGTGTGCTTGTGAACCGGAGGTCAGGGGTTCGAACCCTGCCCCCAACACATATTTTTTTAAAGCATTTTTAAGCCTTTTAAAAATGCAGAAAAATTTCCAAAAATTATAAAAATAATTTTTAAGAACTTCTTTTATTTTAAATACCTTAAAATGATTTTCTGTAATTTATTTATTTAAAAACACCTTAAAATAAATTTATAAAATAATATTTAAGAATATTATAAATAACCATTTTTATAAAATAGACTTTAAATGATGATTTAAAGTATTAATCTATTTATTGGACACCATATTAATTCTAATTGTGGATAAATTATAAAAATGGTGGAAATTTATTTCTTTAAATTCCTTATTTAATTATTTATTTATATACTTATTACAAATGTTATAAATAGTTACTTTTATAAAGATGGATTTTAAATGATGATTTAAATCATCAAGTTATTAATAAGGATTATATTATTTTAATTATGAATTTATTATGATAAATGAAGGAATTATATTTAATAAATTTCATAAATTATTTACAAGTACAAATATTATCATTATAATTATGATTACGCCATTGTTATTATTAATATCGATATTGGTAAGATTATTAAAGCATGGTGTGTTTGTATACCAAATCGTGTACATCAAACCAAACCGACCCGAATCCGACCAAATATATTTATTCGCAATAAACACAATTTAAAGACTTAGTTACAATTAATAATAGGTATTGATCGTGCTTGATCGTGCATTGCTTAATTCTTTGAAGTTCTTGTTCATATACATTACAAGGTGAGTTTCCGTGGCCCCTTTTTATGCTTTTATAACTGTTTCAATGTTTTCCAAACTTGGGGGAAAAGTATGCTCACCCGTTTTCGATGCTGAACAATCTTATTTACAATTTTCATACTTGGAATCGACGTGATACTATTCTCATATTCTAATACATACATGGTGTTATTCTATTCTTACAACCATTAATTCCGGGTTAGGAACCAACGGATAGGTATTGGTAGTACTACTGGGTTGACACCCCCACCCTCGACAGATCGGTTTAACTTGTGAGTTACCGACTACAGCTGCCAGCAATCAGGCCATGGGTGAATATATTCCGTCGAACTTATATGCATAAACGTCATAGGGTTTGGTTGTCTTAAACACATGTTATGTGGTTTTTGCTTACAGTATGATTCCATATCAAATTCTATACAGCATCAACAACATGTTTTTAATATAAACCTGCGGAACTCACCAACATTATGTGTTGACATTTTTGAGCATATCTTTTCAGGAGAACATAATCAAAGAGGATAGCTAGTGCTGGTGCCTTAGCAGAGACCCTCAGGCTTTCAATAGATTGCATTTGTATTGTTTATCATTTACTGTTATAATTGAACACTGTGTATATGGATTTTAGAATTATTAAGACTATGATAGTCGTGGAACTGACTAACCACGACACAAGTCACCATTGTGTCGGGCGACGTCATGACACGAGGATTTTGCACATATTATGTCTCTGTATTTATACCAAGTGTTATGACGATCCCGTCCGTCGCATCCTTGTGTTTCCGCTACAAGCGGGGGTGTGACACCAGTCGTAGAATTTGTGGAACAATGTGATATTTGTTCAAGAATAAAGGCTGAATATAAAAAACCGTCAGGATACCTACAACAACCAGAGATTCCAGAATGGAAATGGGATCAAATTACAATGGACTTCATAACCAAACTACCAAGAACCAGAAATGGATACGACACAATTTGGGTTATAGTAGATAGATTTACTAAGTCAGCTTATTTCTTACCCATACGAGAAGATTATAAGATTAAAAGACTAGCAAGAATTTACATAAAAGAAATTGTGTCTAGACATGGAATACCTGTATCAATTATATCAGATAGAGATAGTAGATTTACTTCTAGATTTTGACAGACATTACAAAAAGCTTTAGGAACCCAAGTGAACTTAAGTACAGCCTATCATCCACAGACGGATGGACAAAGCGAAAGAACAATACAAACACTAGAAGATATGTTAAGAGCTTGTGCTATAGACTTTGGTGGAAATTGGGATAGCCACTTACCATTAATAGAATTCTCCTATAATAACAGTTATCACTCTAGTATTGGGTTAGCTCCATTTGAGGCTTTGTACGGAAGAAAATGTAGATCACCCTTGTGTTGGAATGAAATAGGTGATAGACAACTCACAGGTCCTGAGTTAATCCAAGAAACCACAGACAAGATCACTGAAATTAAAAATAGATTGAAAGCAGCGCGTGATCGACAGAAAAGTTATGCAGACAAACGAAGAAAACCATTAGAATTTCAAAATGGAGACAGGGTCTACCTAAAGATATCTCCCTCAAAAGGAATCTTCCGATTTGGAAAACCAAGTAAGCTAAACCCTAGGTATATTGGTCCATTTAAGATTCTTGACAGAATTGGTCCTGTGGCATATAAGTTGGAATTATCTCAAGAATTAAGTGAAGTGCATAACACCTTTCATGTGTCCAACCTCATGAAATGTCTAACCAATGAAACCTTAGAGGTACCAATTCAGGAAGTCAAAGTAGATAGGAAACTTCATTTTGTGGAAGAACCAATAGCCATTATAGAAAAAGAAGTAAAGCAGTTAAGAAGGAATAGAATCCCTATAATGAAAGTTAAGTGAAATGCAAAGAGAGGAACAGAATACACATGGGAAAGGGAAGATGAGATCAAGAAGAAATACCCCCACTTATTCAGAGGTAATGATCCGATAAGTTTTCTAAAATTTAAGAAATCTTACTCCAAGAAATTTCGGGACGAAATTCTTTTAACAGGAGGAGAATGTGATAACCCTAAAAATAAAATAGACAATTTTATTTATATTACGACTAAATAAATTACATTATTATGTCAATTTTACGTATGCATGTTTACATGCATATATATTAGAAAAATTTACGTGTGCATGCATGTATTTATATATGAAAGTTTCGTATGCATGTTCGCATGCATGTATAGTAATTAAGCATGCATGTTTTTGCATGTACATATATATTTTACTTGTAATGTATACTCTACATGTATGTATATATATATACATATAATTTAGACTTATGATTATCTATATTACTATATATGTGTATTATAGGCAAACATGGCTACATGCTTGCTAAAGTTTACGTATGCATGTATGAATAAACATCTATAAATGCATCCATATATATATATACATTTTGTTACGTACGCATGTTTACATACCTAAGAATTATGTATGCACGAACCTATATTTCATATTTAGGCATACATAAACCATGATACCGAAATATCGTTCGATGAAAACACTCCAGACTTAAATGTATCGTGTTACAACCCAATTAAACCCTCAAAACACTAATTAAAAACTAAGACTAACACTAAACTAAAACATCAAACCACCCTCCCAATCCCCTCGGTTACTAAGCATGCTCCATGATTCCAAACCGCCACCTTGCATCCATGGTTCCTTAGTCATCAAGATGTTATCATTACATAACACCAAGCACCACCACAAATTGCCACCTAAATCTACCTAAATGACTAAGCAAACCTAAAGGGACACTCACCAAAGCTAGGTGTAGGCATCATAAATGGCCACCGATCCCATGCATCTTTAAAAGCTCTCGAAACTTTAGACATCCACACACCACAACCGAAAACCAATTCCAAATCTCTTTATTTCTCGGTTCTACACAACCATCACAAACCACGATCACCACCACCCTTGTTCCAACCACTTTCGGTTTCAACCACACCCACGGCAACCATAACCTTTGTCTCCAAGTCCTCGGGCTTTCTTTGGAACACCACACACAACCATCATCGCACACCATCACCACCATCACCTCCCCGTAGCCAAACACCACCACCAACATCCATCACCACCTTACTTCCCTCTACCTCTCGGTTTTACAAGCAAGAGAAGCATCCAAGAACTCAAGACACCTTCCTCTTCTCATTACAAATGTTAAAAATCCTTCTAAATATTTAGGATGCCAAAATTTACATATGTGTTATAAACACATATAATTTGTTTTGGTATATGTATATGTACCAAAACTAATCTTAATAAATCTTGAAACCTTAATATCCATCAAGAACCAGTAATAAAATCAGAAAAACTTGACAAAAAGGTATATTTTTTATTTAATGAGAATTTATCTTGAAATATTAAGAGAAATTAAATAAAAATACTAAATAAATTACGATTGTGGGAGTAAATATTGGAAATCTTTAGAAAATATTAACTCATTATTCTGTGAATTTTAGTAAAAAATATATTAAGTAAAATAATTTATACAAATTATTTAAAAATAAAGAAAATACTCAAAAATACAAATAATTTGGGAAAATTTTAGAAAAATCACAGAATGACTCTTTTGAAATATAAAAGCTCCAGGAATTATTTAGTATTTTATTTCCTTATTACGTTTGAAAAATGAATTTTTAAGTGATCTGTAGTAGAAAAATCTAAATAAATATTTAACTAGTACCATAAATCGTGAAAAATTCACTGAAGCTATGATAAATCAGATTCAATATATGGAATAAATTTCATAATTTTTGTAGTTATATAACTATTTTTAATGAATTTGGGAATATTATAGGAATTACAGAAAACAATCTGTTGCGAACTGGACATCATAAATTTTATGGGATAATTTAAACTATTGAAATAATGTTCTGTAAGTTTTTGGAAATTTTTGAATAGCAGTATCTATTTTTGGTGATTTATGGAGGCTTTAAAATAATTATAACAATTTATATATAGTAAAGTGAAAATTGAGAATTTTATGGTGATGTTAACTGATTATTTTACAACTAAATTTCAGAAACTTGTTATATATGAAGTTCTAAAAATTTTAAAGAAATTTTTATCTAACTTATTAATTATTTTATAGGTTACAATTTGGAGAAACGGTGAGATTCATAGCCCCATTTTGACATTTTGTAAAGTTTTTAGGGGAAAAAGCATACTGGTTATGTTGATGCATTATTTTTGAAAATATTTTGAGACTTACTGTCATTTGTGATACAACCATTAATTCGAATGAGGAACCGTCTGATAATATTAGTAGCGCTACTTAGGAGAATATTTGCACCAACAGGATGAGTGTTGTGATGCTATTTTCCTGCACCTACCGAATAAGGGTTGAGATGTAATATTATCTGATCTTGTGAGTTATTTCGTGACAGTATGATTATGTGTGTGAGCAGATTTGGTTGTAATTGGTGCATCAATAAAATGTTTTGTCTGGATATAAACCTATGATCTCACCAACTTTTTGTTGACTATTTGAGTATGCTTTTTCAGGTGAAAATGACTAATAACATAGACTTTTCCTTTGATGTTTACAATGGATAGGGTGAAGTTGCGGGACGAGTATGTGTTAGCCTAACAGTTAATATCTACGATGACAGCGTGATAGTGGATGCGCATTTTCATCGTATCTGAAGATGTTAGCTAAATAATATGTTGTAATAAGGGTTATATCAAATTTTGACTTATATGTAATGATGTAATCCAAATTATGATATATATATATATATATATATATATATATATATATATATATATGAAGTATGTGTTTTATGTTTTCATATTATTATGATTTAAATTTCTTGTATACAATTGCGTTCTGAACAAACAAGTCACATCCAAATATCGCTTCACACTTCCACCGGGATGTGACAGATTGACTACAACATCTAATATATATTAGGTTAAACAAGATTACAACTTTTTAAGATATATTTTATCATTCATATACTACAACATCTAATATATATTATGCGATTAATGTACAGATTGACTAGTTATTTCTCGCTATTCGCTACTTTCTAAAGGAAATAACCTCAATCTCAATATAGAATAAATGAAAGTAGATTTGGCCACATGACAAAATTTTAGCCAATACACTGGCACATGACATCTACATATCACACAAATGCCGTGTAACATTTTAGTAGTAATATGTGTAAGGCCTCGTTCCCGAACACCTCACAGTTGGTCATTCATTGCATCATAGATACTGTTGGTACACATGTCCCTAGTTCTAGTTCTAGTGAGCTCAAATGTAATTGACTTTCATTTTGTAACACTTATGTAATGTTTGATATATGAAATAAAAACTCTTCTTTGAATGTTTATTGGTTGTTGAATGTTATATCTATTAATATGATTGATTGTTACACGCTTATATGAACATATTATATAGAATTACAGTTGTTAGACATAGTTCTGTATCGTTAAAGGTTCAGGAATATGTTTAACTAAGTCTTATGATTCAGTCGCATGACTGGACCATGCGAATGGGCCAGTCGCATGACTGAACCAGGTGATTGAATCAATCGCACGATTGAGCCATACGCATGGCTCAGTCGTACGAATGAGAGCTGTAACCTATAAATACCACTTAATTCGTGGAAAAATAAAACACTTCAATTATTATGAACCCTAGCCGTTATGGTTCGTCCAGAGAGTCCCTTCCAACTTCATAGAACGTTTCTGATCGATTCTAATCAATTCTTAACGTATTCTCGTCGTTAGTTTTGATCGGATTAACGTTCTCCCTGATTGGATCGCCAATCAAATAGGATTCCGCACTATTTGATCCGGTTTCACGTTGAATCAGTTAGTACTCCATCCGTACACGGTCCTAACAAGTGGTATCAGAGCTTTGGCTCTTGATTCTTCGTGGATTCAATCGCGTTTTTGAAAAAGTCCACGTTTTTATTCAAAAGATCCATTCTTTCTGCTTAAAAATCTAGTTTTTACGAGTGCATGTGTTCAAAAGTTAATCTTTTTCGAGTTTCAGCCTACTAGGGTTTTCAAAATTGTGTTTTTGGGTTGAATTACGTGAAAAGTTTGAAAACTTTCGAAGTCAGCAGTCTCAGTCACACGATTAACTCAATCGCACGACTGAACTCCATTCGCTCAGCTCAATCGCACGATTGGCCCAGTCGTTTGTTCAATCGCACGATTGGCCCTGTCAATTTTGTTCACTCGCACAATTGCCCTAGTTGTCTACTCAGTCGCACGACTAAGCTCAATCGCCTAGTTGAGTCTCAGTCGTACCCCAGTCGCATCCCCAGTAGTATACACAGTTGGTTTTCAAGTTTTAAGACTAATTCACTATGGACACACAGAACTTTGCACTCTCAGCAAGGAAGGACTCCAGGATCCAGAATCTATTGGTCTTGGAGAATGAGATCGGGAATCATAACAAACCACCAAAGCTTCTGTCTCTTGACGGTTATCCTCAATGGAAGCAACGGTTTGAGATTCATCTGAATGGGGTAGACACAAACCTCTGGAACACTATTGAGACTGGCTACACTTTACCCGTTGGAGCTGATGGTGTTCCACTGACACTCAGTGGTTTGACCGAGGCACAAAAGACTGCGTACAATGCTGAGAAGAAGGCTTATGCATTGTTGACACAGTCCATTCCTAAAGACATCTTCCAACAGTTCTCAGAACACAAGCAGTACAAAAAGTTATGGGAGGCTCTTGAGAAGTGATATGAAGGAAATGAAACACTTAAGTCACTGAAGGCGAAAGCGTTGAAGAGAGAATTTGATAACTTCTCGTCTATTGGGAATGAAAGTTTGAATGATGTGATTGACCGCTTCTATCATTTGATGAGTGAACTGCACACTCATGGGGTTAAAACGTCCATGGAAGACAAGGTGGCAAGTTTGGCTGATGGGTTACCTGATAAGTGGGATTTATTTGTTTCCACTTTGAGAGATAATGCTGTGTTAGAGACTTTGGACATAAATGACTTTATTCTGAGTTAAGGGAGGAAGAGGTTAGAAATAAGTACAAGTCTAAGAAGGGTAACTACACTCAGAATCCTTCTCTCTACAATGTGACTCCTACTACAGCGTCTTCGAGTGCTCCTTTGCAGACGGCTTTCGTTTCTAACACATCTGCTAGCATTCCAAGTACTTCCTCAAGCTGTGAAACAGGTGGATCATCAAGTGTCCAATTCAATGCTCCAGAAATTCAATCGACGAAGTTAAATACAGAGAATTTGGGCAACGTAACTGTTGAAGTTGCTAAGGAGCATATGGATCTACTTCCTGCTGTGGTACATTCTTATGATGGGTTAGTTGCAGTAATGATTGGAAATTGCCATCTAGCAGATGAAGATTATGAACAGGTTGATGAAACAGAGCTTGAACGGATGTATATAATGTGGGCTCTCGCTAGTGCTGTGCGTAGAGCAAAGAAGTTTGTTAAGAAGACGGGACAGAATCTGGTGGCTACAAAGGATACAACGTTTGGATTCGACAAGTCAAAAGTCACCTACTTCAACTGCGGTGAAAAATGCCATTTCAAGCGAGAGTGTGTCAAACCCAAAAAGACAGGCAATGGCAACCCGTTTTCTTCATTTAACAGGCAGGATAAAGACAAGACTCCAAAGTCAACGTCAACCAGCCATGACTCCAATGCAATGGTAGCACAGGGTGATGAAGGACAAGACTGGTCCTTCCGTTTCTTATCTGATGGTGAGGCTAACATTGCATCGGTTGAAGATTTGAACGAAGACTCAGCGAGTGAGGGGGAGAACTCAGTTGAGCTTGATACTGCTGATATGGATGAGACTTTGGCTGCTGTGGATCAACTAGTGGAGGATGAACTAAATGCTGAATCTACAGCACACCAGGAACCCCAGGCTGCTTTCATGGCTGGCACTTCTGCATCTGCACAGGTAGAATCGAAAGATGTTCTCTTTGATAAACATGCATGTGTAGAATGTAATAAATTTAAGGAAAACATCGATCTAAAATTTGCTAGGTTATTAGAACATAATGATAACTTAGTAAATGACTTAAAACTGTGCACTGAAGCTAATCGTGTATTAAAGCAAAATGAAAGCTGTTTTAAGGAGAAAATTGACTTGCTCAGAAAACAATTAAAAGAGACTGAAGTTGTTGCTTCCAACCAAGAAAATAACATAAAGTTTTACTTAAAAACAATTGAGGAAACTAAAAAGGACAGAGCTGCTTTACAAGTTGAAAATGAATCCTTAAAGCAAAAACTACATAGTTTAGCTAGTTCCTCTCACATCTTGAAAAACTTGGTTAAAGAAAGAAACAACGGGGAAGGGCTGGGTTATAAAGTTATGCCTCCACCATATGAGATCCTTCTGAACACCAAACAGAGACCTGTTAATAATAATCCCATCAAGGACCATGTGGTGACTACTCCTCTGGTTAGTGATCCAGACACTGCAGTTAAACCTGCTCCTCCGGTTGCTGATCAAAAGACATCAACTTCAGGCACAACGGATAAACCATCATTGAGAACAGGGTGGAAGAGATTGTTCAAGCATCTCTTGGGTTAGGTTCAAAATCTGCTGTCACACCACCTAAGACTACAAAAATCACTCAGTCTAAACCGGTTAAACAAGATCAAAATTATCTTAAAAGACAAAGTAATCACAATGTTAAATAAGTAAAATTTGTCAAAGAAGGTGAAAATCAACAGGTTGAGACCAAAAAGCCCATACCTGAAAATTGCTCCGTACCCCACAAGAGATCTCCTAGTCCTGTTGAGAGGAGATCATGCTATACTTATGGACAAAGAGGTCACATCTCTTCAAACTGTCCACGCTATCAGACACCTAGGATTAAAATTGAACTAGATCAAGATGTTAAACCGTTTTCTTCAAAACAGAGATCTAAAACTTCTGTTAGGTCTAAAACACCTGCTAGGTCTTTTACCCCTCCCCAACACCACAGACAACACAGACAAGTCATTGGCACGTCTGTGATGCCTGAGGTGAAACCTGTTTTTGAAAACAAATCTAATGTTCAAACAGTAAATCAGTCATCGGTTTACGACAAACAATCCTTACACAAGGATGGTCTGTGGAAAGCAAAAACATCTGATGTGTCTGATAGTGTTGATAAGCTGAAGAATGAGGTCTTTCCAAGTGCTAAAGGTCAGTAGGTTGAGTTTGTGATGTGTGATGCCTCTGGGAAACCCAAGCCAGTCAAGGCTTGGGTCCCCCTCCTTAACTAATTATTTTCTATTATTTACAGGTTGTCCGCTATAGTGCTTCTACCAATACATGGATAGTAGATAGCGGAGCATCCAGGCACATGACGGGAAATCAGTCTCTCCTTTTCAATGTCAAACAAATTAAAGGGGGACACGTTTCTTTTGCTGGAAACAAAGGAGGATACATTACCGCACAAGGAGAAGTAGGTAATGGACAGGTAAAGTTCGATAAAGTAAATTTTGTTCAACAATTGGAAAACAATTTGCTTTCAGTTTCTCAAATATGTGACAAGGGCTTTAAAGTGATGTTTGACAATCGGAAGTGTTACATTCTGAAGAAGGAGATGGAGATTCCTGAGGAGCAGGTCTTAATGTCAGCATCAAGGTACAACGATTTGCACGTCTTGGACATGTCAAATGCTTCTACTACTGAGTCTACTGTTCAGTGTTTTTTTATCAAAAGCAACAGAGAAGGAGTCCATCTCATGGCACAGGAGAATGAGACACATAAATCATAGGAAGATGAATGATCTGATTCATAACAACTTAGTTAAGGGAGTTACTGTAAAGAACTTCAAACTTCCAGATTTTTGTGTCTCATTCAAGAAGGGAAAGCAGACCAGGAAGTCTCACAAGACCAAGCACGTTAACTCTATCGAGATTCCCTTTGAGCTACTGCATATGGATCTATTCGGTCCTATCAGCATGAAGAGCATCGCGGGAGACTGGTACTGCTTTGTCATCATAGATGACTACTCACGTTTCTCTTGGGTGATGTTTCTGAAAGCTAAGTCAGAAACCTTTGAGTCGTTCAAGGTGCTTATCACAACACTGGAGTCACTCTACAATCTGAAGGTTTGAAAGGTACGTTTATACAATGGAACTGAATTCAAGAATCAGTGGATGGATGCTTTCTGCAAAGAAAAAGGAATTATTAATTAGTTCACCTCTGCATACACGCCACAGATGAATGGAGTTGCTGAACGGAAGAATAGGAACTTGATCGAGACTGCAAGGACTATGTTGGCAGACTCAAAATTGCTAGTACAGTTCTAGAATGAAGCTGTTGCCAATGCGTGCTACACACTTAATCGTGTGTTAGTAGTCAAGCGACATGGGAAGACTTGCTATGAGTTGCTTCAGAAGCGCAAACCTAACCTGGAGTATCTGGAACCATTTGGAGCTCCATGCACGTTACTCAAGAAAACTCCGGAGGGCAAGTTCGCTGAGAAAGCAGATCAGGGGATCTTTCTGGGATACAACATACCAGACAAACGAGTTTATAACAACTCAACAGGTCAGGTAGAAGTATGGTGCAACGTCGATGTGCAACGATTCACCATCCCCCCTGCTGGAAAAGGTCCGTCGTCATTCTTCGACTACGACGGCTTTTTCAAATCATTCAACCTTCCTCAGATAGATTTAGATGAAGAGATTGCTGCTCCGATGATGCATGATGTCCTAAATACACCGAATCTGGATACCAGCAATGTGACACATGCTAGTGGTGCTTCGGGATCTTCAGCAGCTGCTCAGGATGAGAGTGATGATTCATCAGACGATGAAGAAGCAGCTGAGACTAGCAATGAGCAAAATGTTAATCAAGATGGAAGCTCAGCTGATGCTGAACATGCATCGGGGAATCCGGATACTGAACCTACCGTCACAAATCTGGATACTGAAGTTGTCGTTCCTAAGACACCTGTGACTAGGATCAATGTGAATCATCCCCCGGAGGCTATCATTGAGGATCTTCACTCCGGCGTGCAGACGAGAAATCAGTTATATTCTGCTGAATATGCTGCAATTATGGAAAAGGGCTACGTGAATAACGGGGCTTTTCAAATGTTTTGTTTCTCAAGTCGAGCCCAAACACATAAGCGATGCCCTGAAGGATGAGGCCTGGGTCAATGCTATGCAAGAAGAGTTGATACAGTTCAAGAAACTTAGAGTGTGGACACTCGTTGACAGGCCCAAAGGAGTAAAAGTGATTGGCACCAAATGGGTGCTACGCTGCAAGAAGGATGACCAAGGTGTTGTTATCAGAAACAAGGCACGTTTGGTCATTCAAGGCTTTAGACAAGTCGAGGGAGTCGACTATAATGAAGTTTTTGCACACGTGGCTAGAATGGAAGCAATTCGTATCTTCCTAGCCTATGCATCATATATGAAGATCAAAGTCTATCAATTAGATGTAAAGAGTGCATTCCTTCATGGGGAAATACGTGAAGAAGTCTACGTCAGTCAACCTGAAGGATTCGAGGATCCTTATCATCGAGACATGGTCTACAAGTTGGACAAGGCTCTGTACGGGCTACATCAGGATCCTCGAGCTTGGTATGACAAGCTCTCCACCCATCTGCTAAAACATGGGTTTCGCAGGGGTGTGATTGACTACACGTTATTTATCAAAGAGGGAGATGGAGATTTACTGATGGTGTAAATTTATGTGGATGACATTATCTTCGGTTCACGAAACGAAGATCTATGTAAAGAATTCGAATATGTGATGAAGGCAGAATTTGAAATGAGTGCCATGGAGAAATGAAGTTCTTCCTGGGATTACAAGTGGATCAAACACCTACCGGTATCTTTCTGCATCAGACTAAGTATGTTGGAGACATTCTTAGTCAATTTGATATGGAAAACATCACTGTTGCCGGTACCCCACTCGCCACAAATCATGATGTGGCACCTGATGTGAATGGGGATTTGGTGGATGCCACTATGTATCGTGGGATGATCGGATCTCTTATGTATCTCACTGCCTCACATCCAGATATCATGTACGCCACATGTCTGTGCTCAAGATATCAAGACAAACCGAAAGTAAATCATCTGATAGGGGTGAAAAGGATTTTTTGTTATCTGAAGGGTACTCCAACACTGGGGTTGTGGTATCCTCATGATGATGACTTTGAGCTAACTGCGTATAGTCATTCAGACTACGGCGGCTGCAAGATGAACTTCAAGTCAACATCAGCAGGGTGTCAGTTTTTTGGAAGGCGTTTAGTCACCTGGCAATGCAAGAAGCAGACCTCAGTTGCCTTATCAACCTGTGAAGCTGAATACGTTGCTGCTGCAAGTTGCTGCTCTCAGATCATCTGGATCCAACAGCAAATGCGGGACTACGGTTTGCAATTTTCTAACACCCCTATATATGTTGATAACTCTGCTGCCATAGCTGTAGCTAAAAATCCTATCCAACACCCTAAAACAAAACACATCGGCATAAAGTATCATTTCATACGCGATTGCTATGAAAAACAATTAATTGATGTGGTTAAGATAAACACGGATTTTCAACGCGCCGACCTCTACACCAAACCGTTTGATAAACCTAGATTTTTCTATCTGTTAGAGGTCAACGGCGTGAAAAAGAAAAGTGACATCCTTTCAGAAGACACAGATGCTTAGTCCAACACTTGTTTAGTTTTTCATTTTTATTTTATTTCTATTTGTTTTTAATTTCCTTGTCTTATAAAAATCCAAAAACACAAAAAGATTTTTTGTTTTAGAATTTTAGGGGAGATTAGTTTACTTTCAGTATTTATTTACTTAAAAAAAGAAGGGGGGAGGGCAGATAAGCTGAAAAGGTAAAAACAACAAAGATAAGAATGTGATTCAACACTATGGAAAGTGATAGTACACAGGCGTTAAGTTACTTGGAACACCAAAAAGATTTTCAATTTTGCAATTTTAGTTTAATTAAATCAAAGAAAATTGAGAGTCAGAGAACTCTAAGTCTAACAAATTGGGAAAATGATAGTACGCTTGTTTGTAACTGTAATTACACGGAGAAAGTCGATCTAGGGAGGTGCTAGTTCACTATACGATGTGTCGGTAGATTCAACACAATAAACCAGTAGACATCATTGGTGAACTCAATTTAAACTAATCTGTTCAATTGACTGTGGGTTCCCATCTCATCACTGGTTAACACAATCAGCTATTTAAAATAAGGGGTGACGAGCAAATAAACGCCACTAAAAGTGTGCGGATGACCGCAAAAAGAGCAAAACACGAAAAAATGAAAATAAACGCAATCAAGCTGATAACCTATGTTGTTGGTGCGTTATGTGCAAAAGAAAATTTTTAAGATGCTTTAACAAGAAGATAGGTTGTGTGCCTCTCTGCTGTGCGATGGCACTGACCTGAGGAAAGCATAACCTAGATATTCTAGAATTCATTGTTGTTTGCCGCCTCTCTACGTTGCGATGACACTGACCTGAGGCTTGGCTTCTCTTTGAAAGCTCTAAGAATAGTCTCTTCTTGTCAAAATACCCGTAGACCGCTCAAAACTCTCCTGAGGAATGTTGATTACCATATAAGCTTGGGATCCACAAATTTTGGTTGAAATAATATAACCTAATACATCATCAATATGTGTCAAAAGTCTGTGTATGGATTTAAGTGGACAAGTATACTGACAATCGTCATGGCTGCACCGCCTGATGTTCAAAATCAATGTGTGTTACATATCAGATCAAGCATGATTCCCAGTTAGAACTTAGAAGTCTCAGATGAATGAGAAACTGTGATATGTAAATATGTTAGTTTCCTTTTCAATATATATAAAAGTTCCAAGTAATTGTGTTTATGCCTGTCTGATTCCATATGAATCTGTCTTAGAAATGATGTTAATGCTAATAGGCTACTCTACCCTACGCTAACAAAATTGCAAAAACATGTTTATTTTGTTACTTAGTTTAGTTTTTCAAGTGATTTGTAAAGTGTGTCAGTGTCGGACTGTGCTATGTTATTCATCTCAGTGAATGTCACAAAATGAACTTAATGTTAATCTTAAATAAATTGTTTCTGAAAAGGTAAAAGGATCATGTCTGAGATGATCAGGTTGATAAATGGATCATGTTTGAGATGATCAGGTGGATAAATGGATCATGTCTGAGATGATCAGGTGGATAAATGGATCATATCTGAGATGATCAGGTGGATAAATGGATCACGTCTGAGGTGATCAAAAGGCTTTTAAATCTTAAATTGGTCATGTCTGAGATGATCAAATGATCAAAATATTTTATCTTTTGTTACAAGGGGCTAAGTGTCAAACAGTCAAAAAGTCAAAATTTTATAAGTATGACCCATTCGCACGACTGGATCATAAGTATGGACCAATCGTACGATTGGACCATACGAATAAGTCCAGTCGCACGATTGGACCATACGAATGAACCCATTCGCACGACTGGACCATGAGTTGGACCAGTCATACAAATGGACCATACGAATGAGCACAATCGCAGGATTGGAGGTGACCGACTGTGACAGTCGCACGACTGATCCTCAATCGTACTATTGGAGATGACCGAATAGGTAAATCGTACGACTGAATCTCAGTCGCACGAATCAATCATGCGACTAGGTTCAGTCGCACGACTGAAGGTTGCCCTAGTATAAATAGAAGGGGAGTCGGTCTCAGTCGCTTCATTCTCTCAAATCGCCCTAAACTCGCACGAAGCACCGTTACTCTGCCCGATTCTCTCCAGATTGTTCTAAAATTTCCAATCTTTGTGAGTACTCTTCGATTCTGCTTCTAACCATATTTCGTTCATCTACAAGTACGTTGCAAACTAATTCGGGATAACTGAACGGTTTAATCGAACCTAAATGGGTGGAAATTGATAAAACAAAGAAACGGGAATAAGAACCCCAAAATAGACCACTTTAATAGACACAAAAGTTGATTCGAATGACATTAAGTGCTATTTCGAGTACCTGCTAACCATATGAACTCAAAAACAACGTCCATTTTCATTTGGTGACAAGATTCGAGTTTATGGTGTCGCACGGGGGTTTATGCGAATGGACGGTCTGATGAACTTCAATCGCACGATTGGGCCAGTCACATGCTTCAATCGCACGATTAAACCAATTGGTGATTCAGTCGCACGACTGACTCAACCGCATGACTTTGCACACGACTGAACTTAGTCGCATGCTCAATCGTACGACTGAACCCAATCGTGTGGTTCAATCGCACGATTGAACCAGTTTGTTTGAATCTATTCCAAGTCAAATTGTTTTTCACTTATGAATGGAACGAATGTGTGTGTTGTGTGTGTTGCAGCAATATGGCAGTAAGATGGACGATGAGGACCAAGCACAACATCTATACTCATCGGGATACCACGTTCCGGAACGCTTCTGAGTTCACCGGGATTATAGCCTTCCTGCGTAGATCGAGGATCTTCAAGGCTAGTTGTACTCCATGCACATCATACGTTCGTTTCAGCAAACATTCTAGGAGAATGCCACTGTCAACCATTCTGTTGAGCCCTACTGTATCTGGCGTTCTATCTTCGGAGAAGATATTCAGATCGGGGAAGATGACCTCAGGAGAGACTTGGATCTGGGTGAGGATGGTGCCCACCCAATCAATCTGCCAAATTCCCAACTTCCAATTGAGGCATTGCATGACAAACTGTCAATAAAGCTTCAATAGCAACATTCCCACAGTTATTCTCTGACATATTTCGAGAATCATCCACAACAATGACAACTTGATAATGTTGCTTATCCGTATCCGGGCTGGTCCGACTCTACCATATTCTATCTTTTCGATAGTGACTTGCAATGTAGAGGATATCATGAGTGACGAAGAGCTGCAGGGCGTCGATGAGATGGATATAGAGGATATCACAACATAAGAGTATCCACAGTACACCGACCAACAAGAAAATGTTATCCCCGATTTGGGTGAAACATTTGGCGGTAATCCATTTGGACTCCTGATGCTCAAGAGAAAAAGAAGAACAAAGAGAAAGCAAGACCAAGGAGCATCATCTTCTGCCCCACATGCTGACGAGACCATGATTCAGAACAAAAGAAATGCTTAGATGTTTATGTATTTGAAAGCTTTTGTGCTTGAAACATGTATTAAACTCATGTACTTAATGTTTAAATATATTTAACATTTAACTGTCTTGATGAATTACCAATAGTTATAATAGTTATATGTTTAAATCAAGCAGATCAAACATCTCAGCAAGGCAAGGATGATTTTGCTCCCCTTACAGCAAATCAAGTCTCAATTAATTGTGGTACTTGATTTGCAAGGTAATGTTAGGAGGTCTGTGAGTTATACTCCCAAAGAAGGAGAAATAATTCACGACCTCACTGATGAGCAACTTGCTGAAATGTTCCAGCTGAATCTTGATGAGATAGTGAAGGATGCTCCTACCTTCGATGTGGATAGTGACGAGGAGCTGAACGATATAGACGAGATTGAGATAGAGGACGTCACAGCTCAGCATTATCCTGAGTATACTGACCGAGAGGGAAATGTGTTTCCCTATCTGGGTAGTACTCTCGGCAGTGATACTTTGGAGAAGCTGAGCCAGAAGGAAAAGGAAGCAGAAGCATCTACAAGCCAAGCCCCAGCCTCGGACGCCGATGTAGATATCAGAAAGGCTGAATGGGCGGCTTGTTTCTCAGAGATCAGAGCCCAACATGCTGCAGCTAAGCCAAGTACCTACACCAAGATCTACAAAGTAAAGAAGCATCAGAAGGTGTCAGGGAAGATTATATCATGGGCTTATTTTGAGGATCTCAACGTTTACGCAGTAAAGAGGGAGAGGGGAATCGAGTACTTTAGATTCCCACATGATCTAAAGACTCTCCCTGGTTTTGAGCTCAACCAGCTGGCACGACTGAAGCTGCTGTATGCTGACACGAAGAAAATGTCAGGCTGGTTTGAGGCTGCGCTGAAACGTGAGTATCTTACCAGATGGGTGAACTTCAAACCTCAACAAGCTACGAGGTACATCAGAAGATCTGAGGTAAACCCTATCACTAGAAGACCAAAGATTATCTTGAAATGGCACCCAACGCACAATGTCGCGTATTCTATTGAGGGAGATGCTATAAGATTTTGCACCCCATTTCAAATGGTGGTATTATGACTGGATAGGGAAGGGAAGGTAGAGACGATAAGGGTATTTGACCCTACGTGGGTAGCAAACTTGTCTGCTTCTGATGTCTACATATTGTACAAGTGGCCATTATTTTTTGATACGCAGGATATAGTGCAAGCACTTCAGTTCCAACATGTCATACGTTTATGCTTTGCACTTAATATCCATGCCAGAGTCTCTAAAGAAGAATGAGCTAAGAGATTTGAAGAGTTTAAAAAGGAAGTCAAAGATTAGATAGAACTAGGTCCAAGGGGGAGTTTGTTAGTACACATGTCCCTAGTTCTAGTTCTAGTGAGCTCAAATGTAATTGACTTTCATTTTGTAACACTTATGTAATGTTTGATATATGAAATGAAAACTCTTATTTGAATGTTTATTGGTTGTTTAATGTTATATCTATTAATGTGATTGATTGTTACACGCTTATATGAACATGTTATATAGAATTACAGTTGTTAGACATAGTTCTGTATCGTTAAAGGTTCAGGAATATGTTTAACTAAGTCTTATGATTCAGTCGCACGACTGGACCATGCAAATGGGCCAGTCGCACAACTGAACCAGGTGATTGAGTCAATCGCACGATTGAGTCATAAGACTGACTCGCTCAGTCGTACGAATGAGAGCTATAACCTATAAATACCACTTAATTTTTGGAAAAATAAAACACTTCGATTATTATCAACCCTAGCCGTTCCTGTTTGTCCAGCGAGTCCCTTCCAACTTCATAGAACGTTTCTGATCGATTCTAATCAATTCTTAATGTATTCTCATCGTTAGTCTTGATCAGATTAACGTTCTCCCTGATTGGATCACCAATCAAATAGGATTCCGCACTATTTTATCTGGTTTCACGTTGAATCAGTTAGTACTCCGTCCGTACACGGTCCTAACAGATACATATTAATATACTAAGTTTCCTAGGCGCATGAGCACTATGCAGGCGCATTGAGGTCTGTTAAGTTGTTTCATAACTATTTGGGCGCATGGCCCAACACTTAACTGGTTTTCTACTAACTTAGGCGCATGAAGGTTCCAATCGCATAACACTTAGGCGTATGAAGGATTTCAGTCGCATGAGGTTCTAGGCGCATGGCGGTTCATTCGCATAAGGTTCTAGGCGCATGGGGTTTCAATCGCATAAGGTCCTAGACGCATGGGGTTCCAATCGCATAAAGTCTTAGACGCATGGGATTCCAATCGCATAAAGTCCTAGACACATGGGGTTCCAATCTCATAAAGTCCTAGATGCATGGGAGAGTTCTAGGCGTATGGATACTGTTGGGGCGTATGGATACTGTTGGGGCGCATGGCCCATCACTTAGTTTCCTGGCAAGGGTTCCAGACGCATGGACCAACTATTCATCCTTTTTACTATGTTTTCAGCCCCCAAACTTCATAGTAACCTGCTCCTAGCTTATCATAACTATTCTAAGCATAAATATCACATAAACACTCATGAAACATCATCATACATGCATAATACATACGGGTACATATTCATAAATATAATAAAACCAATTTAATACATTTTTAGCCCCAAGAAGAGTTTAAAACACGTAAAAACTGGGGTCTAGAACTCACCTGGTGTAGAAAACAAGTAAATATTCTCCTAACTTGCTTTTACACGAAGATCCAAACACCTAACAAGCATAACAATCGACCACAACACACAAAACACTTAGTATTCGGTTTCTAAGGGTGAAACCAAGCCAAACATACAACAAAAACACTAACCTCGATTTCTTCTTCTTCTTTCTTTGCAAAAGCGAGAGAAAAAGCTTGGGAACTCTCGCTTCTCTTTCTTCCTTCTTTCGACTGAAACAACAAGAGGAGCATGGACGACCATGCTCCTTTTGTTCACCCACTTTACAACTTTTTGTACTATTTTACAATTTACACCCTCCAACTTAAATCCTTGCCTTCTTTATTTTGTCCTTATCCTTTGTTTGCACTTTAGCCCCCCTTTAAAGAACCGGATGTTACAAGTCTACCCCCTTAAAGAGGTTTCGTCCCCGAAACCCGTCACTCTTCGAATAAATGAGGGTAGAGCTACTTCATCTCCTCTTCAGTCTCCCATGTAGATTCAGATCCTTTTCGGTGTTTCCACTGCACCCGCACAAGTGGAACTACTTTATTCCTTAGCCTCTTCTCCTTGCGATCGATGATTGCCACTGGTTGTTCTATATAATTCAGCCGTTCATCAACCTCGATATCTTCCAGTGGTACAACCATGTCTTCATCAGCTAAGCACTTCCTCAGATGAGATACATGGAATGTGGGATGAATTCCACTTAACTCATCTGGCAATTCAAGTCGATAGGCCACCTCTCCTACTCGTGCGATGATTCGGAAAGGCCCTATGTATCTCGGGCTTAGCTTACCTCGCTTCCTAAATCGGATGATCCCCTTCCAAGGTGAGACCTTCAACATAACTCGGTCGCCAACCTTGAATTCTATCGGTCTACACCTTTTGTCAGCATACGACTTTTGTCTATACTTTGCCACCTTCATGAAGGACTTGATCTTTTCTAATTTCTCAGTCATAGTCTCGATCACCTCGACACCTTCCAACTCCTTCTGCCCAATGTCTCCCCAACATACGGGCGTCCTACATCTTCTACCGTATAGCATCTCATATGGTGACATGCCAATACTAGCATGATAACTATTATTATATGAGAATTCCGCTAACGGTACGTGATCATCCCAACTTCCTCCAAAATTGATCACACATGCCCGAAGCATGTCCTCGAGCGTCTGAATCGTCCTCTCAGACTGACCATCTGTCTGAGGATGATAAGCCGTACTAATGTGCAGCCTTATCCCCATCTCGTCATGGAATCTCTTCCAAAATTTCGACGTGAATAGGGTGTCATGATCCGACATGATAGACACCGGCACACCATGACGAGCTACAATCTCCTTAATGAACAGATCCGCTAATCTCTCGGATGAATACGTCTCGCGGATCGGCAGGAAGTGTGCACTCTTGATTAGACGATCAACAATCACCCAGATGGAATCGTACCCCCTCGTCGTGCGGGGTAACTTCGTAATGAAGTCCATGGTGATGTGCTCCCACTTCCACTCGGGTATATCCAATGGTTGGATCTTCCCATAGGGCTTCTGATGCTCTGCCTTCACTTGCAAGCAAGTAAGGCACTTACTCACATACTCCACCACATCACGTTTCATACCCGGCCACCAGTAGTCCTTTTTCATGTCTTGATACATCTTGGTGGCACCGGGATGAATGGAGTATCGATTCTTATGAGCTTCATCCATGATTCTCCCTCACAGATCTCCATAACAAGGGATCCACATTTGTCTGAAGCGGCTTCTAACCCCATGGGTGTTTTCTCCCAGTTCCGCGACTAGACCTCTCATTCGTTCAGAGTTGAGGCGATCTTCTTTCAACGCCTCATTCTGAAATTCTTTCACTTGAGTCATCACGTCCGAGGTCATCACTAATTGATACGCCTTCACCGAATCGGCTCGGGTCTCTCTTTTTGGCTAAGGGCATTGGCCACCACGTTGGCCTTGCCCGGATGGTAGTGGATCTTATAGTCGTAATCTTTGATGAGCTCTAACCACCTTTTCTGCCTCATGTTGAGATCCTTCTGCTTAAAGAAGGGTGACATCCGTCACTTCAAGGTTTGTCATCTAACGTGAAATCTCGTTAACTATTCTTAGAGCGTTCAATTTCTTCATCTTCACAGACTATTTGTGAGGTCACCATACTTGTTTAGTTTTCTCAGACATTCGTGATACCTTTATTCGCGACCTTACCATCCAAACGCTCACGAATACCACAACCGACACCACTAATTATATTATGTTATATAATATAAACAACACTAAATACATCCTTATAATTAGTATAACGCGCGTGTTTGCGTCATTTTCAACCGAAACCAGTTTGGGCGATTCGGGAGCTAAGTGCAAGGACTAAACTTGACATTTGCCAAACCTGGCTGGGTATAAATACCCTTTTTTCCAGCCATATCCCCCCATTTTGTTCTTCTTCCTCTTCACCTCCATCTCCATTTCTCTCTCAATCTTGCACCAAAATCGCCCATTTTCGTCTCGTTTTCACCGTCAAGACTTCAACTACAGCTGAGTCTACATGTTTCTTACAGGTAGACGACCTCGATCGTCCCTTTTCTTGCGTTTACTTCTGCGTTTTTAGGGTTTTCGGGTGCTCGGGTTCATCCGAGCACATGAGGTCGTGTGGGCTTGCATGTCTTGTTTTTGAGAGTGCTTCTTGTCTAGATAGGTTAGAATACTAGTTCTGGAGGTTCTGGCTGGGTAACACTCGTGTTCGGTCAGCGGAAGGCCGACCTGTAACTTCCTGCAGTCGCGACCCCCGTCGGCGCGAATAAGATTGTCGCGCGAGAGGGGCATGCGACTGGGTGTGTGTGTGCGACTTGAGTGTGCGATTGAGTAAGTCGCGCGGTTGTGTCGCGCGGCTGTCGGTGGACGCGATTAGTGTTGTCACGCGACTGGAGTTGTCACGCGACAGGGGTTGTCGCGTGAACTGGACCATGCGACTGTATGTGTGTGCGATTGTATGTGAGTCGCACGGTCAGATACCTGTCGCGCGAAAGAGGGTCCACTCGCGCGAATGAAGGTGATTCGCGCGAAGGGACGTTGAGTCGCGCGGTTGGCTGTCGGGTCGTGCGACTGGTGATGCATGGTACGACTGAAAGCTTAGTCGCACGAATGAAGGTTCAATCGTACGAAAGTAGCTAATTCGTACGACTGAAGGTCCACTCGTGCGAATGGAGTGTCAGTCGTGCGTCGGGTCTTGTTGTGTGAATAGAGTCATTGTGTGGAGTTTTCTTGTGTGTTGTGTGTGACGCGCGTATGTTTGGTCTTTCCCTTTTGAGTGTCTCGTGCTGTTGAGGTGATATCAGAAATAACGTCATTGCTCGAATGTCATAGCAATGACGGCTATCTTTAAATATTTGTACCTACATAAGGTCTGAGGTGTGTGTGTCTGCTTGTGTGTACTACCCACGACCGAACCGAAACGACCCGATTCAATTAAACAATATTATTAACAGTAGTCCATAAGATTAATTTTTAACATAACTGTCAATAGGTGATTGACTGTTCATACATACATACAAGTTTGGGAAGTTTCATCAGACATACTTACCACTTAACAAGTGAGTTTCGTGGCCCCTTTTTACGCTTATACAATTGTTTCAATCTTTTACAAACATGGGGGAAAAGTATGCTCATACGTTTTCAATGCTGTGCAATATACATACAATTTTCATACTTGGAATCAACGTGATACTGTTTTGTGAGTACTTATCCGATACATACATGATGTTACTGTGTGGACTGTCTTACAACCATTAATTCCGGTGTTGGAACCAACAGATAGGTATTAGTAGTACTACTGGGTTGACACCCCACCCTTGACGAGATGGTTACTTGTGAGTACCATCCCTACTGCCAGGAACGGGCCTGGGGTGAATATATTCTGACAAGTTGCTGTGTGTACGTCATTAGGTTTGGTTGTATAAAACTCATGGTATGTGATCTTGCTTGCTTATAACTGTATGCACGGTATTCCACTACAAACACTATACAGCATCAACTACATGTTTACAATTTAAACCTGCGAAGCTCACCAACATTATTGTTGACATTTTTTGAGCATATTTTTCAGGTAACAATGAGAACTGAAGATCTAGGAGTGCTGCCTTTTAGAGGAGACCCTAGGACATATTTTGGAGAACTAAGCATTTGTAAACATTAACCTTTGGAATATCTTGTTTGCTCAAACTTGTACATTGTACACTTGTTCCCGAGTTATGGGAATTTACAATGCAAGTCGTTATTAATGTTTATATTATCATCTTATGTCATGATTATGGCTATGCTGTCGTGAACCTTGATTATACACGACACAAGTCTCCGATTGTGCTCGGGTATCGTCATGACACGCTTGTCATCATACTATTATTGCTACTCTATTCATACCATGTGTTATGACGATCCCGTCTAGCTCGCATTCCCCGTGTTTCCGCTATCAGCGGGGGTGTGACAAGAAGTACTTTAAGCTCTTATGGTCGGTGAAGATTGTTCACTTTTTACCATATGAGTAGTGCCTCCAAATCTTCAACGCGAAAACCACAGCCGCTAACTCCAAATCATGTGTAGGGTAATTGACTTCGTGGGTCTTCAACTATCGGGATGCATAGGCTATCACCCTTCCACGTTGTATTAGCATGCAACCTAGTCCTAAATAAGATGCGTTCGAATACACCACTAAGTCTTAACTCCCTTTGGGTAATGTTAAGACAGGAGCTTGGGTCAATCTCCTCTTCAACTCCTCAAAAGCACACTCCTGCTCTTGACCCCACATGAACTTCACATCCTTGCAGGTTAATTTGGTCAAAGGTGAGGCTATCTTGGAGAAGTCTTGAATGAACCTTCTATAGTAGCCCACCAAGCCCAAGAAACTACGGATCTCGGATGGCGTCTTTGGGGACTTCCACTGCATCACCTCCTCAACCTTTGCTGGGTCCACCATGATTCCTTCAGCATTAACAACATGGCCCAAAAATTGAACCTCACGCAACCAAAAAGCATACTTGGAGAATTTGGCATACAACTTCTCTCTCCTAAGTGTCTCCAATACCTCGCGTATGTGGCCGACATGTTCTTTCTCACTCTTAGAATAAATCAGGATATCATCAATGAACACTATCACTGATTTATCTCGCATTGGCCGACACACTCGGTTCATCAAATCCATAAATGTAGCTGGCGCGTTAGTTAAACTGAAAGACATAACGAGAAACTCGTAGTGTCCATAACGCGTGCGAAAGGCTGTCTTAGGAATGTCTTGCTCTTTCACCTTTAGTTGATGATAGCCAGATCGAAGATCTATCCTCGAAAACCAACTGCCACCTTGGAGCTGATCAAACAAGTCATCGATCCTCGGTAATGGATACCGATTCTTCACCGTCAACTTGTTCAGCTCGTGATAGTCAATGCACATCCGCATATTGCCGTCCTTTTTCTTCACGAACAAGACCAAAGCCCCCCATGGAGAGATACTCGGTCAAATGAATCCCTTATCCATTAACTCCTGCAATTATTCCATGAGTTCCTTCATCTCAGTCGGAGCTAATCGATATGGTGCTTTGGCAACGGGTTGAGCACCGGGTATCAGATCAATCTGGAACTCAATCTCGCGATCCGGTGGCACGCCAGGTAAGTCTTCTGGGAACACATCAGGAAAGTCACAAACCAATGGTACATCTGACAGTTGTGGTGTTGACGTGCCCACATCCTTCACGTAGGCCAAATAGGCGCTACATCCACGTCGCATGTACTTCCCCGCCACCGCTATCGGAATCACCTTCGGGATCGTAGTAACGCGATCTCCATAAATCGTCACCAAACTTCCATCAGGCGCAACTAGTCAAATCATCTTCTTACGACAGACGATGTTTGCTTCATAGGTTGCTAACCAGTCCATTCCTAGTACTACATCAAATCCTCCTAGGGGCATCACATGTAACTTAGCAGCAAACCTATGACCTTCTAGTTCTATGGCACAGTCCTTTATCATGTCGGTAATTGTAGTGGACTTACCAATAGCAGTTTCTACATTGAATGGCTCACTAATACTTCTACTACTAGCAGACAACTTAGCACAAAAAGTAGTAGAAATGAAACTCCTACTAGCACCAGAGTCAAATAATACAGAGGCACAAGTTTGATTTACTAGAAACATACCTGACACGATATCGGGATCTACTCTGGCTTCCTCCCGGGTCATGGTTTAAGCTCTAGCACTTGCCCTCTATCCTCCTTCCTCCGAATTCTTCTTCGCCCCAGAGCTCTCCGCCCTTGGCTTCTTACAGTCCTTGCTCACGTGGCCCTCCTCGCCACAGTTATAACACTTCGGCACCCTACAATCTCTAGCGATATGGCCAGGCTTGCCACACCTGAAGCATACATTCAGCCCCAACCTACACTCACCCGTATGCTCCCTTCCACATTTACTGCACTTCTTCAGTCCCGGGCTTGACGACACCCTACGATCATCCACCTTTACCTTCTTGTTGCTTGGAGCAAAACCACCACGTCCAAACCTCTTCCCGTTCTAGTTCTTATCACCACCACTCGTTTTCTTCACCTCTACCACTGCCTCCTCCCGTTCATCGTACAACCTGCCCGCCAAGTCCACCACCGATCGAAAGGTACCTGGCTGAGCAGCGATTAGATGCCTACGAATATCAGCCGGCAGTCCCTGGATATACCTCTTGATCTTCCTTGACACCAACGTCACCTGATCCGGTACCAGCCTCGCCATTTCGTTAAATTTGGTGGTGTACTGCTGGTGGGTTATGGTTCCCGCCTCAAGTTGCAGGAACTCCCTCTCGATCCTGTCGAGTTCCCTGTGAGGATAGAATTCTTCGATCACTAACTGCTTCAACTCCTTCCATCGCATCTTCCCGATGGCGCTGGCACCCTTAGCTTGGACAATGGTGTCCCACCAACATAACGCTGGGTCGACAAAAGAGTGAGTAGCAAACTTCACCTTTTGGTCTTTGTGACACTCACTAATCTCCAGCACCGCTTCCATTTCCCTCACCCAGCGGTGAGCGGCAGCAGCATTACCATTGCCATCGAAGGTCGGGGGCTTGCACCTCTTGAATGCCCCATAACTGCACCCCTTGGTCGTCACCCCCACCAAATCATCCTCCCCTTCATCAGACAACACGGTCTCAGGCTCCAGTTGTTCTTCATCCCCCTTGCTTCCCTTGCCCGTTGACCCCTTCCTATCTTCCTTCTCCTTCCTCTCCTCATTCCTCACAGCTCTGATGACTTCGGTCACTACAGACGGTAAGACTGTCTGCATGACCTGGTGTACCTCATCAGCAATCGCCTCCTTAGCTAAGGTAGTCAGGCTAGCATTCTCATTCTCCTCACTCCGGCCATGAACCTCAGGGTTCTCATGAGTCGTCTCAGGAACCTTAGCACTACCCCTAGTCACACGTGGAACGACCTCTTCCTCTAGAAGCCTTGGAAGATTTTTGTCCGGCCATTCCCTAAACGCTATAAGATTCAAACACCAACACGGTCCAGTTGTGATTAGCCACTTACTTTACTCTTCACACCCCAAGCATTTCCTATCCTGACTACATAAGTATCCAAATATACTAAGAACACATAAGTCAAATAGCACACGCATATAACATTAATTAACTTTAAGGAAAGGAATACCTGATGGCATGTAGCTACTCGGGCTGATATCCCTCTATCTGTCCCATTTTCAGTTTAAGTTTAGGTTTCTTTTGAAAATATTTACCCATTTCACTTAAACTTTGGCTCTGATACCAACTTGTAAGGCCCCGTTCCCGGACACCTCATAGTTGGTCATTCATTGCATCATAGATACATATTAATATACATTTCATAAAATAAACAGCGGAATTACGTTAGCAAAAACCATTCTCTATCATTAACAAATACTGTTGTTAAGCAATACAACGGGGTTTAAACTACAAAAGATTTTTAATTGCATTACAAAACAACAATATCTTAACACCAGAATGGATGTCAGTCTTTTCCCGCCGAGTAGCTTCACCCTTGTACCAGCCTCAATAATAATTACCTGCCAACTGAAAATGTATAAAAGTCAGCGTTGCAGAGTGAGTTCTAGTTTTAAAAGTATTAAGATACCTGGTGTAATGTATATATATGAAAAAAATACTCTTTTTATAAAAATACTTTCCTTACTCTTGTACATGAGCACGCATCAACTATACAACAAGGTAATGCTTTCTTTCTTTACTATATACCTTTGTTCATTTCGTACTCTTTAACTTTATCTTTCACTGTCTATGTGGACCAATGAGCAATACCCTAAACTATGTGCGTGAAAAACTGGTGCTGGGCTTGTGGTCTATCAATAGACTATGATCACTGTACACGAGGCTGACCCAGTCACCTAGGGTATGCTACAAAGGTCCGTCAATCTCAATTGATTGACCCTGTGTGTATCCTTTGGGATGTCTAACCCACATCACAGTTGAGCTAATGACAACATGGTCGTGCACCTCCTATATGCTTACAAGACTTTCATTATTTTAATTATGTTCCACTTCTCTTTATCATTACTCTTTCACTTTGTTAATGATAATACTTGCATTTATGATCATAAACATACCACATAAGTCACACAATAATAATTTATTATGGACATAAGGACAACTCATAATAATGCAACATAGTAGCCATGAAAACCCTAAAGTCAAACTTGGGTCAAACCTTAATGATTCTGTTTTCTCAAAATTTCAGAAAATAAACTAAGTGTCCTAGGCGCATGAGCACTATGCAGGCGCATGAGGTCGGTTTAGGCGTTTCATAACTATTTGGGCGCATGGCCCAACACTTAACTCGTTTCTACTAACTTAGGCGCATCAAGGTTCCAATCGCATAACACTTAGACGTATGAAGGATTTCAGTCGCATGAGGTTCTTGGTGCATGGGGTTTCATTCGCATAAGGTTCTAGGCGCATGGCGTTTCAATCGCATAAGGTCCTAGACGCATGGGGTTCTAATCGCATAAAGTCCTAGACGCATGGGATTCCAATCACATAAAGTCCTAGACGCATGGGGTTCCAATCTCATAAAGTCCTAGACGCATGGTAGAGTTCTAGGCGTATGGATAATGTTAGGGCGCATGGCCCATAACTTAGTCGCCTGGCTAGGGTTCCAGACGCATGGACCAACTGTTCATCCTTTTTACTATATTTTCAGCCCCCAAACTTCATAGTAACCTGCTCCTAGATTATCATAACTATTCTAAGCATAAACATCACATAAACACCCATGAAACATCATCATACATGCATAATACATACGGGTACATATTCATAACTTTAATAAAACCAATTTAATACATTTTCATCCCCAAGAAGAGTTTAAAACACGTAAACACCGGGGTCTAGAACTCACCTGGTGTAGAAGACAAGTAAATCTTCTCCTAACTTGTTTTTACACGAAGGTCCAAACACCTAACAAGCATAACAATCAACCACAACACACATAACACTTAGTATTCGGTTTCTAAGGGTGAAACCGAGCCAAACATACAACAAAAACACTAACCTACAATTTCTTCTTCTTCTTTCTTTGAAAAACCGAGAGAAAAAGCTTGTGAACTCTCACTTCTCTTTCTTCCTTCTTTTGGCTGAAACAACAAGAGGAGCATGGTCGACCATGCTCCTTTTGTTCACCCACTTTTCAACTTTTTGTACTATTTTACAATTTACACTATTAAACTTAAATCCTTGCCTTCTTTATTCTACCCTTCTCTTTTGTTTGCACTTTAGCCCCCTTTAAAGAACCGGATGTTACAATATGGTTCTAAAAAGAAATGTTTAAATAATATTTAATGTGTAATTATAGAACTTCCAAAATTAGATTTTAAAATTTAATAATTGAAACATAAATTTAAAAACCTTAAAATTCAAATTCAATATGCAATTCAATCCAAAATTTTGTCTAAACATAACTAACTTAATTAGTTAAAATTTGAAATTTAAAACTAACAATTTGAATGTCAAAATGGAGCACAAGTAGTTCATAAGTTTTAAATTCTAATGTAACAATCAATTCGAGTATTTTGGGGTAATAATTTCCAAATTTAAAAATCTTCTATATTTTAATAATATCGTATAATATTTGTCTGTGTTATATAACATAATACCATTATTTATTATATATATACAACGACTTTCTTCTGTTTACTGTTATTCCACCATCTAAGATTTTTAAAAAATATACGAAATAACTTCTTCTATGATCAAAAAGTCCAGATACACTACGTGGAAAAACTTATCCTACTTCACTATAATTCACACAATCATTATATTTGACTCATTTCGTATTGTATTCAATTACGATATTACGCACACTTGGATTTAAAAAATAAATTTTAAATGATAAACCTTAATACTGATTTTTTTGTCCTGCGATCATAACTTCCACTTCATTCATTTTTATTTATGTATACTGGTTAATACATTATTGATAAACCATCAAATTACCTTGCTCAACGGAACATTATCAGTATCAAAAGTAACTTTCTTAAGAGATCTTGACATATCACGTCATAATTCCATATATATAGGCAACCAATGCATAATAACTTGGTAGAAACTTACTGTATTGGGTTTATTGTGGTTGAAGAGGAGATATTATTCAAATAATCGAATTGTTATCTTATGCCTTTAATATTTATTTTATAAAACATATTTGCTATATATCCTTAATTTTTTATATTTTTAATTATAGGACACTACAATACATGAAAATATTTTAAATAGATGATTTATTAAGTTTGAGAAGTTATTCACTGAATATGGTTAAAGATTTATATACAATAATTTTTTAGATATTTATAAACATTAATATTGTTTTTCTTTTTTTTTAATTCACATGTATACATATTTATTTAATCGACCTTCACATGCATATATATACAGACTTATTAATAGTAACTGATAATTTATGTTTCTGTTTATTCTAAAGATTAAATTACATGGATGATTCTTGTAGTTTGGTTAAAATTTTAGATTTAGTCCTTAAACTTTTAAGATTTTAAATATAGTCCATAATATTTAATTTATCTTTTATCAGTGGTTTTTATTTTATTAGTTCAGTTACTAATGTTAAGTTTTGTAAAATAACTATTTTCCCTATAAAGATCATTAATGTAATTTACTTTTTACTTAAATAAAAAATACTTTTAAAAATATCATGTTTAGAATGTTCAGCTTTTTAAATGTTTCTCTAAAACTTTTGATTTTTTAAACGTCTCTTTTAAAACTTTTTGATTTTTGAAAGGAACTTTTAAAAGCATTATCGTTTTTATTAAAACCATTTGATTTTTTAAATGTAAGTTTTATAATTATTCATTTTCTAAATATTGTTTTTGAAACTATTTTTTTATTGAACGTTTTAAAAAAATATTAAAAATTTCATTTGAAAATGAACTGTTTTTGAAAGATGTTTAAAAAGTGATTTTTTTAAAGATACTTTAAAAAATAAATGGTTTAAGTAAAAACTTTAGAAAACCAAATAGTTTTATAAAACCTTTTAAAATTTCAAACGATTTTAAGAACAACATTTAAAAAATGGTGGTTTAAACACGTTAAAAAGCAAATATTTTATAAAATATTTATTAGAAAAATTTTATTAGTATTTAAAACATATTTTATTCTATAATAAACATATTAATAACGAAATAATAAAAAATAAAAACTTTGGAATAACAAGAATATAGGGCTTTCTTTAATAAAATAGTATTATAGTTTAAAAGGTAATTTAAATGGATGGGCAATGCAGATAAAATGTCATTTTTATAATTTTTAACATTATTAATTGTTTACTAACAGAACTTGGGATTATAGATGAAAAAAAATATATTAGGAATCATATTCAGAATTTTTAAACTTTAAAGAACAAATCTAAAATTTTAACATAATATAGGGACCATACATGTAATACACGGGTGGTTAGACTAGTTACTAATATAACAATCGGAAGATGCATGAACAGTAGTTAATTGTGATATTCCATGTTAACATACTCTTCTATAATTCTGACGCGTGGATGTTATATATTTTAAGGTTGTTTGCAATCCACGAGTTTGGCCCACCAAGTCTTTTAGTAGTTTATGTTGTGCTTCCGTTGTTAATCAAAGCGAACACGTTTTGATATCCATTTGTTTACATTACGATTTGAGTTTTCTATTGCGTTTGCTATAGCAAGTACATCGAAAATCATAAACTTTTTGTCTATCGCAATATTTAAGTAGTATTTGACCAACCAAATATATTTTAATAAAATCTCAAATGATTTGATTAACAAATGTAAACAAATGTAAACAAATGTAAACAAATGGATATCAAAACGTGTTCGTTTTGATTAACAATCGAAGCACAACATAAACTACTAAAAACCACCAACCATTTGGTTGAGTGGTAAGGCGATGAAGTTTAGAACCTCACTTCGTGAGTTCGAAACCGAGCCAACTCGGGTTTTAGTCCCGGAGTGCGTTACGCTAGCGGGTTTCGGCTCGTGTAGCGGCGTAACTATTGTCAAGCGGCAGTAGGCTCCATGGTTTCCCGAGGAACGCCAGCCCCTTACTCTGAACCCGCGGGCCCGGTTCAGACAACGTAGTGGTCAGGTATGAAGGGGTGATGGGTCTCCGCCTTGTCGAAGATGCGACTGTCACTCAAAAAATAAAAGTCGCTGTTCCAAAAAAAAAACATAAACTACTAAAAGACTTGGTGGGCCAAACTATAGCAAGTACATCAAAAATCAAAAACTTTGTCTATCGCATTATTTAAGTAATATTTGACTAACCAAATATATTTTAATAAAATCTCAAATGATTTGTATCTTTAATTTTAATACACCATAAAGAATCAAATCAATACCAACCACAACTGAATAGATTTTAACGCAAATAACCAACCCCACGACAAAACGTGGGCTAACATCCTAGTTTAATACAATTGAAGTAATAAAAAATGCTAGCACCTTAGAATATCAGACCAAAGACTAAGATAAACACCAATATTTACATGACGGGTTGGAGTTGTTAGGTTAGTTTGATTTATGTACGTATTAATGTTGTCTTAGTTTATACAAGAGACTATTTTAACAACTCAAACTTATTACCTCTAGATCACATGATAACAACCCTAATATTGCTCTAAGATCTCTCTCTTTTTAACTCAAGATATGATATCGACCAAATCAAAAGCTGCTGAGCTACTACTTGGCTGAAACATAATTCAGGTACACAATGGGAGACAAATGTTGGGGGTCTTCATATATCAAATGATATTACTTTGTTATGTGTTTGAAATGTAGATTTAATGTAGCTTAAAAAACATTATCTGAGAAAGATACTAAAGCCACAACTTGAAAGGTGCTAAAAACGAGGAAGTCTATTCAAAATTCAGGGAGGTCGTAAGCTACAACCTAAGGCCATAAGTTACGGTCATGTGCTGACACCGTCTAGGAAGTCCATAAGCTACGACCTATAGGTTGTAACTTATTGCCACTTGCGATCTTTTGAGGGTTATTAAAATTATAAATGTTATTACAACCCCTATCATTATGGTTTCGAGAACACACATTCCTTGAGCCCCAATTAAGGGCGAGTTTTTGGACGAATTTCAACCCTTAAAACCTCATATAAACATTGCAATTCATCAAGAATCATCAAACAATATAGATTAAAGAGCCAATGAAGATCATGTGTGACTTAATCTTTCATGGTTGCTTTCAGGGGGAGAGTTCTTGCTAAGTGAAATGGTTAGTCCTATTTAGATTAGGGTTTTGTGCTGAATACTTTGTGATTGAAGTAACTGAAGATTTTGATTGATTTAAACAATTTGTTTATATACAAAGTTATTTGCTTTATCATAGGTTTTTAGTTTTCTTGCATCGTTATCTCATTAAAAAAATAGATAACTTGATATAGGTGAATTGGTAACATTGAGACTGAACGAATCTTAAAAGATAATTTCTTTTTTATTACTTTAATCAAAAGCGAAAAACTTAATTTGTGTTTACGCAACCCCTTAAGTTAAACTTAATAATTGTTGATCTTTCGGAACTTGAAAACCGAAAATGACTGTCTCCTAGTTAATTATTAAAATCTCTCTAAAAGTTTGTTGCTTTCATAATCTTGTTTTTACAAATCATTTAAAGTAGTAAGTTTTGCTTTCAAGTTTCAAGTACGTACTATAGTTTTAGTTTAGTTAAGCACTTTCTACCAATTTCTTGTGAAGACGATCTTATTTACCCTACATAATAAGGTAGTTAAGACTGGTTAATTAACTTGTTATATACATTAATTTAAGCATAATATGCAATACTAGTTGCTATCCACTTGCCAATACTAAGTCTGATATGTTCTAGCTCATGACTTGAATCTTGCTTGGAGAAAAACTGAAAAAACTTCGTTTGAAATTGGTTCGTTTACAAATCGAATCAGCATGGCTGAAATCGTTTCTAAACCCAGCCAACTAAACTCTGATCGGTCCTAAACCAAGTCGATCTTGACTTGTCAGCGAACCTTGACTTGGCCATCTCATAATTATATACATAACACACCATAAGGTAAAACACTCTTCGGTAAACTTTATGGGACCCCTTTTGAGTGGAACCACAAAAGCAAACCAGAAATAGTTTGCTAACATAGAAACATTATATCTTATGATATTTATTATTACCATCTATGGTAGAAATTTATGATTTGCTAGAGTGTGAAGATGAATATGAGGACAAATGGTTGTTATATGTCTAACTAGGTTTATATCCCGTTTATTACAAGTGTTGAATAAATAAAATAATAAATAAGATATGATTGACTTTACGTACGAGTGATAAAAGAACGATATCATTTTTTAAACATTTGTTTATTTTTTTTGTTTTTTTAAAAAAAGTTGGTTTTAAACAAATCGTATCAAAACAAACCGTTTTTAGAAAATATCATTTTTAATAATTTCTTTATTATGACTTTGAAATTTAATTATTTTTGTTTCATAAGAATTTTATTTTTAAAAAGCCACATGTTTTAAAATATATTGTGTTTTTTAAAAGTTTAATATTTTTTTAAAAAAAATTCTTATTTTATAAAAAAATTTATTTCTTTACAAATAGCATTTGTAGAAAGATCTCAATTTTTTAATTTAATAAATAATATTTTTAATATGAAAAGTATTAATTAATATTATTTATAGTTAATGTTATATTTTTCAGAAGAAAGAAGCGGGAAAATAAAATTTAGGAGCTTTAGAATTGTGACAGGTGGCTTATAAAAAACTTATTTATTAATATTGATAGATTTAATGATAGACATATTTTTTCAGTAATGCAATAAAAGGAAATTGATAAGAAATTATCTGAAAATCATCCAAATAAACCGATGGGGATTATATTTTCTTCACATTTTCCTCTCTTATTATATTTTTCGATATTTTATGTGTTAATCCTATTATATTAAATAAAAACATGCATTAATTCGCTTTATTTAACGGCAATGGTTACGGATTTAGGATACCAAAGTTAATACTCATCCATCCAACTCCAATAATTGCCAATGATGTAATTAACATGAGTTTAATTGGTGTTATGTTATTATAAACTAGGCTAGTCCCCGTGTATTACACGGATTATATAAATAAAATATTAAATAATTAGTACTAAAAATATATGTATTACAAAATTATGTTTGAAGATAAATTAAATAGTTACTTTAAGTAAATAAATAATTATGTATTTTTCTTAAACTTTTGTTTTATCAAAAATTATTATTTTTTAAATATTTTATTTTAAGAAAAATAATGAATAAAGTTCATCATATTCTGTATTTTATAACTTTTTTGTTTTTAAAAAGTGTGTTTTAATTAAAAATAGGTTTTTAATTTATTAAATTATATATTTTTAATTTGAATATGGTACGAGTAATATTAGTAATATTCAATATTATTATTAATAATATAGAGAAATAAGAAAGTAAGTATATAAGTCTTATAATTGTTTCACGCTTATTTTAGTTTTTTTTATAGATATATGGATAGGCAAAAAACCATTAATTAAACGTATTATTGCATGTTAGTAATAAACACGAAAAGTTATAGTATAATATTTTAATATAAAATATAATTAAAGTTATATATACGTAATAGTTCAAGAAATGAAAAGATTATACTATTTTTAACTCTCTTATCTGAATAGTTTTACTTTTAAACATTCGTTTTAAGATTTTTTATAAAAATGTTTTTTTAAAACGCTTGTTTGTAATGATTTTGGTTGTTTTATTAAGACAGTTTTTAAAAAAATTCACCAGTTTATAACTTTTTAAAAACAAAATAATTTAAAATATTTTATTTGAAAATGTTTAGTGTTTTAGAAAATTTCATATTATATAAATTTTTAGTCTTTTTATTATTTAGATTTTAATTGAAAGATTTGATTTCTAATTTCCTTAATAAACTCTATTTTCAAAAACTTATTTGATTTTAAAAAATTTAGATAAGAGAGAGAAATATAGCAATTAATAACATTCATTTTTAATAAGAGAGAGAAATTTATATGAGTATGTAATTACTATAATACCCTTTTGAAGGGAAAATTGACATGTGAATGTCTAGAAAAATGACAAGTGTCAAAAAAATGGGATAAAAGAAGGACAAGTGGCAAAGAAAACCTTTTTTTATTAGATACTATAGATATCTATATTAACAAAAGGAGAAGAAGAAATTAAAGTGCGGTCCCTCATCCTAGTACAGTTAAATAGAGGAAGGAACTCGATCAAAATCTATAATTTTAAGAAAATGTTCAAATAAAAAATCTTTTAAAACTAAAAGATATATGAACTAATTTCAACCATCAATATCTTTAATGGTTAAGATCAATTTATAAGAAAAGTTTATTATAATATTATGAATAAATTGTTATTTTCGTCCCTGTGGTTTGGAGTAAATTGTCACTTTCATCCAATAATTTGATTTCTAGCATATGGGTCCTTGTCGTTTTAAAATCTTATCATTTCATCCACTCACTTAACTCCATCTAACATATTCCGTTAAATGAAAGGTAAAAAGATCATTTTACCATGATTTTAATTCTCTTCCTTTTTTAACATCAATAAACTCCATTAAACCATAGTTTATTATTCGTCCCTCAAACTTGCAATCAAAATACGAGTAGAGCATCCTTCGAGATCAAGATTAAGATCAAGCCTTTGTCGATAAAATGGATGAAAGGTGGATTGTTCGAGAACCTGATAAATTCTTTGATCCAACCATTGTTTATGGTGCGTGGTAGTTACAGTTTCTTGATTTATTCATACAACAATATGTGTTAATGTTTGTTCTTTACACTTTCAGGTAATAACCCCAACTTATTTACATTAGAATTCCATCATGAAGGGGAATTGACTAGCTTTCCACAGATGAGTTATGAGAGGGGAAAAATTACCTTTGTTGATAAGGTTAGTTCAAACATATTTTCAATGATAATAATGAATGATATGTTGACATCACTTGGTTATTCAGAAGAAGAATTAGATGATCTAAATACCATTTTAGGGTCCCTGGAAAAGACTTAGATTTTAGGTTAAGACCATTGGGTAATGATGGTGATGTTATTAGATTGATCAAGTATGCTCAAATTAATAAAGTAATTGAAGTCTATGTTGAGAATATTAAAATAGTTCCTAACTTTGGACCCAATGCTGATTTAGGATATAATACACAAGTGTATGACAGTGAACTTAATGATGTTGAGGGAAGATTTGGAGAAAGTGACGAGGGAAGTAAGGATGATAATGATTCTATTGACTCTGATTTTATTATAGATGAGGAAAATTTAGTTAAGACATTGATGTAGATTTGGATGAATTTACTGTTACAGTGGATTATGATCTTAGAGATGAAGGCGGAGATTGTAAGGCCCCGTCCTCGGACGCCTCACAGTTGGTCATTCATCGGACATAAAACATATAATTATTTAAAACATAGTAGCGGAAGTTGAACAAAACCATTTCATATATATTAATGAACTACTTTTGTAACGTAATACAATATTGTTAATTGTTACAAAGTATTATAAATTGCATTACATCACAAAAATGTCATTATTATACGAATGGATGTCATCACAAAAATGCCAAGTAGCTGCCCCGTGCCATCCTCAGCAACTATTACCTACCAACTGAAAAACACATAAAAGTCAGCGTTGCTGAGTGAGTTCTAGTTTTATAAATAAAATACTTTTCTTTCATTAAAACCTTTCTTTACTTTCTTACGTGGTCATTGTAACATCTTGTATTTTTGAGTTAATTAAAAGTTAACGTTGTTAATTCTTGTAAAGGCTATTGTTGACATTCATGAAACTCATAGGCTACTTATGATTATCGTTTTAATTTATCTTTAATTCTTTAATTTGAAGTTAATAATGTCAATTATTACATAGTGAATAAATGATAATCATAATATCAATAATAATAAAAATAATAATAAAACTAATAATAACAATGATAATAATATTGATGATAATATTAATAATAGTAATAAATATAATAAAATTATAACAATAATAATAATAACTAAGAATAATAGCAAAAATAATAATATGGTTATCAATAATAACAATTTATAAGAATTATTAAACTTAAAAATTATTTAAAACTGAAATTAAGAAGGTTAAGGGGGTGAATTGTCAATTTAATAAACTTTAAATGGAAGTTTTAACATAAACTAATAGAATTTCAAAGTTGAGGGACCATTCTTTCTTTCAATCGACACACTCGACGCAGATAACTCTGGTGGCCCCCGCTTCTGTCTCTATCAGGCGGCGACTGCCCCCACCTCTATAGCCACAGCATGGAGGAGCAGCTCCTTAATCCGCACATTAACCGAAACCCAAACCCCCTCCCCCCTTCTCAACCCCAATTTTCCGGCGGGAGCTCCGGAGAAGGTCCGGCGACCCTCCGGCCACCCCTAAAATGCTATAAAAACCTACAATTTTGATCACCAAACCGTTCCAAACCTTTCGTGTACATGATTCGAACATGATTAACCATTAAATTGGGTTTAAAACACCGGTTACTAAGTTTAAACAAGTTCATAACCGAAACCTTTAATCCTAGAGCCGTTTAATCATTAAGTCCTAATAATAATCAAATTAACTTTGCCTAATCAATCGTTTATTTGTCCCTAAATCAACATAACTCTCAATTTTACTTAAAACAAACTTTTCATCGAATTTGAAACACCAATTCTTCAGGAATCTGCAACTTACTCGAACTCCAACTTCAGCACATCCTAATTCCAAATTGATAGAGGGCTTTCGATCTTAAGCATCACTGGTACAAGGAATTCGTTGATAATCAACTCTAATCTATCGAATCAAAGCACCACAGTCATCCCTTGTTCGAACTCGTTTTCCTTGTTTTGCATCGAATTAACAGGTAATGAAGCTATGTTTTGATTCGGCTTTATCTGGGGAACAAAAGCCCCATGGTTAATTCCGTTAAGATCTACGAATTGGTAATCAATTGGATCTATTTTGGTTTCTAGGGTTCTTGATTGGGGAATTGGGGTTTTCTTTGTGTGTGTGTGTTTATAAGCTATGGGAGCCGAGATAAACCGCGGCTGTATGCCTTGGTTCACTGGTTCCCCACTTGTATTTCGACTTGGAGGCCCCGGGTCCGAACCCGGGCAACTCCATATATTTTTTAATGGTTGTTTTCAAATTTAAAAATTCATAAAAATTCATAAAAAATTATAAAAAGCTGTTCTATAACTCTTGTTATTTTTTTAAAAGTTATACAAAAATTTTCTGAAAGTTTATCTCTTATTATATATTAACATTTTAGTTTATTTTAATATTTTATTATTATAATCATTTTTTTAAGCAAATAACATAATGTAATATTTTGTAAAATAGATTCTAAAAATGGTTTAATTCATGAGGTGTTTAATAATACAATTGGGTTATCTTCTTGTTTTAGCTTATTAAATTATTATTTGTTTCAAATAATAAATAATAAAATATTTGATCGAAATGTTATTTTTAAATGTATATCTAACCTTTAAATTTAAATTGTTTCCTTTTAAAATAATTAAATGATTATTGGACTTGAAATAATAAATCTTTTTAATAGTAATGGACATTATATTAATTAAGGTTTTGTCATGATAATTGTAGAAATTATATAATTTATAATTTCACGAATTATTTACAAATATTATCTTTTTTTATAAAATATACTAACTAAAGGTTTAGATTAATAATTTATCATTAATCAAAATGTTATTCCTATTAATTTTAAATAATTATAAAGCTTTATTAATAGTGAATCATATCAATATTTTATACTTAAAGTTAATTCTAAAATATTTACTTATACAATTCTTTTAATGGATTAAAAATGTAAATAATTACTTTGTAAATTATTATTTATCAAAAACCTCATAATCACATTGAAACCCTAATTCATAATTGAACGTTAATCTTATCTTTAACTTAAACTTGTAATATATATTTTAGGTGTCTTGTAATGGATACTTTGGATATCTTTTGATCTTTTATATCATCTTGTAATGCAAATATCCAAGTGAGTATTTCTATACCCCTTTTTCATATTTTCACACTTTGGGGTGAAACATGTTACATTATAATCATCGCACTTGTAAACGTTTGATTCTTGTAAACTTATGGCAATTTACTTGTGTGTTGTGGTTAGTTGAACCTCGTAGCTACCATGTAATGTCGAATATATGTACAATCATTAACTATTGCTATCCTGGTGACGTCATAGATCTATGGGCCTGACAAGCCTGCTTGGTTGATCCAAGTACACTTAGCTAATCGTATATACTTTGTAAACGTTTGAGACTTATAAAACTTTGTCAAGGTTTGATTGTGCATTCTGTCTTACATCCCTAGTTACTTTGTTCTCTAATTTACAACATGAATTGCCATCTTTTAAATACTTGTGTATTGAAAACTATGGAAATCTCACCAACATTATTGTTGACCTTTTATTTTAACATGTTTCAGGAAATACTCAAGTTTGATCGCCACTTTTGAAGCTTGTACACACATAGGAATGGACCTAGTTAAATAAATGAATGAGCTTGTTATATTTCTTATTATGCTTGTTAATTTCTTTATTTGAGACTTATGTTTGTAATGTTAACTTTGAAACTTATGAATAATATATTCGGATTTAATAATAGCGTTATGTGGCTGTGTACGATCTTAATTCTCACATCTCGACGTTTCCGCCGTCAAGGTTGGGGTGTGACAGTCATGCATCATACGTACAGATAGAGATTATTACTTTTACTTTCATTAACTTTCATCATACTTCATCATACTCATAGCATGTTTTCATTCCATGCTTCTTGTTAATATTCTCTTATCTTTATTCTCATTCTTTCGTAACGTACTCATTATCATTCTTTTACATTCATACTTGTTTACTTACTTTCTTTCTTTAGTACGTTACGTCATTCTTTTACATTCATATGGATAGATGAACAATACCCCGAACATTATGCACGAAGCTGATGCTGGACCTGTGGTAATTAAACCACGAACATTGTGCACGAAGCTGATCCAGTCACCTAGGGCAAGTCATCTCTCCCGTTCATACAAACCGTTTGGTCCTACCCCGAACATTGTGCACGAAGCTGATGCCGGACATGTGGTAATTAAACCACGAACATTGTGCACGAAGCTGATCCAGTCACCTAGGGCATACCAAAGGGCCTTGTCAATCTCAAAGATTGACCCTGTGTGCATCCTTTGGGGTAGCTAACCCGCATCACAGTTGAGCTAACGACAACATGGTCGTGCACCTCCTTTCATTTGCTTGCAAGCTATTCTTTCGTTCATTGCGTTTTACTTTTCATCATTGTTATCTTTCCTTTCATTACGTTATTCTTTACGTTCTTTCATTCGTTCGTCATACAACGTAAAGTAATAACATAATATATAACGTATTTTATATCATAACATAAATACGGTTAATCATCATTAAAAGATAACACGTTATACATTCCATACATCATTCATACATTCAATACCCCTAAAACATCCCATAATCACATTAAAAGTGGGTAATCATAGCCCATAAGTCAAACTGGTCAAACCCTAGACTTTCTGCTTTTTCCTGATATTTCAGAAATTATTCTAAGTGTCTAGACGCATGGGCACTATTTAGGCGTTTCTGCCCTGTTCAGGCGTTTTGCTACTATGCAGACGTCTGGACCTACACAATCAATTTTCACTTAGACGCATGGGCCTATTTAGACGCATGGGCACTATTCAGACGTTTGGGCCTACACTTAGCCGTTTTCCTACCTAGACGCATGGGCCTATTTAGACGCATGGGCCCTGTTTAGACGTTTGGGTCTGCACTTGGCCATTTTCTTACTTAGACGCATGGGCCTGTTTAGGCGCATGGGCACTATTTAGGCATTTGGGTTTCTGGGCGTTTGGGCACACTTAGGTAATTTGACCGTTGGACGCATGGGTCACTGTTTAGGCGCATGAGCAACTAACTTATCAATAAGCAACATAAATCAGTCCCATTTCATCTTAAATCACAATCTAAGCCTAGTATTAGCATCCTAAGCATTATAACATGAACATACACTTATTTGTATCCCAAAATTACACCCACCCACATACACCTTCACACATACATGCCTACGGGTAAAAATCCATTTTATAAAAACATGTTCACATGCATTTTCTAGCCCCAAAGCAGTTAAAAAATTTTTAAAAAGGGGTTCTAGAAACTCACATTTGCTGCTTTTGAGCTTATACCCTTCTCTTGAGCTTTTTCAGACGGTTCTAGCACCTAAAACACACACACATATACAACCTGAGCACAACAATCACACTTATAGGCACATAACCGAGTCTAGAACCGTCTAAAGCATCAGAAATTCGAGAATTCTTACCAAAAACTTCGAACTTCTTGTTTCTTCTAAAATTCCCGAGAGTTTCTGCTCTCTCTCTCTTTCTCTCTCTAATAATATCCGAATGTCAGGGTGTAAGAAGCAACATGGGCGGCCATGTTGCTTTATTCACCAACTTTTCAAACGTTTTGTCCTTTTGACACTTTTAGTCCTTCAACTTCGGTGTCATAGCTTTTCTTTCTTTTTCCTTTACTTTTATTCTCTTCCTTATATCTTGAAAAATAACCGGGTGTTACAAGTCCACCCCCTTATATAGGTTTCATCCCCAAAACCTGTTATTCCTCAAACGGATGAGGGTAATGCTGCCTCATCTCTCCTTCAATCTCCCATGTAGACTCGGATCCCTTCCTATGCTTCCACTGTACACGCACAAGAGGAACCACTTTATTTCTTAACCTTTTCTCCTTATCATCAATGATCACCACTGGTTGCACCACGTAATTGAGTCGTTCATCCAGTTTGATGTCCTCCAGTGGTACAATCATATCCTCATCTGCTAAACACTTCCGCAGGTGAGATACATGGAATGTCAGGTGGATTCCACTTAACTCATCTGGTAGTTCTAACCTATAGACCACCTCTCCTACTTGAGCAATGATTCGGAAAGGCCCTATATACCTTGGGCTCAACTTGCCCCGCTTTCTAAACCTAATGATACCTTTCCAAGGTGAGACTTTTAACATAACCCTGTCACCCACCTGGAACTCAATCGGTCTACGCCTCTTATCAGCATACGACTTTTGCCTATCCTTAGCTGCCTTCATGAAGGCTTTAATCTGTTCGAGCTTCTCCTTCGTATCCTCAATCACTTCAATGCTCCCCAACTCCTTCTGACCAATATCACCCCAGTAAACGGGCGTCCTATATCTCCTATCATATAGCATCTCGTAGGGTGGCATGCCAATACTGGCATGATAACTGTTGTTGTACGAGAATTCTGCTAACGGCAGATGGTCATCCCAACTTCCTCCGAAATCGATCATGCATGCTCGAAGCATGTCCTCGAGTGTCTGGATCGTCCTCTCAGACGTTGGATTTTCCCGTACGGCTTCTGGTGTTCTGCCTTCACCTGTAAACAGGTAAGGCATTTACTCACATACTCCGCTACGTCACGCTTCATACCCGGCCACCAGTAATCTTTCTTCATATCGTGATACATCTTGGCAGCATCGGGATGAATGGAGTATCGAGTCTTATACGCCTCGTCCATGATCTTTCCGCGTAGATCTCCGTAACGAGGAATCCACATTCGCCCGTATCGGGTTCTAACACCGAGAGTGTTTTCACCCAACTCCGTGACCAGGCCTCTCATCCTTTCGGAGTTAAGATGATCTTCTTTCAAAGCCTCATCTTGAGACTTCTTGTCCTGCGTCATTACATCAGAGGTCATAATCAACTGATAAGCCTTCACCCGAATCGGCTTGGGTCTCTCCTTTCGGCTAAGGGCATCTGCCACCACGTTGGCCTTGCCCGGATGGTAATGGATCTCGTAATCGTAATCCTTTATGTGCTCCAGCCATCGCCTCTGCCTCATATTCAAATCTTTCTGCTCAAAGAAGTACTTCAAGCTTTTGTGGTCTATGAAGATGGTGCACTTCGTCCCGTATAGACAGTGCCACCAAATCTTCAACGCGAAAACCACTGCGGCTAGTTCTAGATCGTGCGTGGGATAGTTGACTTCGTGGGTTTTCAGCTGTCGGGATGCATAGGCTATCACCTTTCCACGTTGCATCAATACACAACCTAACCCAGAATAAGATGCATCCGAATATACTATTAAGTCTTCACTACCTTCGGGTAACGTCAAGACAGGGGCTTGTGTTAATCTCGTCTTCAACTCCTCAAAAGCACACTCCTGTTCTCGACCCCACACGAACTTCACGTCCTTACCAGTCAACTTTGTCAAAGGTGAGGCTATCTTGGAAAAGTCTTGAATAAACCTCTTGTAGTAGCCTGCCAATCCCAAGAAGCTACGAATCTCGAATGGCGTCTTAGGAGACTTCCATTGCATCACAGCCTCAACCTTTGCCGGATCCACCATGATTCCCTCCACATTTACCACGTGACCCAGAAATTGCACCTCGCGCAACCAAAAAACACACTTAGAGAACTTAGCATATAGTTTGTCCTTTCTCAATGTCTCCAACACTTCTCGAATGTGACCGGCATGCTCTTCTTTGCTCCTTGAATAAATCAGGATATCATCGATGAACACAATCACTGATTTATCCAACATCGGACGACACACTCGATTCATCAAATCCATAAAAGCAGCTGGTGCGTTTGTTAGGCCAAAGGACATAACAAGAAACTCGTAGTGTCCATAACGCGTGCAAAAAGCTATTTTAGGAATATCTTGCTCCTTCACTTTCAACTGATGGTAGCCAGTTTGAAGATCTATCCTCGAGAACCAACTGGCACCTTGGAGCTGATCGAACAAGTCATCAATCCTCGGTAGTGGATACCGATTTTTCACCGTCAACTTATTCAACTCACGGTAGTCAATACACATTCGCATGCTACCATCCTTCTTCTTCACAAACAAGACTGGAGCACCCCAAGAAGAGATACTCGGCCTGATAAAAACCTTATCGAGCAACTCCTGCAGTTGCTCCATTAACCCCTTCATCTCTGTCGGGGCCAATCGATACGGTGCCTTAACGACAGGCTGAGCACCGGGTATCAGGTCAATCTGAAATTCGATTTCATGATCCGGTGGCACACCTGGTAAATCTTCTGGAAATACATCAAGGAAGTCATACACCACCGGTACATCAGACAATTGTGGTGTTGACATGTCCACATCTTTAATGTAGGCCAAGTAAGCACTACATCCATGCCTCATGCACTTTCCTGCCACCGCCATCGAAATCACTTTCGAAATCGTCGTGACTCGATCACCGTATATCGTCACCGAACTCCCGTCAGGCGCCGTCAGTCTAATAATCTTCTTACGACACACGATATTCGCTTCATAGGTTGCTAACCAATCCATCCGTAGTACTACATCGAATCCACCTAGGGGCATCACATGTAACTTAGCAGCAAACCTATGACCTTCTAATTATATAGCACAGTCCTCTATCACATCCGTAACTCTAGTGGACTTACCAATAGCAGTTTCTACGTCAAAGGGCTCATCAATGCATTTACTACTAACAGGAAGTTTAGCACAGAAAGTAGCAGAAACAAAACTCCTACTAGTACCAGAATCAAATAACATCGAAGCAATAGTTGATCTACTAGAAACGTACCTGACACAACATCGGGGTCCGTCCTAGCCTCCCCCTGGTCATCGTGAACGCTCTGGCGCTCGCCCTTTGCTCCTCAGTCCTGGTCTTCTTCCCTGCTCTAGAACTCTCAGCCCTTGGCTTCTTGCATTCCCTACTCATGTGGCCTACATCACCACAGTTGAAGCACCTCGCCGCTCTGCAATCTCTAGAGATGTGGATGGGCTTCCCACACTTGAAACAGACGTTAAGCCCCAGCCTACACTCACTGGCGTGCTCATTTCCACACTTCCCGCATCTCTTCACTCCTGAGCCTGCGGGAACCACCCGGCGAGCATCCATTCTTGCCTTCTTGTTGTTCGGGGTGAAACCACCACCCCCAAACTGTTTCCGGTTCCGATCGTTACCACCCGTCTTCTTCCCTTCGACCACCATCACCTCCCTCTCATCATACAACCTTCCGGCCAAGTCAACAACCGACCTAAACGTACTTGGTCGGCCGGCGATCATGTGCCTGTGAATATCCGCCGGCAAGACCTGGATGTATCTTTTGATCTTTCGTGACAAGGGTGTCACCTGATCCGGCACCAGCCATGCCATCTCGTTGAACTTGGTGGTGTATTGTTGATGTGTCATGGTCCCCGCCTGCAGCTGCAGGAACTCCCTTTCCACCTTATCCAACTCCCGATGAGGACAGAACTCATCGATCACCAACTTCTTCAACTCACTCCACCTCATCCTGCCAATTGCCCTACTACCCTCGGCTTGGACGATGTTTTCCCACCAGCATAAAGCCGAGTCCACAAATGAGTGAGTGGCGAATTTTACCTTCTGGTCCTCCCGGCACTCGCTGATCTCAAGAACAGCCTCCATCTCCCTCACCCATCGGTGAGCAGCAGCAGCAGTGCCATTACTGATCGATGTCGTGTGGTCGGTCAAAAAATATATATTAAAGAGTACCTAATCACCCTTAATAGCAAAGGGTAAGCAGGGTGTCGAATCCACAGGGAATCACAGGAAAGTGCTAGTAACGATTAAACTAAAATAATTAAACATTGAAAAAGGAAATTGCTTGATTAATTGGATTGTCAAATAATTAATTTAACGAAATAAAGTTTAAGTTTTTAACAATCTTGATTGAAAAGCAACCCACTTCAGGATTCAGGTTTGGCAAAGTTACAATCTTTCTTAAATAAAACCTAATGAGAAGCCATTAATGGTGACCTATACATGATATGATTTACGTGATAATTATGGATTAAAGTTTAAAGGACCTTATTCACACAATTACTAATTTGAATAATGAAACCCTAATTCTAATAATCAATCACGTAATGATCATAGACAATCAAAGTTAAAGAAGATTAAAATTAGGTTAACATATAATCAAACCGTTTAACTAATCAAATCATAAATTAAATCCAACAAGAACTTAAAAGGTTCAAGATTTAATCTCAAATCTAGGTTACAATATAAGAAAAATAAGAACTTGCACAAACCCTTCCCCCGAAGTGAATCACAATGGATTTAGCCTTGCATCATCATCGATTCTTCAACACGAGTGTAATTGATCATGTAATCCGGATGAAATCGACGTTCTTGATGTTAGAAGAGCTTGAGAATGATCCAAGAAGGTTAATTTTCGTCCAAGATTGCATTGTGTGAAGTTGTTCCTCGAATTAGGGTTTTTCCTCCTTTTTATCCCTTCGAAATAGGTCTAATTTCAACAAAAACCCGCACCCCGGCGTCGGTGGCGCCTATGGGGGCGTCGGTGGCGCCGCCTTCCTGTGAAACCTTGATTTTCATGTGTAGTTTTTCGAGACCTTTCCGTTGATAGGTCATGGGCCCCGTAACTCCCTTCCTAGCTCAAGTTATGCTCGTTTTAAGATATCATTGCCGTACAACTTCGATTTACCATATCTTGACTTCTCGAACTCCAATTACCATCCCGTTTCTTCCCATTTTTCCGTATTCTTCACGTTCAACCTACAAACACCAAATAATCCCAAAGTAACTCTATTTCTCGTACATTTATACGTAAAACACGGAAATAAAGCCATTAAACGTTGAACTTTCACCACCCGATCACAATCCCCACACTTACCTTTTGCTTGTCCTCAAGCAAAGCTCAATTGTAATTTACAAAACCATCGATGATAATTTACCTCACTAGTCACCTAATAAAGATTAACTAAGGTCAAAGGTCATGCCCCGTTCACACAACGTACATCGTCTGGTAGATTCATGTTCTAACAAGTCAATCATAAGCAAAATAAGATGTCACCCAACTAATGCTATCATGATGTTGATATTTAATCTCATGTACACACCCCTCACAATAATTCACTCCTCTCGGTTTATTTCTGAACTAGTAAAAGATGTACTAGTGTAATCACTCACTAACCCAATATACTATGTTGTCCACATAGGCTTGTATAGTGATCACACCTCCACCATTTGCATAGATCTTGCGCACGTCTAAAGGACTTATGGGTTTTGGGTTTAGGCACGGATAGGAAGTTTTGGCTTTTAAAAGTGGCTAACACACATCTACTTATAACCCAAATCATTAAACTATCCTTATCAACATAACTCAAAGAGCTAACTCACTTCAATCCTTTTTGGCCCAATAGTCTCTCTCTTTTTTTTTTCTTTTCTTTTTCCTTCTTTTTTTTTCTTTTCTTTTTTTTTAATTTTTTTTTTCAAATTTTTTTTAATTTTATAATATAAACTTGACTTTGGATGCTCTTTCATGCTCTTTCACTTTGAATGGCTTAACGATTGGTTATCAACTAATAACTTGGGCTTCATGTCTTGGGTTTAACAAAAAAAGGCTCAACGTGGCTACTAAGGGAAATGATGGATGAGATTGACAAACATTTAACAAGTAGATGGGTTCCTAGATTGCCTTTATCATTCGTGTGCAAACACCTTGCTTATGGTATTGGTATGCATCAACAACACAAGTTCTGTAACAACATAAATATATGGCCTACCCTCAGCAATTGAATATGTGTATGATGTGTATGAAGTCATAGGCTCAAAATCTCACCAAGTAGGAACTTAGGTTGCCGATGTGCACATGAGTTTATTATATCAAGTACTTGTTAACACTAACTGGGTATCCATCATATTTCCACAAATGACCCGCTAGAACACTTTTTCTGAACTTGAGGAACATGGCCATGACCTAAGATCTATATCAATCTCTAATAAACAACAAGTGAAGGTTCTGGTTTCATAAACACACTGAGCTTTACTTGAAAACTTTTACAAAAATTCACATTTGGCAAAATGGTTTTTTTTTTTCAAAATTTTTCTAATTTTTACCATAATTTGCATAACCCCCCTCATCCCCACACTTAAGGGTGCATTGTCCCTAATGCACCATTCAGTCTGTTGGAGCAATTATGGATTTAAGGGGAGTTTTCATCATCATATCCATGCTCTCCCAATCATCAAAACAAGTCATCACTCGGGTTGTACCACAACACCTACCATAGATTCACTCATTCCCACATACATAGTTATTGTTTTACACCCCCAACCACAGATTAAACACACCAAAAGAGTGTTGACGAGAATAACAGCAAATAACATGTTTGAACATAAAACAGATAGAGTGGTAGAAACACGTGGACCTGATCAAGTGATCAGAGAGTGTTCTGATCTCATCCAAACAGAGGTCTGGGCAGTGGTGGTCCAAAGAAAGATTCCATCAGACTTTGGTGCATGGCGTGCATGTCAAAGCTTTCGGTCTCCCTCGTCGCGTGTGAGCTTCCATCGGGGGTTGCCGCCGTTGGTACCCACTGTGACGGTTGAGCTTGTGGGTACCTCTCATATTGCTGCCCGGGCGTGTATTGTGGTAGAGCACTCCAATCCACGGGTTGTGGTCGAGCTTGATACGGCAGCCCTGCATGGTAGTCATTATACTGGCGAACCTGTTCCTGATACATAAAATAATCGTTAATAGCTTGCTCGCGTGCATATGCGGAGTCACGCGCATACATCCTCATGTCATCACGTAGCTCTCTGTCACGCTGTTCTTGTGCTGCCCATGCATCCCTCTATTGTTGCTCAAACTCCTCTGTCCTCCTATCATAGCTCTCTCTCCACCTTCTTTGTCGCTCGCTTTCTCGTGACTGTTCATCATACATGTGCCTCTGATCCAAGGTCCATCCTGAAAAACCAAAAGGTCTGGCTCTGACAACTGCTGCCTGGATTTCTTCTTCCTCAGTTGGTTCCCTTGTACCAGCATCCACATCCTCAAGTGCTCTCACACCACCTTGACCCATAGCAACATCATCCGTATCCGCATATCGAGGAACATCATCCCGTTGCACCATTAACACTCGACCACTATCTTGTCTCGTAGTTGATAGTGAGTGGCCGTCTTCTTGTATTCCCATGATTGTCCTCCCAACCGATTAATTTTAAACTTTAAAACAGTGATTGGAATGGCTAAGGCCTCGTTGGACACAACCTTTTGCTTGCGCAACAGCATGGTGATCAAACGGCAGTGTGGAATCATTAATCGCGCCCTACTTTCTCGGCTTTCCCAAATGTTCATCATTACTAATTGTCGGTAAGATAACATGTGTCTACCAGTGAGGAGGGCATGAAGCACTCTAAGTTCATAGTGTCGCACTCTTCCTCTGTCGGAGATTCTAGGGATCACATTCTTGCTCAGGATCACTGTCAGTAGCTTTGGTAAAATCTTCATATTACTTCTGTTCATGTTGTCAGAAGTTAAGGCAGTGATAGGAACAGCAAAGATATCATTTAAGACTTCCCGCAGGTAATCCCCAGTTGGTATTTCCAGAATTGAGCTTTCGTGTAGATATTCATAGGGCCCGGGTGCAGTATCAAACTTTGCCACTTGAGAAATTGTCTGAAAAGACATAACCATTGTTTTCCCACCGACCTTGCCAGTTAGTGTAGTGGTGTGTGGTGGGTTTGATCCATCCTTTCTTACAAGCGTAGACATCCATTCCATGATTTGATTCACATACACATGTGGCTTATCCATTTTGACAAATGTCAATACCTCTCTCCATCCCAACCTTTCAAAGCATTCAGTCACTCCAAACATTCGAAACTCCAGGAGTTCCATGGGTCTTTCACAAACCATGAGTGTAGTGAGGTCATTCTTGCCCTTGAATTTGTCCATGTACAGTTGTGGTTGCATCTCTCATGGGAACTTGGACAGTGGCTTCTTGTTCTCCATCCAAATAGGATTCCCATCGGAATCATAGTCAATGTCATCGCCACTAGAGTTGGTGTCCATTGCTTCATCCCTTTCGCTTTCGGAACTTGTTTCGGTTACATTGCTTGTGCTTCGTCTCGAACGTTTTCCCGAAGGTTCAGAGGATGAGGCGGAAGCTTTGCCTTTTCCTCGAGAAGTTGATTCCTTGGTTCGTGGCATGATTCCTGCGATGAACAGATATCAATTTAGCTCCCTCATGAGTAGACAAACAATTATATGGATTATGAGTTCTATCACACCTAATTAATAAGGATTTTTAAGTCTATATTATGTATATAGTCCCCAAATCAATTCTATGCCATAATAGAAGTATCACTAACCCATAATCTCAAATTAATTCTCACAAGCAAAGTCGTTGGCTTTCCATTAAATTCCATGCAAATGATAAGGGCTTTTAAGTTTATTGACATCATAAACACCAAATCATTCATATGAAACAATTCATTGTCATCATTTTACCAACCTTTACTTCTATCATCATCATATCTCACCCTATTTCCCAAACTCATGTAGAATTAATCAACATAGCACAAATCAACACAACTTAACATGCTCATCATTTGTATACTACTTCCTTAAGCAATTGATATGAAATTTAAGATTTTACACAAGGAAATAAACATACCATGGTCATCTAGGATCATAACATGTAATGAAGTAACAAAAGACATACCTTGGCACAATGTGAGGTGTTTAGATGAACAAAACGAAGAAAGGAGTGATTTTGTGTAAAAACCCCCAAAAATCCGAACTTTAAACTCCCGTTTTCTCACAAACGAGTGAGAATCTTGCAAAACTAATCGGTGAAACGTGATCCCCTCGAAAAACTAAGCAAGATGCACCTATTATTTGCTTGATTTGGTTAAGAATCGAAGAAGTTGAAATTAGGGCTCCATGGTGTTCTTGAGGGTTTAGAGAGAAAAGATGGAGAGAAGATGATGAAAAATAGACTTTTGATGCATATGTACCTTTTATTCTCAGCAAAATCATGTTTGTGGGTGTTGTTTACCGGGTAACCCGCCCAAAAATGGGCCGACCCACGCTTTTCTGGACCGCGGCGTCGGTGGCGGTGATGATGGCGTCGGTGGCGGTGGACCGGCGCCAAGCCCAGCGTCGGTTACCACCGCCCGACAGTGGGTTTTGAGATCGTGGGCGCCGATGGCGTCGGTGGCGGCGGTGACGGCGTCGGTGGCGGTGGTTTCCAAAAAAACATTTTTTTTAACTACTAACAAAGGAGAAAAAAAAACTAAAAACTCATGTAAATAAATAAAATAATAATAATAATAATAATAATAATAATAATAATAAGTAAATTGTATTTTTTTTGTTTGTTTTTCGGAAATCATGCCACCTTCGCGTCGCACCCCACCACGAAAAATCATGATTCGCCCCGAATCGTCCAAAAAAATTCTATGCACATACCTGGCTATCCATGAGGTTCCCCACACTTGGGTGTTGTCAAGTTCTTGCATAAAAAAACAAAATCATATGGTAATGAAGAAACGAAAAAAAATAACAACTAAACTCACTTTCGTAGGAATCACGGTTGCATTTAGCGGATGCAACAAGCCTTTTAAACCACTCGATACGCCCGAGTGGACGAGTGAAGTCTCGTGAGGGTTTCTAGTGAACACACCCACAACGTTCAACGAGTTGCCTCTCGGAAAGCGCTAAGTTTTAGGTCTTCAGCCAGACCGTTACCTGACCCTTACGGATTTGTTGTGTAAATTGGTGCACTTACCAAGAAGCTCACCAATTCTTCGTTGGTTTCACTCATATCCTTGCTTTCTAGATAATGTTTCAACCGATGTCCATTCACCATTTTTCGTACACCGTCTTTAAGGTCTTCAATCTCGACATCGTCAAACTTACCAACGCGAATGACAACATACGGTCCCATCCATTTGCTTTTCAACTTACCGGGAAACAGTTTCAACCGTGAGTTATACAACCACACCTTCTGGCCGACTTCAAAAGTCTTCTTCCGTAACTTAGCGTCGTGCACTTCTTTCATCCTTGCCTTGTATGCAGCTGTCGTCTCGTATGCCTCGTTCCTTAATTCTTCCAGTTTGTTCAAACTCAACTTCCGTGCAGTGCCTGCAACATTGTAATCAAGATTAACATTTTTAATTGCCCATAAAGCACGATGAGCGAGTTCGACAGGTAAGTGACATCCTTTCCCGTAGACCAACCGATATGGGGTGGTACCAATAGGCGTTTTGAAAGCGGTACGATAGGCCCATAAAGCGTCGTTTAACTTGGTGGACCAATCTTTACGGTCCGATCGTACAGTTTTCTGTAAGATTTCCTTAATTTGCCTATTGGAAACCTCCACTTGACCACTCGTTTGAGGGTGGTATGGTGTTGCTATTCGGTGATCTACGCCATAACGTTTTAACAACTTTCCAAAGTGAAAATTCTTAAAATGTGACCCCCCATCACTTATGATCACACGGGGAAGACCAAATCCTGAGAAAATATTACTTTGAACAAATTTACACACAACGTTATGGTCATTTGTTTTAGTGGCGATTGCCTCCACCCATTTTGACACGTAATCCACAGCCACTAAAATATATAGATTGCCATACGAATTTGGGAATGGGCCCATGAAATCAATTCCCCAAACATCAAAGATGTCGACCACGAGAATTGGTTGCATGGGCATTTCATTACGTTTTGATATACTTCCCATTTGTTGGCATTTCAAACAATTTTTAGCAAAATTATATGAATCACGAAATATGGTGGGCCAAAAGAGTCCACAAGATAGGATCTTGTGACCGGTTTTCTGTCCGCTAAAGTGACCCCCACATGCAGATGAGTGTGCATGTTCTAACACGTCTTGAATTTCGGTTTCAGGAATGCATCTTCGGATGATTTGATCCGCGCCGACCTTGAATAGATCTGGTTCGTCCCAAATGTAATATTTGACCTGCGACATGAATTGTTGTCTCTTCCTCTTGTTCCAATGGTCGGGAGTGGTACCTGCAGCCAAATAGTTTGCAAAGTTAGCATACCATGGTTCAGAAGAAATGGATAATAATTGCTCATCTGGAAATGTCTCATTAATCTCCTGATGTGAGTCAGTGTTTTGATGTATCACTCTTGACAAATGATCTGCGACTACATTTTCGCTCCCCTTCTTATCACGTATCTCCAAGTCAAATTCTTGTAGTAACAATATCCAACGTATAAGTCGAGGTTTAGCATCCTTTTTCTCCATCAGATACCTGACTGCACTGTGATCAGAATAAACAATTACTTTACTTCCCCATATATATGAACGGAATTTGTCTAAGGCATATACTACTGCAAGCAATTCTTTTTCAGTTGTTGTATAATTTAACTGAGCATCGGCTAATGTTTTACTTGCATAGTATATTGCAACGGGTTTCTTATCCACCCGTTGACCCAAAACAGCCCCAATTGCAAAATCGCTTGCATCACACATAATTTCAAACGGAAGTGACCAATTAGGTGATTGCAAGATTGGGGCCTCCACTAATTTCTCTTTTAACGTGTTAAAAGCATGCAAACATTCTTTATCGAACACAAAGGGTACGTCTTTCAAAAGTAAGTTACATAAGGGTTTAGTTATGACGCTGAAGCCCTTAATGAACCGTCTGTAAAACCCTGCGTGTCCTAAGAATGATCGCACACCTTTAACATTAACCGGAGGAGGTAGAGTGGAAATTACCGTGATTTTGGCCCGATCTACCTCAATTCCCCGATTAGATATGACATGCCCTAGAATCGTTCCCTCTTGAACCATAAAGTGACTTTTCTCCCAACTTAGGACTAAGTTTGTTTCAACACATCGTTTCAACACTTTGGTTAATTCATGTAGACATTTATCAAAAGTAGAACCAAAAATTGAAAAATCATCCATGAAAATTTCTAGAGACTCCCCGACCATATCTGAAAAGATACTCATCATACACCTTTGAAAGGTGGCCGGGGCATTACACAAACCAAATGGCATTCGCCTAAAAGCGAATGTGCCATAAGGGCAAGTGAATGTCGTCTTTTGTTGGTCCTCAGGATGAATAGCGATTTGATTATATCCCGAATAGCCATCTAGAAAACAATAAAACTTCTGACCTGCCAATTTCTCAATTATCTGATCAATGAATGGAAGTGGAAAATGATCCTTAGATGTAGCAGCAGTTAGTTTCCTATAATCAATACAAACACGCCACCCGGTTACCGGCCGAGTGGCGATTTGCTCACCTTTCTCGCTTTTGACCACTTGAATACCTGCTTTCTTCGGTACCGTTTGAGTTGGACTTACCCATGTGCTATCGGAGATTGGGTAGATTGTACCGGCATCCAACCACTTAAGTACTTCCTTCTTGACTACTTCCCGCATGTTTGGATTCAACCTTCTTTGTGTATCGCGTGACGGTTTGGCATCGGCATCAGTTATGATCTTATGCATCACAATCGAAGGGCTTATACCTTTCAAATCAGCAAGTGTCCATCCTATCGCAGCTTTGTATGTTTGAAGAACCTGTAATAATGAGGCTTCTTGATCTGCTTCTAAGTCGGCTGCGATGATTACGGGCAACGTGTTGTCTTCTCCCAAGAATGCATATTTGAGGTGCTTGGGAAGATCTTTCAATTCCAACTCTGGTGGGCTTTCCAATGAAGGCTTCATCTTTTTGTCTATATGCTCCGGCAAGTTCTCAACTTGATGTGTCCATGGGGGCCTACCAGCATCAACAACCATGACATCTAACTTTTGTGCCTCAATTGCTAGTTCTGTCATATGATTCCAACCTGCATCATCACAAACAAAACAAGTCTCTTTGGTGGCATCCTCACTTTCGTGAGGATTACATTCCTCAATGATGTCCGCCATAAAGCATTCATCATTGACTAGAGAGTTTGGTGTATTAGCAAACACGTTTAAACGCAATTTCCTATTACCAAATGTCATATCCACCGTCCCGGTTCTACAGTTTATCAACGCATTCACGGTGGCCAAGAATGGTCTACCAAGTATGACGTTAGGTTGCTTTGTTTTATCATTTGACACATAGTCTAAAACTAAGAAATCAACCGGGTAGTAGAAATCTTCAACCATGACAATCACATCAGACACGATTCCTCTAGGAAGCTTAGGTGTCAAATCGGCTAATACTACGGTAGTATCGGCCTTACGAAGTGGACCAAAATCGTACTGATCATATAAGCTTCCCGAAAGAATACTTACACTCGCTCCAAGATCCAGTAACGCCCCTGCCATTTTAAAGTCACCAACTTGAATTGGTATCAAAGGCGTTCCGGGATCCCGAAGTTTCAGAGGCAACGAACCCATTAACACAGCACTCACTTTTTCTGTTAAATCAAGCATTTTTGGAAATTTATTGTTTCGTTTTTGAGTACACATATCCTTAAGATATTTAGAATAAGCCGGTACCTGTTTAATTGCATCGAGTAAAGGAATATTTACTTTAACTTGCTTGAAAATTTCCCAAATTTCTTCTTGTTGAGGACCCCGTTTGTTTAAAGTTTTTGACTTCTCAGGATTTTCTAAGGCCTTTGGATAAGGTATGGTATTAACCTCCATATCCTTACCATTGACCTTAGGGGACTCATTTTTAAGCTCAGATTTTGGTATATCTTGAAAAGTTACTTTTTTCTTTTGTTTAACACTATGGGTGTCCGTTTCACACTCATCATCACTTCTCCCATCCTCACCGAGGTCCTCCACCACTCCTTCTTCGAATGGTGGTGGAGAAACCACGTTATTGTCATAAACTTTACCAGAGCGAAGAATACTTACCTGATTGATGTTTGCACTCTTTGTATTTCTTGCACCCGACGTTTGATGTTGAGGGTTAACAGTGGTGTCACTAGGCAACGTTCCTGGATTTCTTCGCAATTATGACATCTCTTCCGCTAGTTGTCCAACTTGTTTTGCTAATGCCTCCACAGTTTTATCTCGTACCTCATTGTCTTTCTTAATCTCTCGGAGAAAGTCCATGATCTCGGATGAGTTGCTTGAGCTTCCTTGATCGCCATTAGGTTGATAATTTCGTTGGTAACCCTTGTTGTATCCTCCTTGGTTGTAATTCTGGTTGTTATACATCGGTTTTCGGTTCTGATACGGTTGACCTCCTTGATTTGGTACCTGAAAATGAGGATTAGATTGATTAGATGTGTTACCATACTTAAAATTGGGGTGATTACGCAAACCTGGATGATATGTATTAGAATTCATATCATATTGCTTTCGATCACCATATACTTGATTTACTTCTTCCTCAGGTCTACCCACTTTCATTGGACAATCCATGATAACATGGCCAATATCACCACATCCTTCACACACGAAAAAGATTGGTCCGCCTTGAGGTGTCACATTTCCCCCATTGAGATTCAAACTTGCCAACTGGCGTTCCAACATCTGATTAGCTCTCTCCAATTGTTCTAATCTTTCATTGGCATTAGTAGTGGTTGCAGATCTAACAATGGCGTGTTTCTTCTTCCTATTAGATTGAGCTTGCCGTTTTGAGTTCACCGCCATTTTCTCTAAGAATTCCCAATCCACCTCCACATGATTGGAAAGGAATGTTCCACCCGTAGTAGAGTTCACATCCCGGATGTCATCAGTGGATAATCCATCATAAAATGCATTGATCAACTCCCATTGTGGGATACCATGATGAGGGCAATTCCTTAGCAATTGTTTAAACCGCTTCCAAGCTTCATAGAAAAGTTCACCTGGTTGTTGTTGGAAGTTCCGAATGTTAGCCCTTACATCACTTGTTCGTTGAGGTGTGTAATACTCTTCTAGGAATTGTTGTTGCATATCCTCCCATGTAAAAATGCTTGCAGATGGCAATGATAGAAACCATTGTTTCGCAGCGTCCTTCAAGGTGAATTGAAATAACACGAGCTTAACTTGATCCGGTGTAAACCCTTGTCCTCCAATTGTGCCACACACCGCTTCAAATTCAGAAATATGAAGGTAAGGTTCCTCGGTTCCTTTACCATAGAAAGAGGGCAACATGTTCAATCCTTGTGGCCTCACTTCGAAAGATCGACCATGTGCAATAGGGCTTACTATTGGAGATGAATTGACTGCAATTTGAGGTCTAAAATGGCTTTCAACTCCTCGAATTGGAGCACGATGATGGACTTGAGGAAGTCCATCATGATGTTGAGGAAAACCCGGTTGAGGATGTTGATTCATTGGTTGCCTTATAGCTCTTGGTGGACCTTGATTAGCCATTTGGAAGACTGGATTAAAATGATGATTGTAGCCTCCTGGGTGCTGATAACCATAGTTGAAACCAAATCCATCTTCATCTCCCCCTCCATATCCAACATTTGAATTCCCATGATCCATTCCATCATCCCAATTTGATACCCGGTCCCTTATATCTTCATCACCCTTAACACCATCATTCCGGCTCGAGTTGGATCGATCAAAATGGCGCCGTTGCCGGGGAATCGTTGCGCTTAGTGTTAGTAATAATTATTTGTTTTTCTTAAAAATCTAAAAAAAAACAAAAAAAAAATTATTTTTCTTGTTTTTCGTTTATTATTATTTTATTGTTCGGAATTACACTGGTATTTGTTTCTTGTGTGCAGATAGTTGAGATATTTATGCAAATTAAGGTAAAAATTAGAAAAATTTTGAAAAAAAAATTTATTTTTCTTGTTTTTTGTTTATTATTATTTTATTGTTCGGAATTACACTGGTATTTGTTTCTTGTGTGCAGATAGTTGAGATATTTATGCATACGAGACATTCTGGAAGGACTTCCCCGTTGCTCTTTGACCCTGAGATTGAGAAAACAGCAAGAGACAACCGAGTTTTTCACAAGGCAAATCCCTCATCAGCTCCTATTCCACGAAGTGTGTGGTCTGAAGAAGGAACCTCAACAGCTAAGGCTAGTGAAATCTTACGAAGGCTTTCCAAAACACCGGAAAGTAATCCATTCAACAGTATGAACAACTCGGGAAATCAAAGTGGTCCGTCTACTCAACCTCCTCCACAAAGGGAGCAACCTCTAGGTGATATTCCACCTCCAGTGTTCCCACCACATAATGCTCCACCACCTCAACAACAAATTCCACCAATTAACCCAGTTCAAGGAAACCCTATACCTCCACCACCACAATTTCCAACGGGTGACACTACTCGTGTATACCCACAACCTAATCCACCTATTCAACAAGATCGATGTCGTGTGGTCGGTCAAAAAATATATATTAAAGAGTACCTAATCACCCTTAATAGCAAAGGGTAAGCAGGGTGTCGAATCCACAGGGAATCACAGGAAAGTGCTAGTAACGATTAAACTAAAATAATTAAACATTGAAAAAGGAAATTGCTTGATTAATTGGATTGTCAAATAATTAATTTAACGAAATAAAGTTTAAGTTTTTAACAATCTTGATTGAAAAGCAACCCACTTCAGGATTCAGGTTTGGCAAAGTTACAATCTTTCTTAAATGAAACCTAATGAGAAGCCATTAATGGTGACCTATACATGATATGATTTACGTGATAATTATGGATTAAAGTTTAAAGGACCTTATTCACACAATTACTAATTTGAATAATGAAACCCTAATTCTAATAATCAATCACGTAATGATCATAGACAATCAAAGTTAAAGAAGATTAAAATTAGGTTAACATATAATCAAACCGTTTAACTAATCAAATCATAAATTAAATCCAACAAGAACTTAAAAGGTTCAAGATTTAATCTCAAATCTAGGTTACAATATAAGAAAAATAAAAACTTGCACAAACCCTTCCCCCGAAGTGAATCACAATGGATTTAGCCTTGCATCATCATCGATTCTTCAACACGAGTGTAATTGATCATGTAATCCGGATGAAATCGACGTTCTTGATGTTAGAAGAGCTTGAGAATGATCCAAGAAGGTTAATTTTCGTCCAAGATTGCAGTGTGTGAAGTTGTTCCTCGAATTAGGGTTTTTCCTCCTTTTTATCCCTTCGAAATAGGTCTAATTTCAACAAAAACCCGCACCCCGGCGTCGGTGGCGCCTATGGGGGCGTCGGTGGCGCCGCCTTCCTGTGAAACCTTGATTTTCATGTGTAGTTTTTCGAGACCTTTCCGTTGATAGGTCATGGGCCCCGTAACTCCCTTCCTAGCTCAAGTTATGCTCGTTTTAAGATATCATTGCCGTACAACTTCGATTTACCATATCTTGACTTCTCGAACTCCAATTACCATCCCGTTTCTTCCCATTTTTCCGTATTCTTCACGTTCAACCTACAAACACCAAATAATCCCAAAGTAACTTTATTTCTCGTACATTTATACGTAAAACACGGAAATAAAGCCATTAAACGTTGAACTTTCACCACCCGATCAATTACCATCAAAGGTAGGGGGTTTGCATCTTTGGAATGCCCCATATTTACAGCCTCGTGCTGTGTCTGACACATGCTCCTCTTCCTCCTCTTCCTCATCGGTAGGAATCACCATCTTGGTCTCGGGTTGTTCTCTCCCTGCCGAAGACCTGTTCCTATCCCTCCTCTCTCCTTCCCTCACAGCCTTGATCACCTCAGTCACTATAGATGGCAGTATTGTCTGCATGATCTGATGAACCTCCTCCACTACAGCCTCCTTCACCGAGGCTCTAAAGTTAGCACTCTCATCACCACCCTCCGGAAGAGAGGTCTCAGGCTCCTCCTGGGTCACCTTCTCAACCATGGGCCTTCCTCTTTTGGCCCGTGGTTCAGCTCCACGTCCTCAACGTGCTCTGCCTCGTGAAGACTTAGAAGATCTACCTCCAGCCATTCCTAATCGCTATAAGATTCAAATGCTAACACGGTCATTCAAGGTAATAACTCAGTTTATGTCAAGTATAGTAAGTCCCTAATTACAGTGGCCAGTTGCGATTAACCACTTACTTTACTTTTCACACCCCAAGCATTTTCTATCCTGATTATATCAGTATCTAAATCTACTAAGGGCAAATAGATCAAATAACATGTGCACGTAATACCGGTTAACATTAAAGAAAATACCTGATGGCACGTGGCTACTTGGACTGGCATCCCTTCCCTTTTTGTCCCATTTTCAGTTTATGTTAAGGTTTCTTTTGAAAATATTTACCCATTTCACTTAAACTTTGGCTCTGATACCAACTTGTAAGGCCCCGACCCCAGGCACCTCACAGTTGATCATTCATCTCACATAAAACATATAATTATTTAAAACATAGCAACGGAAGTTGAACAAAACCATTTCATATATGTTAATGAACTACTTTTGCAACGTAATACAATACTATTAACTGTTACAAAATATTATAAATTGCATTACATCATAAAAATGTCATTATTATACAAATAGATGCCATCATAAAAATGCCAAGTAGCTGCCCCGTGCCATCCTCAGCAACTATTACCTGCCAACTGGAAAACACATAAAAGTCAGCGTTGCTGAGTGAGTTCTAGTTTTATAAATAAAATACTTTTCTTTCGTTAAAACCTTTCTTTACTTTCTTACGTGGTCATGCATCATACGTACAGATAGAGATTATTACTTTTACTTTCATTAACATTCATCATACTTCATCATACTCATAGCATGTTTTCATTCCATGCTTCTTGTTAACATTCTCTTATCTTTATTCTCATTCTTTCGTAACGTACTCATTATCATTCTTTTACATTCATACTTGTTTACTTACTTACTTTCTTTCTTTAGTACGTTACGTCATTCTTTTACATTCATATGGATAGATGAACAATACCCCGGACATTAACGAAGCTGATGTTGGACCTGTGGTAATTAAACCACGAACATTGTGCACGAAGCTGATCCAGTCACCTAGGGCAAGTCATCTCTCCCGTTCATACAAATCGTTTGGTCCTACCCCGAATATTATGCATGAAGCTGATGCTGGACCTGTGGTAATTAAACCACGAACATTGTGCACGAAGCTGATCCAGTCACCTAGGGCATACCAAAGGGCCTTGTCAATCTCAAAGATTGACCCTGTGTGCATCCCTTGGGGTAGCTAACCCGCATCACAGTTGAGCTAACGACAACATGGTCGTGCACCTCCTTTCATTTGCTTGCAAGCTATTCTTTCGTTCATTGCGTTTCATTTTTCATCATTGTTATCTTTTCTTTCATTACGTTATTCTTTACGTTCTTTCATTCGTTCGTCATACAGCGTAAAGTAATAACATAATATATAACGTACTTTATATCATAACATAAATATGGTTAATCATCATTAAAAGATAACACGTTATAGATTCCATACATCATTCATACATTCAATACCCCTAAAACATCCCATAATCACATTAAAAGTGTATAATCATTGCCCATAAGTCAAACTGGTCAAACCCTAGACTTTCTGCTTTTTCCTCATATTTCAGAAATTATTCTAAGTGTCTAGACGCATGGCACTATTTGGGGGTTTCTGCCCTGTTCAGGCGTTTTGCTACTATGCAGACGTCTGGACCTACACAATCAATTTTCACTTAGACGCATGGGCCTATTTAGGCGCATGGGCACTATTCAGACGTTTGGGCCTACACGTAGCCGTTTTCCTACCTAGACGCATGGGCCTATTTAGACGCATGGGCCCTGTTTAGATGTTTGGGTCTGCACTTGGCCATTTTCTTACTTAGACGCATGGGCCTGTTTAGGCGCATGGGCACTATTCTGGCGTTTGGGTTTCAGGGCATTTGGGCACACTTAGGCAATTTGACCGTTGGACGTATGGGCCACTGTTTCGGCGCATGGGCCACTGTTTATGCGCATGAGTAACTAACTTATCAATAAGCAACATAAATCAGTCCCATTTCATCTTAAATCACAATCTAAGCCTAGTATTAGCATCCTAAGCATTATAACATGAACATACACTTATTTGTATCCCAAAATTACACCCACCCACATACACCTTCATACTTACATGCTTACAAATAAAAATCCATTTTATAAAAACAAGTTCACATGCATTTTTCAGCCCCAAATCAGTTAAAAACATTTTAAAAAGGGGTTGTAGAAACTCACCTTTGCTGCTTTTGAGCTTATACCCTTCTCTTGAGCTTTTTCAGACGGCTCTAGCACCTAAAACACACACACATATATAACTCGAGCACACAATCACACTTATAGGCACATAACCGAGTCAAGAATCGTCTAAAGCATCAGAAATTCGAGAATTCTTACCAAAAACTTTGAACTTCTTGTTTCTTCTGAAATTCCCGAGAGTTTCTGCTCTCTCTCTCTTTCTCTCTCTAACAATATCCGAATATCAGGGTGTAAGAAGCAACATGGCCGGCCATGTTGCTTTATTCACCAACTTTTCAAACTTTTTGTCCTTTTTGACACTTTTAGTCCTTCAACTTCGGTGTCATAGCTTTTCTTTCTTTTTCCTTTACTTTTATTCTCTTCCTTATATCTTGAAAAATATGTTACAGAGACAATGCTAGTGAAGAAGATGAATATGATATTAAAGTTGATTTAGATGATTTTGATAGTCTTTGTGACTTTAGTGATGACACTAAGCTGTAGAAATTAATGAGAAGTGTATGGAGGAAAAATAAAAAATCAAAACAAAAGGGTACTATTGGATAAAGAACTTATAAAGTTAATGGTAAAAAAACTTGTAATAGAAAGTAGAAGACAATTGTTTATTACTAGAAATGATACCTCAAGGTTTTGAGTGGTATATAAGGGGATAAATCTAAATACGGGTAGTTGTGAAAGTAATATGGAAGGAACAAAACAAAAGGGTACTATTGGAAATTCAAATAAAGCTTGCGGGTCCCAACAACTGGCTTTTTCTTCTAAGGGGTTGTTTGATAATATCTGAATGATTAAGTGCTAAACTAATAAGAGGTCTGAACCATTTAGAGCTAGTATATCGCTTAACTATTCAAAGGCAAATGTCTGACCACTTCAGATAAGAGTCTTAACCATTCAGCATTAGTATAATACTTAACCATTCAAAGGCAAACATCTTAACCATTCAGACATTTACTTACGAAACAAATAGTCTGAACCATTAAGTGCTAAACAATTCAGACATCTGAACCATTAAGAGGCTTATTAAGAGACTGCCAAATAGCCCCTAACTCTTCCAAGCCTAAAAGTAAAAAAAGATTCCAACTATTAACTACCCATGGATATTCCATATATCAAATCATATGAAAGAGGTATCTTGGGTGGTTAAAACACTACTAAATGAGCACCGGTGCCTTCAAACAAAGGATGTTAGATTATGCACTATTAGTTGGTTGACAAAAGAGATTGAACCAATTGTTATGGTCAATCCTAGCATCCTATTAAGAGCTCTACAAGATCAAATACGAAGGAAATACTAGGTTCATATCACAAGTCATAAGATTTTTAGGGCTAAGATGTTTGCAATAGAAAAGGTTCAAGGAGATTATAAGGCTCAATATGAGATACTCAAAGATTATGGTGAAGAACTGATCAGATCTAATCTAGGAACAACTTTTAAGATAGACGTTGAGCCAAATGGAATTCAAGCGATCCTACAAGACAATTTAGAAGGCTTTATATATGTTTAGGTGCTCTAAAAGAAGGGTTTAAAATCAGTGGGAGAGAACTACTTAGGTTAGATGGATGCTTTATGAAGGGGCCTTTCCCTGGCCAAATTTTAACAGCAGTTGGAGTGGATGCAAATAACGGGATTTATCATGTTGCTTATGCATTGGTTGAAAGTGAAAACATCAATTGTTGGTCCTGGTTTTTAAATTGTTTAGGAGTTGATCTAGATCTGCCATCAAACTCTAATTTCACTTTTATAAGTGATAGGAAAAAGGAATAATTTTCATTATACTTTTACAACTTTACATCTAGTAGCATGCTTAATATTTTAATTGTACTTTTACCTAGATCTGCCATCATACTCTAATTTATTTATAACTTTTGTCTTTCCTATAAAGGGTTTAATACCTGCATTTGCTAAGGTGTTTCCACTTGCAGAGCATAGATATTGTATAAGACATATACATAAGAACATGAAACAGAAATAGAGAGAGCAGAAGTAAAAAAAACCTGATCTTAAATTATACAAGTGCAACCACACCATAATGCTTTGACAGATCTATGAAGGCAATCTTAACAGAAGATAAGGACCTATATGATTGGTTGAAAGAGATACCACCAAGACATTGGTCAAGGTCTTATTTTAATGGTAAGATTATATTAAACATTAGTTAAGTGCCTTTAAGTCCAACTAATTGTAATATCTAAATAATACTTGATTCATTAATGTAGGAAGGTCAAAATATGATATGTTATTAAACAACTTATACGAGGTTTTCAATAGGCAACTTGTAAATGGAAGGGATAAGCCTATCATCACATGCCTATAATACATTAGGGAATACCTAATAAAACGGATGGTTATGGTTCATAAGATGATTTCAAAGTGTTAAGGTCCTCTAACTCCAGCTGTTATAAATAATATTTGAAAAAATCAAGCAAGATGCCATAAAATACATTGTCATTTGGAGTGGTGTATCAAAGTATCAGGTAAGTGGTCCTAGTCAAAATAAAAAAAAGTTATTATGGACCAACGGACTTGTTCATGTAGAAAATGGGACTTGACTGGCATGCCATGTAAGCATGTAGTTGCATGTATTTGGAACATGGCTATGCATGGACTTAATGATAGTATCCCAGAGAAATAGGTTGACCAATGTTGCTGGTTAGAAACCTGGAAAAAGGTTTATGCCCACACCATAGACCCAATCAATGGTATGGAATTACAGACACCTTCCTCATGCCTAATAAAGTTAACAGCCCTAGAGCATCACAAGCAAGTTGGTAGACCAAAGAAAAAAAGAAAGAAGTCTGCTGAGGAGGTAAGCCAATTAAGTCAGAAAATTGCTAGCAGTGCTAAGATGCCAAGGAAGGGTAACAATGTAACATGTGCTAAGTGCAATAAGAAAGGCCATAATAAGAGAAGTTGTAAGGGGCAATAAGAAAGCACACAACAGGAAGAGTAACAGTGGGTCTTAAGGTCTTAGGTGTTTATGTTTTGGTCAACTTTTTCATGTATTGAACATGTGAATATGCTCTTTTGGTAATTATGTTATGGTAATTTATTTTAAGGGCCTGTTTTGGTATGTATTAAACCCACTTGTGTATTGTATTGAACTATTTGAGTATGTATTAAACCTTATTGACTTGGGTCTTTGGTCTATTTTATGTTTCATTTATTGAACTATTTTGGTAATCTCTTTTGGTGTTTGTGTAATGAACCCAATGCAGCTAAAACATCAAATTTACAGCCATTAACATCATATATCCAACCATTAATATTATTTTTGCAGCAAAAAACATAACATCTTTATATTTACAACCATTAACATCATACAAACATCCATTAACATCATACATGTAGCCATTAACATCATATTTGCAGCCAAAACTAACATCTTCATTAATATAATAACTGGTACATCATGTTTAACGAAAAAGGAAATACAAAATGAACATCATCCAGCTAATTCCTAAAACAAACTTCAATCGTTTATTTTCCATTGCCACTATCTTAGCTAGGCCTACATGTCTTCTACTCTCCACTGTCATTGTTTTAGAAAGTTCTTCATGCTTGTTAATCGATTTCAGTAAACCTGGTATCACTTGAACAACTCTTTGGCATAATGGGGTATCAGCCCAACCTATAAACCCGAAACTACTTCCATGTAAACAATTATATATTAATTAGATGAAATTTAATGATAAGCGACCAATAACCTCCTTCTCACAACTGACCTGTCTGTTGTAGCAATAAAACCTACAACCAGGGTTTAAAGACGTCCATGATGTGCGAATTATGGTTTGCGATCCACATGTTGAGCAAAGCACCATTTTGAGGTGATATCACGTGCTGGAGTTCGAGCAAATGTGAATTCGTTTTGTTCAAAATTAGGGTTGATGTGATGTTCAAAGGGGAAACATTAATCAGTTTAATAAAAAAAGAAATATAAAACATATAAATAAAATGACATTTTTACCCTTCATCTAATAGAATATTTAGAATGGAGTTAAGTGAGTGGATGAAAATAACAAGATTTTAAAACCACAAGGACCCATATGCAAGAACTCAAACTATTGGATGAAAGTGATAATTTAGTCCAAACCATAGGGATGAAAATGACAATTTACTCTAGTATTATTTAGCAATAGTTACTTTTGTTGACTTTTTGTAAGTTCTCTTATTTTTTAAACGTTCATAGCTTTTATGTATGACACTATTTTTTATAAAAATTTCACCTTAAAAACGAGTATTTTTTTCTCTTTAAAACGAGTACAGTATTATTATATAAAAATATAATAATTATTTTTTATGTTTTTAAACCCATATTTCGTTATTGTGTCTTTAGTGTTGTTTATTGTGTTTTTTGTTTGTTATTGTTTTTTCTTGAATACTATAGTATTTTTATTAAATTATGAATTTAAGAGAAATATAATAGTGTGTTACTATGTTGTCTCTTTTGTTAGTTATTATGTTTTCTTGAATATTATGATGGTTTTTTTATTAAATGATGAATTTAAGAGAAATATAGTGGTGTGTTACTATGTTTTTTGTGGATGAACTTGAAATATGGGGAGACAAGGGATTCTTCGTAAGCAACACTGACACGCCTTTCTTAAGGTGGCTTAAATGATGATACAATTATTTTAGTTAAATGCACTAATCCATGATTACGTATGGGAAATTTTAGGAGCATCGTAGGTAATTTAAAAAAAACTGATTCAAACCATGACATATTAGCCAAACCGTGACATATTGAAGCCTAAAGGTCATGGTTTGGTCAAACCCTAACATATTAGGCTTCAAAAAATGTTCTTCACCTCGGGATTAGGTTAATTATTGGGATTGAGTTTATTGGTTTTGGTGGTGTATATGTCACGGTATGGCCAAACCGTGACATATTGGGTATAATATTTAATTTTTTTAATTTTTTTATAATATAAATGTAAGATATTTTATTCAATTTGTAACTTTTAATATTTTTATAGGATTCAAATTTTTTTTATTTAAATTTTTAGTATTACGTACATATATAACAAACAAACTAACACTTAAAACTAACTTATAAACATTAATTTTTATTAAGTATATATGACTCGTAGTCCTTAAAAATTGATTTATTCAATAACATAACGCATGATTTGTTTACCAAAGTTTAATTAATTTATGTAAATATTAAGAATATAATATTTTAGTTTATTCTAGTTCACAAAAAATATGAATTAATGTATTTTAGCTTTCAGGAAATAACTTTTAATGTACTTCAATTTTCAAAAAATATGAATCAGTGTATTTTAACTTTCAAGAATTAACTTTTAATGTATTTCAATTTTCAAGAAATATGAATTAATGTATTTTTAGCTTTCAAGAAGTAACTTTTAATGTATTTTAATTATCAAGAAATATCATTTAATTTATTTCACTACTCAAAAAATATCACAAAAATGTCTCAAATCGTGACCTTTTGGCCAAACCGTGACCTTTTGATTCAAAATAATATCTCAAAATGTCACGGTTTGGCCAAACTGTGATATTTTTCCGGTTTCTCCCCAAAGTGTCACGGTTTGGCAAACCGTGACATTTTAATCCGGTTTCTCCCTGAAAACACCTGCGGTATCCCGAACAGGACCCTTACGTATCGTTGTGTGTTACTATGTTGTCCCTTTTGAACAGGCTTAGGACACTTGTTTACACATGAAAAAGGTAATGTTAGATTTATAGTAGTTAACTCTAAAATTTTTGATAACTTAATAGATTTTTATTCTTTGGATTATTAGATTTTAATAATCCAAACATTTATTTATTTGTCGGGATTAATCCAAACTTAGAAAATATTTACAAACATATTCAAACTTAAACTTATTTTCCTCTAACGATCATTTTCTAACTAAGAGTTCGCCCCATTAATTAGTTTTTTGATGACATGGATTGCTTATGTGGCCAAAACACGAAACAGAAAGTTAAAATCTATAATCAGGTCCATCAATCTGAAACTTATACACCTTGAAACCCGTCAGTCTTCATGCCAACTCATGGAGGTAGATTTCAGATGATGATAGAAGCTAGACATCGAAAAAAGAACATAATGAAGGCTGGGTGACAACGGAGTTGAAAACAAGCACAAAACCTGCTACATGTCATAAAAAAACTAATGGGGGTTAACTCTCAGTTAATAAGAGATTATTGAAGATAAAAAAACTCAAAATTAAAAATACATTTCTTGAGTTGAAATTAATCATGATTAATAAATAAAAATTAAAATTATTAAAATCCACTAACCATTATTCTTTTGATAAACTGCATGAGAGGTATGATCACCTACGTACGTAGTAAAAATGTGCTAGCACAAATCGTATGATCAAAATCTACTGATGACCTACAACTCTAGAAGCAGAGGCTAGAGGCCGGAATGAGACTTTTAGTGATATTTACATGTAAACTAGAATTAAACTCCCTACTCACGTTGTGGCAGGGGCGTCAAACCTAGCCAAATAACACAAATAGCCAATGTTTTCAGAACCGGATCGGATGTCGAACCGGACGCTTACTAGTTTTGTGGTCGGACCGGTCAGACCGGATTTAAGAATCAGATAATGTCATAATTATATATATAGTATATCATATATATAGTTATATATATAATCAAATATAAGTAATTTATATGTGATTTATATATGTATTTTATAATTATATATAAAACTTAACTATATTTGTATATCTAATACACTAATTTATGGTTCAACACCCCGTTTTTACCCATAAAAATAAAAAAAAATCCGGTCCGAACCAGTCCGGTTTCCCGGTCCGACCACCGGTTTGGGACGAACCGGCCGGATCGACTAGACAAAAACGAATCATAGTCAACCGGACCGGACATCCGACCGATCCCCGGTCGAACCAGTCGGACAGGCCGGTCCGATCCGGTCGTGATAACATTGCAAATGACACACCACCACCAACAACAAACAACGCTAAAGTTGCAGTGTGTTAATGTGAAAAACTTAGACTGAAACATAAAACATAGAAAAGTATAGCTAAGTCAATCATCTAGGACCCGTGGTCCCGCGTGTTGCGAAGAACCTGTCAAAAGGAAAAAAAATAGACATAAAAACGCTAATCCACAGTGTTAACTCACAAAATTTAAAACGAAATGTCAAAAAATTAAATCACACATGCATATCGTATCGTGTTAACTTACAAATTTAGAATTAAACATAAAACAAAATTTTACAAAATATGAAAAGTATAGGGGATTAAAGTTAAAAGTAAAAACGTTGTAAGGTTAAATTACAAAAGATGAAAAATTTTGGGTTAAAAGAAAAAAAATCAAGTTTTGTTACGTTAGATTGCAAAATATGAAACGTTTTGAGTTAAAAGTAAAAAATTAAATTATTTAATAAACACCATAATTATGAAGTACAATATCACTATGCATAGAAAAATCGTAAAAACAATCATTGAAGTCCAATGTACAACTCTAATGCACATTGATACGGAATTTTGTTAGTGATCCTCAACAATCACCGTGTGTAAATTTTTTTATCAGGTCATATTTATTGACAGGGCATCACCTACGAGACTCACTTTCACCAAGAGATTTCAGACAAATATTTCTCTAAAACAAAAACTTATTTTTATAATTCTGATTTTTGTATATTTTTCTATTATGCGAGTCAAAGTAAATACATGATTAAATACAATGGTATATCAAGACACACACTCTCTTTATATACATATGTATTTAACCCGAGAACATATAATCTATTTATCATACACTTACTCTAATTCATAAATCATTACATCCGTACTCTATAGGATTTTACCTTATAATATTTAGGTAAAGAGTGTATTACTTTTACCACTAGAAAGTTCCCTACGAGACACACTATACATTTTTTCCTAAACGTCTCCTAATCTACATCTAATCTGACGTTCATGTTATAAAATATAAACTCTAGACTCATTGTTCTCCACATCTTTTAAATTTCACCTAATAATATTAACGACAAAACGTGTTAATAAGATGCACAACAAAAACACGTGGGTCGGAGTTATATATATCTCTCCTCATTACATAACGAAATGACGGATGACGCGTTGCCACGTTGGATCTGATCCTCCAATTAGATATTTACTCAAATCAACAGCTCATCTTTCTCGTCTATAAGTAAGTGAGCTACACCCCAAATTTATTATTAACATATATACACACCACTCCTACTGCTACAGTTAATAGTTATATCATTAGCTTCAAGTTTATCAATGGCGGAACAAATTCAGATCATGACGGAGGAGGATGCATCATTATCATCATCATCATCTTCTTCTTCTTCTTCATCGCGACAATTGCCTCTCTTATCTCTCAATCACGTCTCGTTTAAGTGCAAATATGTTCGTGCATCAGTCAAGTTTTATCATGATGTTCTTGGATTCGTTCTCATCCGACGTCCTTCATCCTTCGATTTCGAAGGCGCTTGGTGAGCATCATAGGTTTTTCTTCTCACGAGTATAAGTTATGTTTTTCTTAAAAAACAAATCAACCTTTTTCACAGTTCTAATTTGCAAACACCACTTGACCTGTAAACTGTATTAAATAATAAAAAGATGAACCGATTGTCGTACTTTTCTTAAAAAATCAACCTTTTAACATAAGAGTTATAGATTATTGACCTGTAACACTTGTCAGCTAATGGTCATGTTTTTCTTAACAAACAACTCTTTTTTATTTATTTTTTATTTACTTTTTGCATAAGGGTTTTAGCTACAAACATCATTTAGCTTGTCAAATGCATTTTATCATAAGGTAAACTATAGTTTAAAGTCACAGAATATATAATAAGTGATGTATGAATACATAACACTTTTACATAGAATATATAATGTATGAATGCAGAACCTTTTTAGTTTTTACATAAACTGACAAAATTTGATGATCTGTTCTTGACCTTACTTGGTTCTCTGTTATGTTCTGTATTTTATTAGATTTGATTTGAATTGCTACAGGTTGTTTAACCATGGTATTGGAATCCATTTGTTAGAAGTGGAGTCAACTCCATCAAAGAAAGAAGTAATCAATCCAAAAGACAACCACATATCGTTTCAATGCTCGGATATGGGTCTAATAATCAAGAAACTGGAGGAACTAGGAGTCAAATATGTGACCGCGGTCGTGGAAGAAGGCGGTGTGGAGGTGAACCAGCTCTTCTTCCATGATCCGGATGGTTACATGATTGAGATCTGCAATTGTCATGTTCTCCCTGTGCTTCCAATCGCCTCATGCCCCCTCAAGAAGATCAATCAAGTCGAATCATCCTTATATGGTATGGTTACAACTTATAATAAAACCGCGTAAAATCGATCACAAAGAGTGATAATTATGTGATATTTGTTTATATTGGTGTAGAACATGATATCTAACATATTTGATTTGGGGATGTTGATTAAAATGCAGATGAAACAAGATCAAAGAGTTACTTATGTGGAGAAGATGAGGTCTTGATGATGGACAATTTGTTGATCGACATGATGGGTATCTCCTTTTAAGAGTAGATTCATGTTTGTTGAATTCAGAGAAATCATTTGAATGTAAACATATAATAAAAGTAAAAGAAAGAAAAACAATTTGTAAAATATGAATATTGTTTTATATTTCTACTTTTCTTCAAGTTTATCATGTGACAATTAAGATTAAGCAAGCCTGTATTTTTACTATTATTCAAATGACTGGAGAGATACGAAAGATCGAATACTTTGTTTGCTTCAGAGAACATTATAAAAAAATCAAAAAACCAACCATTATATAGATATTATTATATACTCATACTCATATAACAATATATCAACAAATGAATAAGTGCCATGTGTGTTATGTATTCACTTTTCATCGCGTATCACGTATTTTTATTCCGGTACTACTCTCTTAGGGAAGGGTGTCGTCTTGTTTTCTCTAGTTTTATGGGATAACAACGTCATATCACTCTTTTTTATTTTCCTCAGTTTTTATAAAATTTTCTCCCAGGGCCGGGTATTTCCCACCTAGGGCCTGGTACTCCCAACCCACCGGTTCTCACTCCGTGTCTTATTACAAGCATTTCTACGGGATTCCATTTATCACTTTCATTATGGTCAAGTTGTTTAAGTCATATGTATATTTTTTTTGAACAACAAACTACACTACTCCTAAATTACATCAAACTAAACTATATCATGCTTTTTATTTAAAAGGCAAAACCTCTACCAAATAGGTTAACTCCACATTGACCATTGTTTAAGTCATATATCTTTAGAATCTTTTCCTTTCAGTAGTAATTAACTAAAAATATTTAATGTACGTGCCCAATCACGTCTAACGTATATCATCAGTAACCACATACGAGTTAATTTGTAATAAATATGACAATCCTTTTATGGTCGTCATTCAAACTAATCCAAAATATCTATCTTTCACATACATATATATGTACGAAGTATTTTCCTACACAAAATACACGAAACTATTAGGATGTGACACATGTATTTACATGATTATTCTACATTATATATACGAAATTATTAGAAAGCGACACATGTATTTACGTGATTATGTATGTGTTTGTATAATTACACAATATGTGTATATAACTACACACTATATATAATTTTGCACCTACTGTATTTATTTAAACATCATTATTTTCAGCATGTTTTTAAAAAGGTTTTTTTCAAAAGATATATTTATACTCAAACTAAAAATAACAAAAGTAGTATGATTTAATGGTAAATTTATTAAATATATTGCATTATATAATAATTATTTGTTTTAAAATAATTAGAGTTAGATTTTAAAAAAAAATCAAAAGTGTAGTTATTTCTTTCTTGTCCATTCAGCCGTATTCAACTTTTTATTGTTTACAATATTGTTACCGCCTCAACCCTAACCATTGAAAATGTTTGATTAAAGTCCAAGAGCACCGTAGACTTCTTACTCAAACCTACTATTATCTATCTATTATCTATCTATTAAAAGAACAACGGAATGAATAGTAATCCGGTGATTTAAAACCGTTGATTTTCAAATCAACGGTGCTGGTGTGGTACCTGTTTTGTATGCATCTTTTACAGCTGTTGATTGCAGGGCGACTCATCTTTACATATGGGTATTCTATACATTTCACATAGTTTCCACCGCCATAAACATAGATGGTTGTGACACGTGTGTGTACGTGGCAAGACATGGCACCCACGATGTATTTCTCACAATTAAAGACAAAGGTAGAGAAGAGAAACGAAAGGTTATCGGGAGAAGGGGGGGGAGAGACGAAGACAGATTGGAAGACGATGACCATGATGTTGTCATCGGCACCATCAGTTCTTTTAGCGCCTCCTCATTCAACATTTTAGGTTTTCGATTTTCTAGAGAGAGAAGAAGACAAAAGGTCTGTTGACAAGTGGTTTTAAGATGTGTTCTACTTATTTCTTAGTTATCCTGCCATTGTTGTCTGATTCACAGATTGAAGCCTGTAACAGTGTCCCATCGTTGTTGTCAGTTGCGAAGGTCGATTAAAGAGTGCAAGATGATCGTCGTTTGGGGTTTTGTCACTGCAGCTGTGTGGTTGTATCTTCGTTTCTTATTTGGGGTTATTAATGTTTTTTTCTTTGAATTAGGGTTCTACTGGTAACATGGATTTTGGTTGTGCATGTCTCCATACTCTGTCAATTTAAAGGTTGTAGTTCGAAATAATTTCTAGCATTTGAGTGTTTGTTTTTATATTGTGAGTGATGTTTGTTACGATTTTTGTTTCGCTTTCAATTTTGACTCAATAATTGATGAAATGAAAATTTGAATAATATTTTATACTTTCTTATTTATTTTTTGCACAAAGATTACGTGCTATTGATATAGCACTTTTGTTACTTTAAATGGATGTTTGGATGTGATGGAACTTGCAAGAATGATATATATCTTCCTATATTCAATGGTTCAATGGATTCGTAGAAGCTTTTTGATAAAAAGAAAGCTCACTTTAATTCTAATTTTAGGATCCTAAAGCTGGAAATTTGGTTTATTGGAGCAGTTTATAACTTTTTGCTTGAACAAGGTCATTGCATGTGGTGTCTTTGTTACCGGTGTTGTCTAACGGTGGCACCACCACCGATCAGGCTGTTTCACTTGTTGTTGGGATCCGCCGTCAGCGGAAATCTCCCACGGCGGGGCTTGAACGCCACAATGACAGATCCGCTTGGTGTTTGTGAGAGAAACTTAGAGAGAGACGTGGGTTTGGTGGTCTTTCTGACCATCGTTCGGGAGCCACCGACGGCAAAGTACTCCTGCGACGGTGCTTGAATGAGACGGTGATGTACTTCTATCTATTACATGTTGTTTACAAGTGCAAAATGGACCCGCCTATCACCGCCTCAACATGCATGTTGGTTCCTTATTTTGTTGGTTGTGACGGGAATCGTTGTCATTGGCTTATAGCTTCTCCCCCATCTTTTTTGTTTATCACCGTCATTGACTTTTCGCCTTTTTGTGGTTGTTTGGTCTGTGATGGTGGGTTAATCCACGTGGTCATTAAGTGTGGGTTCCTTTTTTGGCTTATATTAATGTTTCTGTTTTGCTAAAACATTTAGGTGCTATTTATTTTTTCTACAGCAAAATGTCTGCAGTCTACGAACCACATCTGGAGACATCTGCAGGAGAAGTGGTGGACCAAATATCTGCAGTCTGCAAGAGGAAGATTGTTTGTTTTTCAAGAAAAACAATCATCTTACTTAAACAACTCTGGTCCTTCTTGTGCGAGCACTGAGTCAGTAATTTTTTTATAATAATTACACTTTTGCCAAATTTATTTATAATGATTTCTCATTTGCACATTTTTTTTACTTAAACAACTCTTCTTCTTTAATGTCGTTCAGGTACATGCACCCTAAAAACAGATCAAGAACAACAATCACATGAAGCTTGCAGAAAGTGCCAACAATCATCAGCAATCTTCATACACAAACAATATTTTCAAGTATTATAACAATCAAATCAACATTACTGGTGCCCTAAACTCCCACCAAGATTACACCGAATCATCAAGAACAGAAACAACAGTGAACTATAGATCTGGTGATGAACCACCTTCGTTTTGGGGCTGGTGAATCGGATTCCGATGAGGGTTTGTGCTGTTTTTGTGGGAATTATTCGAATTTGGAGTGGGGTTTCAGTGAGATTGACGTTTGCAGGTGCCTTTGATGGTGATGAAGCAAACGATGATGAAGAGGATTATTATCCTGTTGATGATGCCGAACGTTACCGCCCGCTGGAGGACCGCCGGCTGAGGGGGAGGCGGCACATCGGCGGTTAGGGGAGGGCAGCGGCGACTCACCGACGGTCGGGGGAGGGCAGCGGCGACTCACCGGCGGTCGGGGGGAGGTGGCTGGTTGTGTTTTGTGTTTTGTGATTAGGGAGAAGAGGTTTGATGAAACCTCTTCCCGCCTGAAGACACTAGTCCATGTCTGCATCAAGAAGACCTCACGCAGACGTTTTTTAATGAAACATCTTCCAAAAAACAAACAGTCTGCGCACTCAAAACCTCTTCCCGCGTCTGCATGCGCGCAGATGAAGAGGTGGGGAAGAGTTTTTCTTAAAAAACAAACACCACCTTGGTGTTTTGAGGTTGTGATTTTTTATAAGAGATCATATGCGTTTTTGTCCGTCCCGTTGAATCCATCTATTAGCATTTATTCTGTTTTTGTTTGTTGGTTTGTCTATGATGTTAAGTTATTACTCATCTGAGACGCTGTTGGGTTGCTTACCTGGTACTAATAAGCTAGGATGTGGTCAATAATGGTGTGTGCATGGCCAGCTGAGACATAATTCTAGTCGTCATTACGGGTAGCTTCATATTGTTGAGGTTGTCGTTTGCTTCTATGGTTGCTATTGTCTTGATGGTTTATGGCAAGTTAATAATGATGGGTTGTTGTTCATTTGAGACACGCGGTTAGGTCGATGATGTTGGGCGTATGCCCATCTGAGACATATGAGAAACAGTGTGGTTTGCCATTGCTCATGTGAGTCATCGTTGTGATTTTAAGCTCGTGTTTGATTGAGATGTTGCTGGTTTTGTTGGGTAGCAGATTATTGTAGCCATTATTAAGTAGTATGTTAATTTATATTACATCAAGACCATGATGATACAAAAGAGGGATCCGTTGTTTGGCATGACAATATTTCTATGTTGCAGCCATTACGGATCGCGCCGTTACAAAGCAACATTGATGAGTCGCGCAACGCGCGACGTGGAAATAAACCTAGTTATATTTATTTTATCCGGAATTCTGTATACAAAATGATATTCGGCATTAAGCTATTAAAATGATGTCGAATATTTGTTAAATGATCTGATCAATCGCTAATCGTGTTGGTTTGTAACGCATCAATTAGCTGTTGATCATTCTAGTGATGAATAACTTTATTACTTATACTCTTGTAAATGATGAACAACTATTTTGGTTTGAGGGAAGTACAACTTGTTCGTTTGCTTGTTCGTTATACACGTCTCATATTATAGTGTTGAGAGATTTTGTTCCTTAGTGTACGATGCTTGTTAATGCGTTATTTGAAGATAGAAACGAGTCATACTATTAGTGATGTAAACTAGTTGAGGGAGCTTGGCTCGTTTTGACTTTCAAGTTTTATATCCATTTGAGTTTCTCTAGGAAAACTTTTTAAACTCGAGTTCGACTCACTTATTCTTATTAATTACGCATGGTATGCAATGTCTACTAAAAATTTGTATCTCCTCTTGACAAAATAACATATAACAAGTAACAAATGACAAATGATAATGAACACAGCATGTAAATTTTCAAGGTACTTTTATATATTGCTTCTCAACTCAAAGGATTACAAGACTCTTACAAGCTCAAGTTCTGGCTCTGTCTCGCTCTCTAATGAGTTACAATGAGAAGGCATATATAATACTACCTACAGCCGGATATACTTTGATACCAGCTGGAAACCTCTAACCAAACATCTATACTACAAGACTATAGGTTAAGGTATCTCAGGCGTGTTACCTGAGATTTGGTAGTTAGGACATGTCCCTGACTTACCTTTTGTCACCAACTAAAGTTGGTAACATGTACTATCATAAAAGGTAAACAGTAGAATAAAGTATGGTCAACAACATGGCTCTTTAGGAAGATGCCATGCTGTATCAGAGGTCTGCAGCGGATTGTCAGAGACCATACTTATATCTACTGGTCATAGCAATGTCTTCTGGAGGTTAAATTTGCTTCAAAAGAATAACTTCTTCCGAAGCCACTTATACTTCGGAAGACTGCTTCTTCCGAGGCTTGGAGTCTTCTTTATGTTTGGGAGTTGTCTTCAGCTCTTGTCTTCAGACTTTGTCTTCGGAAGTAGTCTTCAGCTCTTGTCTTCAGACTTTGTCTTCGGTAGTCTTCAGCTCTTGTCTTCAGACTTTGTCTTCGGAAGTAGTCTTCAGACTTTTTCTTCAGCTATTGTCTTCAGCTGTTGACTTCAGCTGTTGTCTTCAGCTGTTGACTTCAGCTGTTGTCTTCAGCTGTTGACTTCAGCTGTTGTCTTCAGCTGTTGACTTTAGCTGTTAGCTTCAGCTGTTAGCTTCAGCTGTTGTCTTCAGCTGTTAGCTTCAGCTGTTAGCTTCAGCTGTTAGCTTCAGCTGTTAGCTTCAGTGGTTAGCTTCAGCTGTTGACTTCAGAAGAACCCTTCAGACTTCGGAAGTTCTCATACTTAGCTTCGGAAGCCTTTGAATGTAGCACCAAAATTGACTATGTGAAGTGGTTTTGGTTGCAGCAGCCTTATAATGACCTAACAAACTCCCCCTAGGCTGATGCTACCAAAACTTCACTTCCCTCTACTTCTCAAAACTTTTAACACTAGGGAAAACAGATAACTATCTGTTTGTTTGTCCTTCCCTGTGATGCTGAGAAGTTTGTACAAATCCTTGGTAGACAGAACATCCAGTCTGTTACCTTGGATTATATGTACCCTTTGCTGTGGCCCTCTGAGAAGAGTTAGTTGATGGGAAGTATAGTCATATTCCCATCTAACTATAGGTTCCAAGTCCGAACCCTCCACCATCTGTAGAAAGGTTGAACCCTTGGTGGTAGGTCTTTCCTCTTCTTCCTGTCTTCTCATCTTCAACTCTTCTTCGATCTTGGCTTTTGCAGTTAGTTCAGCCAAGTGGAGACTGCTGATGTGATTTCTGATAAGAGCAGCCGTCTCAGAGTTGGAGGGGTTAGAGAATGGCTTCTCTGCAAGCTCAGCAATATCAAATCTGCTGAGATGCAATAGAGAAGTGGCATTGAGCCTGTTGATGTCACCATTCTCTCTTTCCACAACAAAGTTGTGAGAAGTTTCATCAAACCTCCACTGGATTATACCTTTCCTAGGCACAGGAGACTGACTAGGAATCCTGTCCTCTTTCCTTGTATCCAGTAGAGTCGCCAGTTTTCTTCTAAGTCTCTTCTCTTCAACATTAAGAGAATCAGAGTTGAGACTCAAAGTCTTGCAGCATGGCCCAAAGTTCCTCTAGGCAACTCAAGAAATTGACCTGGGGTGAGGGAGCTTGAAGAGTCATCAACATAGGTGATGTTGATGATATCTCCCTCACAGGAGATGCTGCTCATAGTTATGCAGTTGTTGAGCTTTGTCTTGATCTCCTTAATCTCTTCAAGAGAGAGATGTTGAGAAGGCTGAGGGGATAATCTGGGTTTCTGTTGGGTAGTTTTGGGTTGAGTGGTTCTAGGTTGTGTTTTGGGTTTAAGGATGGGAAGCTTAGGTGGTTGAGGTGATGAGGTAGGTTTGGGCAGAGTTGTAGGTTCAGGGGTGAAGGTTTCATCTAGTGGTTCGGTTTTGATGGGAAATAGGATTGGTTCTTCTGGTGTAGGTTGTGGTTGAGTGGTTGGTTGTGGTTGAGTGGTTAGGGTGAAGATCATTCCCTGTTCCCTCCTATACATCTCCTTCCCCTTTCCCATACGGATGTCAGCTTTTATTTCGCTAACAATCCGTTGGAGTGTCCTTTCGGACATGGGTCCCACCTGCCTACCAGAGAAGCCGTGAGCCCGGAGATAGTCTTTCATCCAGTCTTTGTCACCGGACCTCTTGGCTGCAGTGACCCTCTCTACCTCTTCCCTCTGCTTCTTCTCCTTCATCCTCTCCCTTGCAGCCTTCTTCCTTTCTTTCTCCATTTGATCCTGCTCTTTGTTGTGGAGCAACAGGATCATATCATCATCATGTGGAGAAAGGTCTGGAAGATTGAAGCCTCTAGAGAGTAGGAATTTAATCCTAGCCTCTCTCAGCTGCAAAGCAGCTTTCCTTTGCTCCTCCTCTTCCCTCTCTAAGGCCAACCTGGCTTCTTCTTGTTGTTTTAGCCTGATTGTCCTTTCCAAAGTCACCAACTCCTCTAGTGGTAGCAGGAGTACTTCCTCATTGGCAGCTCCTAAGTCGATGAGCTGATCAATGAGTGCTGCCCTTCTCTTGTTGTTGATTTCCTCCTGATTGGCTGGAGCTGCCTTTGAACTGGCAGCTAGCAAGTTCTCAGCCGGGAATCTACCTTTCTTCTTTATCATCTCAATCCTTTCCTCTTCCTGAAGCTCTTCCGCAGTCATTTTTATCTTGCCTTTGTCTTTTGCAGAACTTGACTGTGGTGGTTCTTGGATGGAGGGTTCAGATTGAGAGAGAGGGTCAGCCGGTGTTTAGGATGGTAGATCAGAAATGTCCTCCCTGCTCAACTCAGATGCTACTTCAGCAATGACATCTGTGATGATCAGTTCCTCGGACATTTTGAACAGTCCTTCCTCAGCTTCCATCTCAGCTTCGGAAAACTTGTATTGTTCTTCCGAGGCTTCAACTTTAGCTTCGGAAGTTTCAGCCTGAGCTTCGGAAGAAGATGCTGATGCAAGTTCTGTCCCAACTGTTTCAGTTGCTGGGCCATCAGTCCCCATTTCCCCTTTGAAGTTAATCTCAGGTTCCATGTGGACCTTAGGTTGACCAACTTCCTTCACAGTGGTAGAAGGTGCAGTCAGCCTTTGAAGCTCTTTAGCCCCAAAGTATATCAGTGTGGTGTCAGGGCTGGGCTGTTCTAAGGAGGATCTCAATACAAACTTTATGAAAAGTATGTAGAGATCATAAAGCATTTGTGAGTCAATCTTTAGAATTGATTGAGATGACTCAGGTAGGGTAATGATTTGGGAAGTAGAGGACTGGATCAGTGGTTCCTCAGGTGTTTGTCTCTGATCTTTCTCCCCCCTTTTGGTAGCATCATCTTGAGAGCTAGATGAGCTAGAGGAAGAAGTCAATGAGACCTGAATAGTTGAGATTGTCAATCTCAAGTTGCTGAGTGGCTGTCCTGGTCTCTAAGATCCTAACCTGAGATTCAAGGTTTGAGACCTTTGAGAACAAGTACTGAAGAGTGAGTTTCATACTTCCCTCATCTTCATGTGAAGAATCACGGGGAGATGAGATAACATACCGGGTATGTTCAGTCTCACCACCAGATATGGCTTCTTGGCACCCTGGATACCTTTGCTCAAAGTCATCTCTTTCAGAGACATCAATGGGCAAAGTTGCCATAGACTCAGTCTGATTGATGTTACCACTGTCCTGAGAGCTCAATGAGAGACTCTGAGTAGTGGCAGCTGAGCCTACATGATTCCCCTCCACATCAGTGGGACTCACCTCAGTAGTTGGCTTCTGATGGGGCTAGAGATAAGGGATCTCTCTTGGCTCTGTTGATCTTTAAGAGGGTGTTGAAGATCAACTTCATGGCCATGGAGAGATGTTATCTCTTCATCAGTGCGGAGTAAAAGTTCAGTGAAGGATAGAGAGGTTAAACATACTGATCCGGGACCTAGATCAATGTCTACAGGCATTGAGCCTCTTGTGGGGCTGTCCCTTGTTGGCTGCACAGGGGAGTGTAAAGACTCACCCTGTGGGCTAAAGGCTTGGGTGTCGGGCTCTTGGGTTTGAGACTGAGGAGGCTCAAAACCCAAATTGAGGTCAATGGTGAAGGATGGTGTGACCTCGGACTGAGTGGGAGCCCATGTTTCCACTCTAGTCCTTTTGGATTGAACTGGAGGAGCTTGTTCAATCAGAGTAGATTGAATAAGGGTTAGTTTGGGACGTCTCTGATAAGTGAATTTGATGGGTGGAGAAGGTATTGGGACATTTATGGTGAGGGTTGCTGGTGTGGGTTCATCACCTGTGGGGTCAACAGGGATGTCACCAGGAGCTATGCGCTCAATCATATCTGGAGGTAAAGGAGTATACCTGCCAGTAAAGTTGATGGACATCTTCTTTAAAGTCTTGAAGATGGTAGGCCGCACTTGAGGAACAGTTAGAGCAGCTGCACAGACAAGCTTGCTCTGTTCCAACTCGCAGTTGATGATGTGTTGAATGTATTGGGGATACATGAAGAATGTTTCCTTTCTAAGATTCCCAAGTAGATTGGTAAACACAAATCTTGAGTAATTGAAGCGCAGCCTTCTCACCAACCCGTCAACTAGGCATCCTAGTTCGTATGGGATTTGATCCCATCCCCCAGACTTGTTGGATATGCAGTGAAGAACGATGTGCAGGAGAAACTTCCAATGATATGAGAAGTTGAATTTGTAGACGGTTGACCTGCTCACGTCTCCTCCATATCCCATGAGGATGTATGTGCCATCCAAGTCTTCTTTGGGAAACTCAGTAGGAGCTCCATCATCATGAAGCTCGAGATGCTCCCTGATGAGTTGTTCACTTATGCTCAACTCCTGTTCACAAATGCGGGTTCTTAGGACGCGAACCCCATTTAAGATTTCAGCTTGACCATTCCTCCAAATTTCAGTCATGTGGTTGGAGTAAACGGTGGGGATAACAGTAAGCGCCGTAAGGTAGGTTGATTCAGAGAGAAAGGTGATGATTTCAGTGAAGTCAACATCGCTTGACGAATCAAGTAATGCGACCTGGTTGTGCTGAGGGTTTAGCGCCATTGTTAGAGAAAGTAAGCTTGAACTTGGGTGAATTTCAGGATTGACAATGAAGGAAATATTTAGGGCAGTAAATCGGTAAAAGAAGATGAAATTGAACAGTCTGGATTATTTAAAGGAGATGGATTGTGGTAAGGGTGGTAATGGGGGTAACTGTGGGCGGTTATGGTGATTTTCGGCGGTTATGGTGGTTTGCGGTTGTGAAGTGACAATGGTGGCAAGGGATAAGTTTAAATAATCTGACAATTATTATCAAAATCTTTACCTTTTACAGAGTGGGGCCCAAAAGATATCCGTTACACAGTAAAATCTCTCTTTCCGAATGTAAAACATTTCCGAAGGTAATTTGTCTTCCGAAGGCAATCCTCTCTTCCGAAGCAAAACATTGCTTCCGAAGGTAAAAACTGCCTTCCGAATGAAGAGTTTTACAAGCTTCGGAAGTAGATCTGATGTGAAATCAATCGCTTCTTTCGAGACTAAAAACTCTTCCGAGAAGAAAATTTCCATGGAGGAATTTGGCTTCGGAAGATATTTAGAGATATCTTCCGAGAGTTAATTCCTCTTCGGAAGAAATTTACACTTGGAATATTTCAAAGAGATCTTTTGTAACAGGGCTTAAATTGTATTGACACAAGACATTACACGTTAAAAAGCTTTCAAAAGATATAGTTAATCAATGTTTATTATCCCAATAGCTGATATGAGATACTTAAATATTTGTTCATCAAAAGCTTTTGTGAACAAATCAGCATATTGTTCATTTGAGTCAACTTTGATTAACTTTATCAGATTTTTCTCATGAATATCTCTAATGAAATGATACCTGATATCAATGTGCTTTGTCTTTGAGTGCTTCACCGGATTTTCAGTAATTGAGATAGCACTGTTGTTGTCAATATGGATAGGAGTAGTCATGAAGTTGAATCCATAGTCCAAAATATTTTTTTAATCCATAGCAGTTGAGCATAGCAGCTAGCAGCAGCAATGTATTCAGCTTCAGCAGTTGATATAGAGACATAGGATTGTTTCTTGGATTGCCATGAGATAATCCTTCCACCAAGAAATTGACATCCTCCTGATGTTGATTTCTTGTCAATGTTGCAGCCACCATAGTCACTGTCAGAGTATCCATAGAGATTGAAGTCACTATTTCTTGGATACCAGATACCTAGTTTAGGTGCTCCTTTGAGGTATCTGAGGATTCTCTTAACAGCAGCCAGATGAGACACCTTTGGAGCAGCCTAATATCTTGCACAAATACATATGGCAAACATGATATCAGGTCTACTGGCAGTGAGATACATCAGAGAACCAATAATTGCTCTATACTGATATTGATCAGTATCCTCCCCCTCAAGGTCAGGGCAAAGATTATGGTTTCTGAGTATGGGTGTCTTGGCTGGTTTATAGTCCTTCATCTCAAATCTTTCTAAGATGTCTGAGACATACTTGGATTGATTGATGAAGAACCCTTCCTTCATTTGCTTTACCTGAATTCCAAGGAAAAAGTCCATTTTTCCCATAGAACTCATCTCAAACTTCTGCTTCATAATGCTCTCAAAGTCCTTACACATTTGGTCATTTGAAGAACCAAATATGATGTCATCAACATAGACTTGCACGAGCAAAATGTCTTCTCCAGACTTCCTGATGAAGAGAGTCTTGTCAATGGTACCTCTGGTGTAGCCATTATTCAGGAGAAACTGAGACAAAGTCTCATACCACAGCCTAGGTTCTTGGTGCAGCCCATATAGAGCTTTATCCAGTTTGCACACGTAGTTGGGGTGCTGTGGGTCTTCAAATCCTGAAGGTTGACATACATAGATTTCCCTATCTATATCCCCATATAGAAAAGCACACTTGACATCAAGTTGGTAGACAGTGAAGTTCTTAGATGCAGCATAAGCAAGCAAGATCCTAACTGCTTCAAGTCTTGCAACAGGTGCAAAGACATCAGTATAATCAATTCCTTCCTCTTGGGTGTATCCTTTAACTACTAATCTTGCCTTGTTCTTGATAATCAAGCCTCTATCATCTTTCTTGTTTCTGAAAACCCATTTAGTGCCTATGGGTACTTGACCAGATGGTAGTGGGCATAGATTCCAGACCTTTTGTTTTCTGAATTGAAGCAGTTCCTCCTGCATCGATTCAACCCAACTACTATCTTTTAAGGCATCTTCCACCTTCTTGGGTTCCATCTGAGATAAGAAGCATGAGTACAAGCAGACATTCCCGTGATGATTTTGCCCTATTGTTCTCACACCTTCAGAGACATTCTCTATGATGTTCTCAGGTGGATGAGTGTTGTGAATCCTAAGACAAGGAATCACTTCCAGTTGCAGATATAAGTCCAGGTTGGACATATTCTGATCAGGAACTGGATCACTCTGTCCAGCTGTTGTTTCAAAGTCATTAAATGAGGACAGATTGAATGACTAAGAAACATCATCAATGGTTGGTCGTGAAGTAGTATTAACAGTTGCATGTTCCTTCAGAATACTACTTCTTTCAACCTGGTGTTGTAATGGATCACTTGAAGAATTGTGGGGCTCATCAAGTGATTCACTTGTTAAAGCTTCATTATTCCTTGAGATAGTTACACTATCGGATCTGGGAATGGTTGAAGCTTGTTGTCTTTCAGTTCTTGGAGAATTTAAAAGAGGTCTGGGTTGCTCAAATAGTTGATTAGTATCATCATCAGCATCACTTTGAGCACCTGTTCCATCTGAAACATTCTCACAAGATGGTTTAGAATAGTTTAGAAACAATTCTAAGTCAAAGATATAATCAGGTCCATTCCCCCTAACACAAGGAGTGTGCTCATTAACAACTATATTGGATGACTCCTCAAATTATTGATTCTTAATGTTGTATACTCTATAAGCTTTGGAGCTAGAAGAGTATCCAACAAAGATAGCATCATCTGACTTCTCAGCAAACTTTGCTAAGTTGTCTTTTGTGTTAAGTATGGTACACCTGCAGCCAAAGGACCTTAGAAAGCCAATGAACGGTGGCCTCTTGTTCCATAACTCATAAGGGGTTTTTCCATGGGGCTTAACTACAAGAACCCTGTTCTGCACATAGCATGCAGTGCTAACTGCCTCTACCCAGAATGTTAGAGGTAGTTTTGAATCAGCTAACATGGTTCGAGCAGCCTCAATAAGTGTCCTGTTCCTCCTCTCAGCAACACCATTTTGTTGAGGAGTTCTGGGAGCACTATATTGTCTGGCAATCCCTTTTGAGTCACAGAATGAGTCAAGAACAAAGTTCTTAAACTCAGTCCCTTGATCACTTCTAATGACCTTAACCTTGTGATCAATTTAATTTTCTATTTTAAGAATAAAAGATTTTAACGTTTCAGCAGTTTCATCTTTACTTCTTAAAAAGAATACCCATGTAAATCTTGTAAAATCATCAACAATCACAAGGCAGTATGATTTCCTTCCAATGCTCATTATACTTGTGGGACCAAAGAGATCCATGTGCAATAAGTGTAATGGAGTAGTGATAGAGTTGACACATTTGGATTTATGAGATGATCTGTGTTGTTTCCCTTTTAGGCATGCAACACTGTTGTCTTTGCAGAAAAATTCCTTTTTAGGAAAACCATGTACCAAGTTATTTTTAGCCAATTTATTCATTGTTTTAAAATTCACATGACACATGCGTTTATGCCACAGTGTTGACTCATCACTATCAGCTTTGGAAAGAAAGCATGATACTTCACCCATAGGAGAAGCATTGTTCATATCTAGCTTGTACATATCCCCTTTCCTGGGAGATCTAAGAAGCACCAATTCTAGAGGAATTGTCATCCCTGGTCTGAGGATAATGCACTCATGTTCTGTGAAAAGCATTTGATGCTTTTGATCACAGAATTGAGAAACACTTAACAGATTGTGTTCAAGCTGTTTGACAAAGTGAACTTTGTCAATGTTTATTCTACCATTGGATATACTTCCTCTGCCAGAAATATATCCTCCAGCCTCACCTTCAAATTGGACAGGCCCTCCATCATAGTTCTGGAATTATTGAAGGAGAGATCTATTCCCTGTTATGTGCCTGGAGCATCCACTATCTACAATCCAGACATTGTTGTTCTTGTCAAATGGATGTCCCTGCACATAAGATGAGATGGTTAGTTTTGTTTGGAAGCCCAAGCCTTGCTGGTCTTGGGCTCTTCCAAGGATAATGACATAATTGAACCAAAAGATATGCATTGGGGTTCAATAGAGGTCGTTAAAGAAGAGGTTTGGGCTGCAGCATCTTCCTTGATCTTCCAATCCATCCCTTGGTTGATCTTTGGTTGATCTTCCAATCCATCCTTGATCTTCCAATCCATCCTCGGAAGAAGCCTTCACCACCTTTTCTTCCGAAGCAGTCTTCTTCTAGGATGATTTCAAGGGAGCTTTCTTGTTCTTCCGAACCTTAGAAGCTTTGGCTTCCGAAGCCATTTTCCCTTCGGAAGAAATACTTTCTTCTGAAAGCAACTTGGCTTCCGAGACTAACTTTCCCTTTTTCATCATTTGGGCCGTATGAAATGGTCCAAATGTGAATCCTTCTCTGACTCCTTCTTTTCTAACATTATTTGCATAATGTGTGATTGCTGGATTGTAGTAACAATCTTTAGCCATGTGGTTGTGCAGACCACACATTATGCATGCAATGTTAGTCTTCTGGGAATTTGAAGGTTGCTGTTTCTTGGGCTTCTTCTCTTCATCAGCAACTTTCCCTTTCAACTTCTGATCCTTTGGTAGGACAGGAGTGCTGGTACTACACTCCTTTCCTGAATCAGAAGTACTTACCACATGGAATCCAGCAGAGATGAAGACACCCTTTTACTTTGGGTCAATCTTCAGCTTGGACTCAGCCACTTTCTTGGCAGTCTTTCTAGCAGCTTTGGCTCTACTTCTTCTTGCCTTGGTGGTTAGGATTTGATCTTCACATGTGGAGATGAGTGTATCTTCCTGTTTCTCCCCTGTGGTGGCCACTATTTTTGCCTCATCCTCTAGTTCCAATGGAGAAGGGTCAGCAGTTGGAACCTCTTGCTCTTCAGTACCATATCTAGGTAGTCTGATAGACTCATAGGAGTGTGGTGGAGCTATTTCATTGGTTCCCAACCCTTCTTTGTTTTGATAAAACATTTTGGAATGAGAGGATGATGCAAGAATAGCTTGGAAGTTTTGCTCAGCAATAGCTTGCTTCCTGGCCTGAGCCTCAGCAGTGACCAACTGGGCTTGAACTTCAGACAACTTGTATATCAGATCTTTAATTTGAGTCTTGTAGTTGGTTTGTTCATGTTTTAAAAGAGACACAGTTTTCTCTAACTCTTCAATTTTCTTTTGATAGTTAGATTCAGCTCTTTTAAAATCAGATTTTAAGATATTTAAAGACTCAACATCAGATCTGATTTCCATATTGTAATCCTTATAGAGTTTAACTTTAGCAATACAAGTTGGAGTACAAAGATGTTCATATACCTGAGCATCATCTGTTCCTGCCATGAGTGCTTGAGCGGGAGTCACATCCTGTACCATGAAGCTCCAGTCAACTTCTTGAGCTATTGCAGCTGTTTCAGTTGTCTTTTCTTCAGGCTTTGAGGTTGAGGGATGTGTGGAGGCTTGTGGGGTTCCCGGATTGTTCTTGGGAGCCTTGCATTCCCTAGCAAAGTGACCTAGTTGGTTGCAGTTGTAACACTTTGCTTTGCTCTTGTCAAACCCAAACTTGCTATTGACAGGGTTTTATGGGAATTGCCTTCCAGTTCTCTTGAAGAACTTCTTCGCTCTGTAAGTTAAGAGAGCCATCTGTTGGACAATGTCCACATACTCTACATCATCTGGACTGAAGCACTCAAGATCATCAAAGCAATATTGAAAATCACTAGAGTGTCCACTTCCAGAGACAAAGGCACAACTATCCTGAAAGGAGTTGTGTTGAGCCTTTTGGGACCTTGGAGTCTCAGGTAGAGTAATGTAGGGTCCACTATGTGAGTTGTCGGGGTAGCACAACAACTGATGTTGTGGTTCTGTGATTTCCCTTTCAACCACACGAAGGGCTGAACCCAGTTGGTTATTGGAGTTATCAGAGGAGTTCTGCATGTTCATCTCCATCTGGAATGCACTTAGGATACCATACAACTCTGTGAGAGAAAGAGTCTTAAGGTCCGAAGTTCTCTTGATTACAACACAATAGTGTGTCCATAGTTTAGGAAGGGAAGACATGAACTTCCTAACTATGTCTCTATTCTCAAGAGGTACTCCAATATCCACCAGAGTATCCACTATCTCAACATACCTGAAGTATTGTTGAGTCAAGATCTCATCAGCCTTGAAAGTGAAGTTCTCGAACTGCTGCTTTAAGAGATCCTTCTTGTTCTCTTTAGTATCCTTTGATCCTTCATACATAAGCTTCAATGTATCCCATAAGTCTTTAGCTATCTTGCACTTCTTGAAGCCTCTGTAGATGGAGTTTGGAAGAGTAGTTTGAAGAGAAGTCATAGACCTTTGATCAAGCTCTATTCTCTTCCTATCTTCTTCTTAGTAATCATCAACATCTTATGGAATGATGGGATTACCAGTAGCAGAAGTAGTGCTTGGTATGAAAGGACCATTAACAATGGAGTCCCATATCCTTGAGTCTTGACACTTGATGAAGCCTTCCATTCTTGTGCACCATGTGTCAAAGTATTCAGGGGTGATCAGTGGGGACTTGGTCATGGTACCGGTTTCCATATCAGCTTTAGTGAGAGCGGCCATTTGAGTGAGTGGTTTATAGGGAGGAATGAAAAACAAGTTGATTTGGATGGTAAGATCTCACAATCAAGAGCATGGAAGCTCTGATACCAATTGCAGGATCGATTTTGGTCACTCAATAAGTGGTTTTTCTCTCAAACTCACCTTGAACAACACTCAGAAAGAGTCTAACAAGAATTGATCACAATATAACAAGTAACAAATGATAATGAACACAGCATGTAAATTTTCAAGGTACTTTTATATATTGCTTCTCAACTCAAAGGATTACAAGACTCTTACAAGCTCAAGTTCTGGCTCTATCTCGCTCTCTAATGAGTTACAATGAGAAGGCATATATAATACTACCCACAGCCGGATATACTTTGATACCAGCTGTCAACCTCTAACCAAACATCTATACTACAAGACTATAGGTTAAGGTATCTCAGGCGTGTTACCTGAGATTTTGTAGTCAGGACATGTCCCTGACTTACCTTTTGTCACCAACTAAAGTTTGTAACATGTACTATTATAAAAGGTAAACAGTAGAATAAAGTATGGTCAACAACATGGCTCTTTAGGAAGATGCCATGCTGTATCAGAGGTCTGCAGCGGATTGTCAGAGACCATACTTATGTCTACTGGTCATAGCAATGTCTTCCGGAGGTTAAATTTGCTTCGGAAGAATAACTTCTTCCGAAGCCACTTATACTTCGGAAGACTGCTTCTTTCGAGGCTTGGAGTCTTCTTTGTGTTTGGGAGTTGTCTTCAGCTCTTGTCTTCAGACTTTGTCTTCGGAAGTAGTCTTCAGCTCTTGTCTTCAGACTTTGTCTTCGGAAGTAGTATTCAGCTCTTGTCTTCAGACTTTGTCTTCGGAAGTAGTCTTCAGCTCTTGTCTTCAGACTTTGTCTTCAGCTGTTGTCTTCAGCTGTTGTCTTCAGCTGTTGTCTTCAGCTGTTGTCTTCAGCTGTTGTCTTCAGCTGTTGTCTTCAGCTGTTGTCTTCAGCTGTTGTCTTCAGCTGTTGTCTTCAGCTGTTAGCTTCAGCTGTTAGCTTCAGCTGTTAGCTTCAGCTGTTAGCTTCAGCTGTTAGCTTCAGCTGTTAGCTTCAGCTGTTAGCTTCAGCTGTTAGCTTCAGCTGTTAGCTTCAGCTGTTAGCTTCAGCTGTTAGCTTCAGCTGTTAGCTTCAGCTGTTGACTTCGGAAGAACCCTTCAGACTTCGAAAGTTCTCATACTTAGCTTCAGAAGCCTTTGAATGTAGCTCCAAAATTGACTATGTGAAGTGGTTTTGGTTGCAGCAGCATTATAATGACCCAACAATATACATCAAGGAAGAGACTCATATATATTTTTTTACAATCTAGGTATGTGATAATGCATGTATTAGGCCCGTTGATTTTATCAGTATCGAAGTAACCTGCTCAACTCGATCTCACCCGTACCCGAATAAACTTGACCCGAACAATCGTTACCCGAATAACCCCGAAAACCGATTAACCCGATTCTTATTAGGGTCAGGTTTCGGATAGACTTTCAAACCTCAAAAACCCGAATTACTCGAACCAATTAACTCAAAATCTGAATAACCCGATCAACCCACATTATAATTAAGTAAAATGTATGTATACACTTGTTAAGTTGTCCAAATTGATCAAAATGTTTGTATACAATTATATATTTAAGCACATTAGGAGTAACTAATTTAGGTCCACTAATTTTATAAAATTTTAAAAGAAAACTCACTAAAATCTACTAAAACAAGTCTGATGTTTAATACCTGATACCCGACTGGAACAACCCGTTACCCGAACAACCCGAAACCGATTGTTATTCGGGTCGAGTTTCAGGTAGACTTTTAACACAATACAAACCCGAATAACCCGACCCGATTAACCCGAAACCCAATTAACTAACCCGATTAACACCCCTAAGATTTACCATACTTCATTTGCTATATATGTTCTAGTTTTTTTCATAATTAAATTAGTGGATAATCATATCATTGAACTTTCTAGTCTGTCACCACAGTGGGCCAGAAAATATATTTTTATTTATTAATTAGGTTATGAAATTAAATGCTTTCTTGTTTTATTGTAATTGCTTTAATCTTGTCACGCGTGTTGTGCGTGTGAGGAACATCAGAATAACTGTCAACAGGGCTCAAAACTGGTGTCTGGTTACGGCTATTAACTGGCAACCATGCCTAGACACCTGACCTCCAGTTATATAATCACAGCCCATCTCGTAAAAACATAAGCAACCACATACCCAATGGAACAACTTTCATCTCGAATGAGCACATCGATATTTCTAATACTAAAACAATGATATGCCAAAGGACAATCGTCTCGGATGAGGTAGTTCATCGACATTGACATCGACATTGGTTTACATCAAAGCAAAGATGAGTGACCTTAAACCTGTTAGAATAAAAATCAGACATATTAACACATTCAGTAGTCTCAGATGCGGATGCAACTGATCATCATCGACTAAGAGCATCATCGTCACATATGGTCACATATATTCTCCCAACATTGCAAAAAAGAAAATCTCAGATCATATGAACATCATCATCATCATCGATTGGTGGCAACAAAGCAAGAACGAAACATCCAACGTCATCTGTGGCCTGTCAACAGGCCCGCCGGAGGCGGCGCCAAACCAAAGTAGGCGACCATCCAGCCGCCCGCCTGACCACGATGGTGAGGGTCGACCATGTCGATCAGCGCAACAAAGAGGGTTCAAATCCTAGACATGAAAAAATCGTCTAATCAGCCGGAGTTATGCGACGGTGGCGGGAACCATGGCCTACACGCCGGTCAACAGGCCCGCCGAAGGCGCCGACAAACCGAAGAAAGCCACCATCCAGCCACCCAACCACGATGGTGGGAGTCTAATAAGGATCGTGTCGATTGGAGCATCAAAGGGGGTTTAAACCCTAGGCATGCAAAAATCGCCTAATCGGCCGGAGCTAAGCGACGATGGCCGACACCGCCACACCAGCTTACCAGCGACGACAGAGGGAGAAATCCAGCCATCGACCAACCAAAGACCTGCGACCGGCGGCCATCAAAGCGAAAGACCCAAATCAACCAGAAACAACCAGGGCTAAAATGGAGTAGATGCACTAAACCGCCACACGATCATCAAAGATTGGCAACCAGTAAATGGCCGAAGACCGACTGGCGTCGGCCGCAGGGGGTACTGGTAGACAACATGAATTTGAGAGGGACCCAACCCGACGGTTACCACTCCGTTTCAATACCCGACCCCTCAACCCGGTTTCAAATTGGTTCAAAAATATAGCCGTTACACAACGGTATTATAGCCGTTTTTTACTGTTTAATGGTATTTTTGATTTTTTATTGGGTGTTTTTTTTACCATTATACCCCACGTAGATTAGTATAAATATGTATTGAATGTTTTGGTTGAACCATATATAACTCAAAACATTTTATACTATTAAAAATCTCAAAAACATTAATACTTTCGTTGCATTAAAAATCTCTCAAATGGTTTCATCAAGTGCTCAATCATCCGTTGGTGGTAGCAATCCTTACTACAAATAGAAACCCCAAAATATGATATAACTAGGTTAGTATCCCGTATATTACACTGGTTGAATAAATAAATATTAAATAGTTAATAATGAATTTCTTTTTTATTTTAAATAGTCTTTTGAGATAAGATTTAATTAAAATTATGTATTAATAAATACCATAAGTGATAAAACAACCCTATAGTTTTTAGAAATTAAACATTTTGTTCCAGAACAAACTATTTAAAAAAAGAAATTTAAATTTCACTATTATAACTCTAATTTTTTATTATTTTAATTCATAAAAAAATAATTTATTAAAGATACCGACTCTATAATATTTTATATATTTTCAAAAAATTTGATATTTTAATAAAATCCTATTTATAATTGTGTTTCTTTATAAAGTACATTTATACAATATCTATTTCTTAATTTAATAAAAACTTGTATTAATCTTAAAAAGTAATTAAGTAATATCAATAATAGTTAATTGAATTATTTAATATGATACAGAAGCGGAAAAACTAAATTAGCAGCCCTAGAAGTGTGACAAGTCTCCACGTAAAAGCTTCTTTTATTATAGTAGATAGATTATGATTTATGTCAAATAGTAGTAGTCTGAACAAAGCTCATTGTAAGTTTTGTAATAAATTTTTCAAAAAAGATGCAAAGACAATCTTGAAAAACTACATGGCGCATAAGTATTGCAAGCCGTTGAAAGATGAACTGACTCGAGGTCAAGCTTTGATGACAAGCAAAGGAAATGTTTAGCCTTATAACGTTGATGTGATTCGGGAGTAAATGACGTATTTTGTAATTCACGAAAGCTTGTCATTCAAACATTTCGACAATGAACGTGTTACTCGACTCCTTCAACGAACTCTTCAACCATGTTAGACCAATGTAAATCGTGCTATTGTTCGAAGAGATAGTTTAAAAATATGATAAAATACTAAAAATAAATTAGTATCTTATTTTGAAAACTTATAAACTGGTATTAACTTAACTAGTGATTTTTGTTCGACTCCTTACGGTTCACCAGATTCGTACATTTGTGTTACCACCCATTGAGTTGAATCCAATATGTGACAAATGATAGAATGTATTATTGCATTTGAATTGTTTAATTATTCTCACATCGGTGAAAATAGTGGATGCGTTGCGCACATCATAAACTTAGCCGTTCAAAACGGTTTAAAACCGATTGAACCAACAAAAGATGTTTTTAAAATAATGTTACGTAATATTTTAGCAATAACCAAAGATATAGTAATATCACAAATTTTCTGACAAAAATTTTAAATGTTTAGATTCGAATTGGGACGTACCTAGAAGATGGAATTCGAGTTGTAACATGTATGAAAAAGCTATTGAGTAAAAATAAAGTTTAATAGTTTTTCATAATATTTTAGTGAGTCATGGGAAGGTTTTGACTTACCATCCGTCAGATTAGGCTACTATTAAAGAAATAAGCAAAATGATTTATGTTTTTAAAACTACAAATGTCACACCCTCAAATTCCGGGTCTGGAATCTATCACGGAGGGGTGTGAACAAACCAGGATCACAGTCATTAGTTACTCGGAACGACTCTATATGCAACGTTTAACATAACAAACCAAACTTTTGAAATTCATGCGCAAGCATAAAGTAAACAAATCATCCCAAAATATATGAAAGTAACATTTGGCAAGACAAGTGCCAACCAAGTAATTGAAACCATAAATAAAAACAAGTAAATATAGTTTAAGTTCAAGTCTCTAAAATGCATGCTGACCCGTGTGGTGCTCCTATCAGCAGTACAGATTAGTGACCTGAGAATAGCATACTAAAAGTCAACACATGGTTGGTGAGTTCAAGAGTTTGTGTTTAAACATAACAGTTTAGCAAAAGTGTATACCGAGTTTGCGTTTAATCATAACAGTTTAACAATAGCGTGTATCAACCCTATGGTTGATCAGTTCAAGAGTTTGCAGTTAAACATCACAGTTTAACAATAACGTGTATCAATTCCATGGTTGATCAGTTCAAGAGTTCACAGTTAAACATCCCAGTTTAACAACAGTGTATATATAAGCATGTGCATTGTAATGGCTAGCTAGTCCATTCACAAATGATATTAAATAGTGATTTCGACATTGAAGCTGACTATGTTATGTTTGCCTCCCGTCACGACTTCACCATATCGTGACGAATAATCATAGGACAAATTGCACCCGGTTGACCTCAAGTCACACACAAGTGGGGCTCGTCACACCCAGTAGTACTACCCAACTTTCCCCGCTATCCAATATTAACAATTCGAAAGTGTGAGGACTTGTACAATGATAACAGCACTATATTAATATCCATACACATCTTAAATATATAAAAAGCGTTTGTAACATTACCAGTATGTTATCTCCCCCAAAAACAGTTTTAGTAAAATAGTGGGGCTTGAACTCATCTCAATTTTCGTGTGATGTTGATAAGCTAGTAAATTCCTCCTAAGGAATTATAATTCACATAAGTAAATAAATACAAATTCATAACCTAAATAAGTTAGATCTTTGAACCTGGTGTTCAATTGATCTAGGATTTGGTTCTCGGGAATTTGTTATAAACATTAAATCATTTAATTATTTTTGTTAATTCTTTAATAATTAAAGATTTGCATTTCATTAATTTAATAATAATTTTAACATATCATTATGTTAAAATGAATTTTAGACATTATTTAAATATGTAGGTTTGTATTTAATTTAGTAAGATTTTATAATTAAATTTATAAAATCTAATGTGTATTTGTCTTATCAAATATGTAATGTTTACAAGTTTTAATTAATCTCTACCTTTATATATTTTATAAAAAAAATATAACTTGAATATAATGATCGTAATAATTTATGAAATTATAAAATATCTTTATAATTTCCATAATTATCATAATACAATATCCAACAATGAATTTATAATTTAAATTATTATTTAGAGTTCATTTTTATAAAAATGATTATTTATAACATTTATAAATAATATTTTATAAATATTATTAAGATGTTTTTGGTAGAATAAATTTACAGAAAATGATTATATACTTTCTAAAATAACAAAAGTTTATAAAAATTATTTTTATAATTTTTCAGAATTTTTCTGTATTTTTAAAAGTCTTAAAAAAAGCTATTTTTAAAAAAATGTTGGGGGCCGGGTTCGAACCCGCGACCCCCGGTTCCATCCCACACACACCAAACCAGTAAACCAAGGCCTCGGCCGCGGTTAAAACCCCACTTTTAATTTATTTAAACTTTAACTCAGTAATCCCAAATCACCAAGAAAACCCCCGGTTCGATCCTCAACCAAATCGAAAGCCAAATCGATTTCGATTGCATCAGAACTCATGGGGTTATTGTTCCCCTTGTAAAAACGAACACAATGGTGTGTTTAAGTACCTGTTTCGAGGTTCTACAGTGGGTATACGATCGGTTGCAAGTCCGCGGCAATGAGAGAATCAAATTGATCGATTTCAAGTGTTTGAGAGGTGTGTGAATGTACCATTAGTTTAGGGATGCTTATATAGTACTTCCCGTTCGATTAATTGGAATAAAATACAGTGATAATGCGTTTATGGTGAGTGGGTCGGCCGAAAAATTCGGTTTAGTGGTAAACACACCACACCGACTTGAATTATCAAATTGAAATGGTCCCCGAGTTCGGTCCATCCTCTAGAAGGTGTCGGTATAGTTGGATTGCATTATAATCGTGATATGGTTGGCTTTTGGGGCTGCCGGAGAGTCGCCGGAGGGGATGATCGGAAATACGGGCGGCGGGTTGGGTTTTAAAAACAATTTACACATTTAGCCCCTGTAGTTTATAATGTTTACTATTTCATGTGCAAAGTTTTAAAATCAGTTTCAAGAATTGCAAAACTACCCCCTGGACTTTATTAATCAATTAAATTAATTTTGTAAATTGTTATTAATAATAATAATATTTTCATTATTATAATTTTTATCATTATTAACATTATTATTTTTTAATGATATCATTATTATTATTATTATTATTATTATTATTATTATCATTATTTTTATTATTATTAATACTATTATTTAATAATAATAAAAATATAAAAATAAATTGTAAATTCACATAAAAATTATATTAAATCACGAAAAATTTTCGGGTTGTCACATCATCCTCCTGTTAGAGGAATTTTCGTCCCGAAAATTAAGATGTACTGGCAACATCCTTGAACAGGTTAGGATACTTGCGCATTATCTCATCCTCTCTCTCCCACGTCCACGTCCTCTTCCAGGCATTCTTTAAATTACCAAATATCAAAAGCTATCAGTCGTATGAAAATAGACCTTTTGTCTTGTAATGAAAAGGAAGAGAAATTCAAGGATTTAAAGAAACAGACAAGCTAGAGAGTTAGTCCGAATCCGTGGGATTAACACAAATGTCATGGTTTGAATTTCGTCCAAATTCAAGGTAAGGGTGAGCATTCCTACAAGTAGAACTGATAGATAGTTAATGGCTATGTTCTATGAAGACCGAGACTTTCTTGTTCAAGGTGTAGGAATGATGACTTATACTGACTACAATGTTACCACCCGACCGGATTCATCGGACTTAGCATGCACGACAAATTACAATTTCGTGTGCACCCGTAATGGTAAGTTGCTTTGCATGATCACCCGGTTCCTCCTATCAGGTTAACATATCTTGTCAAGTATAGTGGTCATCAATGATTGAAGTACCAAATATGTATGTATTGTATCGGGGTCGATCAATCAAGGTATACGAAAGGATCAGTAAAGTTTGGGGATCATTGACACGCCAAGGTAATTTGACCCATTTGCCTTAGAGACCTGTGTATTGACCATAGTTTATCACTCATCCCGGAAATCCCCAGGTAAGCATACCAGGTCTCGCAATGAGATATATGCGATATGCTAGCCTTAGCCCGAGGGCCTTTTGCCAGGAAATCCAGAATACAGGTGTCTATGTGTCACACAAGTTCATTTGGTTCATGAAATTTTAAAACCTCGATATGATTTTCATAGTTTAGACATAAAGTCTAAGGATTTGAACCTAAGATAATCAGTTAAGTTTAGGAAGTCTAGAAACAAGTAACTAACTAACTGTGTGCGGTTATAGTCTAGTGTGTATGCAACCTAGTTCTCTATAACCAATGGCTCTGATACCAATCTGTCACACCCTCAAATTCCGGGTCTGGAATCTATCACGGAGGGGTGTGAACAAACCAGGATCACAGTCATTAGTTACTCGGAACGACTCTATATGCAACGTTTAACATAACAAACCAAACTTTTGAAATTCATGCGGAAGCATAAAGTAAACAAATCATCCCAAAATATATGAAAGTAACATTTGGCAAGACAAGTGCCAACCAAGTAATTGAAACCATAAATAAAAACAAGTAAATATAGTTTAAGTTCAAGTCTCTAAAATGCATGTTGACCCGTGTGGTGCTCCTATCAGCAGTTCCAGATTAGTGACCTGAGAATAGCATACTAAAAGTCAACACATGGTTGGTGAGTTCAAGAGTTTGTGTTTAAACATAACAGTTTAGCAAAAGTGTATACCGAGTTTGCGTTTAATCATAACAGTTTAACAATAGCGTGTATCAACCCTATGGTTGATCAGTTCAAGAGTTTGCAGTTAAACATCACAGTTTAACAATAACGTGTATCAATTCCATGGTTGATCAGTTCAAGAGTTCACAGTTAAACATCCCAGTTTAACAACAGCGTATATATAAGCATGTGCATTGTAATGGCTAGCTAGTCCATTCACAAATGATATTAAATAGTGATTTCGACATTGAAGCTGACTATGTTATGTTTGCCTCCCGTCACGACTTCACCATATCGTGACGAATAATCATAGGACAAATTGCACCCGGTTGACCTCAAGTCACACACAAGTGGGGCTCGTCACACCCAGTAGTACTACCCAACTTTCCCCGCTATCCAATATTAACAATTCGAAAGTATGAGGACTTGTACAATGATAACAGCATTATATTAATATCCATACACATCTTAAATATATAAAAAGCGTTTGTAACATTACCAGTATGCTATCTCCCCCAAAAACAGTTTTAGTAAAATAGTGGGGCTTGAACTCACCTCAATTCTCGTGTGATGTTGATAAGCTAGTAAATTCCTCCTAAGGAATTATAATTCACATAAGTAAATAAATACAAATTCATAACCTAAATAAGTTAGATCTTTGAACCTGGTGTTCAATTGATCTAGGATTTGGTTCTCGGGAATTTGTTATAAACATTAAATCATTTAATTATTTTGTTAATTCTTTAATAATTAAATGTGTGTTCATGATTTGAACGTGAACATGAGCTTGGATCTTAGGATTCACATTGATGATAACAAGAATTCAATGAATAGTTGCTAAAATATATAAATAATGATGATGATGAACATGAAGAATACATACCATGATGATGAATGCTTGATGTTTATTGATATATTGTTGAAATCATCATTCAAAAGAATGATGATATAATGTTGAATTCATCATCCATGATGGATGATGATTTATTGTTGTTGGTGAGAAACCCCAATTCACCCTAACATGTGGTGAATTAGTCACGCTAACAAAGATGACATAGGTTACAATATATACTAATCTAGTAATTAAAATAATTATAAAATAAACCCTAGACTAATATTTTTATTGATTTTGTGCTTCAAGTCTTCAACTTTAATAATATTGAAATCTTCAATTTCTTCCAAGGTAGAATACCCAACAATACTCCCCCTAAATTGTAGATTTCCAATGTGAGTTGAAGCTTGATCTTGTTCTTGTTGAATAGTTATTCAATGCTAAGAATGTTGTTGTTGATGCGGAAGCGATGTCTTCAAAGCTTTAGAACAACTATATTTTGTAACTTGATGTCACTATTGTTTTTATTGTTGCAGAAGCGTGTTCTTGAATCAACTATTGTGGTGATTGAAACCATTGATTGAAACCAACATTCACATTTGTTGTGTAGCAAGAATGTCATCCATATTTATCTTCACTTGACATAACCAAAATTAATTCAATAGGTGGTTTTGTCTTATGTCAATAAAAAAATCAGCCTTCATGAAGATAATTATCAACTAAGCATCTCCATTTAATGCCATTGGTGATATTTGTCTTCTTTTGATACTTTCCACAGCCGTGTTGTTTGACTTTCATATAGATATCCACATTAAATCACAGCTTCTTGGTTGTCTGCAAGTGAGCACTGAAAGCATCCGTATATATTATCATATTGGCATGCATCCGCATTTCTTTTTTTTTATGCCATCAACATTTAATTACACGTCCATGTGCACGCAACCCTAACACAGCCGCAATATTCATCTTGAAACAAATGCGTATTTTGTTTGTTGAAAAGTTGATTCAATTTTGACAATAAAATCAGCCAATCTATTGATGAAAAACAAGAATTATTCATGAAACATTTTCGATTATGAATCATAAATTTGATTTTCAAATATCAAATCTCATGGATTCTGCTTCAAACTTCGATTTCTTGCTTCCGAATGTAGATTTTATCATAGATGATGATCGAACAACATCAGATTCGAGCAAATCCATCAGATTCATCTCAAATCATTGGATTTCTTATCAAGAACACACTAACTTTTTCTCCAAGTTTTCTTCAGATCTTCACTAATTTTAGCAAACTAAACGTGAAATCTCATCAAAATCAATATGAATCCACAACCCCGCTCTGATACCAATTGTGTGTTCATGATTTGAACGTGAACATGAGCTTGGATCTTAGGATTCACATTGATGATAACAAGAATTCAATGAATAGTTGCTAAAATATATAAATAATGATGATGATGAACATGAAGAATACATACCATGATGATGAATGCTTGATGTTTATTGATATATTGTTGAAATCATCATTCAAAAGAATGATGATATAATGTTGAATTCATCATCCATGATGGATGATGATTTATTGTTGTTGGTGAGAAACCCCAATTCACCCTAACATGTGGTGAATTAGTCACGCTAACAAAGATGACATAGGTTACAATATATACTAATCTAGTAATTAAAATAATTATAAAATAAACCCTAGACTAATATTTTTATTGATTTTGTGCTTCAAGTCTTCAACTTTAATAATATTGAAATCTTCAATTTCTTCCAAGGTAGAATACCCAACATTAAAGATTTGCATTTCATTAATTTAATAATAATTTTAACATATCATTATGTTAAAATGAATTTTAGACATTATTTAAATATGTAGGTTTGTATTTAATTTAGTAAGATTTTATAATTAAATTTATAAAATCTAATGTGTATTTGTCTTATCAAATATGTAATGTTTACAAGTTTTAATTAATCTCTACCTTTATATATTTTATAAAAAAATATAACTTGAATATAATGATCGTAATAATTTATGAAATTATAAAAATATCTTTATAATTTCCATAATTATCATAATACAATATCCAACAATGAATTTATAATTTAAATTATTATTTAGAGTTCATTTTTATAAGAATGATTATTTATAACATTTATAAATAATATTTTATAAATATTATTAAGATGTTTTTGGTAGAATAAATTTACAGAAAATGATTATATACTTTCTAAAATAACAAAAGTTTATAAAAATTATTTTTATAATTTTTCAGAATTTTTCTGTATTTTTAAAAGTATTAAAAAAAGCTATTTTTAAAAAAATGTTGGGGGCCGGGTTCGAACCCGCGACCCCCGGTTCCATCCCACACACACCAAACCAGTAAACCAAGGCCTCGGCCGCGGTTAAAACCCCACTTTTAATTTATTTAAACTTTAACTCAGTAATCCCAAATCACCAAGAAAACCCCCGGTTCGATCCTCAACCAAATCGAAAGCCAAATCGATTTCGTTTGCATCAGAACTCATGGGGTTATTGTTCCCCTTGTAAAAACGAACACAATGGTGTGTTTAAGTACATGTTTCGAGGTTCTACAGTGGGTATACGATCGGTTGCAAGTCCGCGGCAATGAGAGAATCAAATTGATCGATTTCAAGTGTTTGAGAGGTGTGTGAATGTACCATTAGTTTAGGGATGCTTATATAGTACTTCCCGTTCGATTAATTGGAATAAAATACAGTGATAATGCGTTTATGGTGAGTGGGTCGGCCGAAAAATTCGGTTTAGTGGTAAACACACCACACCGACTTGAATTATCAAATTGAAATGGTCCCCGAGTTCGGTCCATCCTCTAGAAGGTGTCGGTATAGTTGGATTGCATTATAATCGTGATATGGTTGGCTTTTGGGGCTGCCGGAGAGTCGCCGGAGACCGGCCGGAGGGGATGATCGGAAATACGGGCGGCGGGTTGGGTTTTAAAAACAATTTACACATTTAGCCCCTGTAGTTTATAATGTTTACTATTTCATGTGCAAAGTTTTAAAATCAGTTTCAAGAATTGCAAAACTACCCCCTGGACTTTATTAATCAATTAAATTAATTTTGTAAATTGTTATTAATAATAATAATATTTTCTTTATTATAATTTTTATCATTATTAACATTATTATTTTTTAATGATATTATTATTATTATTATTATTATTATTATTATCATTATTTTATTATTATTAATACTATTATTTAATAAGAATAAAAATATAAAAATAAATTGTAAATTCACATAAAAATTATATTAAATCACGAAAAATTTTCGGGTTGTCACAACAAATACTTGTATTTCTTGAGTTCATTATCTAATGAGTCCACTAGTAATTTACCAGCATTACCTAATGTCTTCAAAATTAAATAAGTTGTCATTTAAGGTAGACTTTATTCGGATATGATACCCCAAATGAAAGAAAACTTAAAAAGTATTTTAAAGAAATGCATCCGGTTATTAACTGTGCCGCTGCCTTAAACTCTTACTTAAATACTTCGTGGGTTGAAACTCTACATGATAAAATTACTCTTGATTTGGGTTTAGATGATGAAAACCCATTTTATGGTCAAAGTTTAAAATTAATTTTAACAAATATTTATCAAAGATGTTTGGTGTTTATTTAGTAAAATATGATGAAATATCAAACATTCATGAGTTAATGAGGCATGCGCTACATATCAAAAGTGCAAATGATCCACTGTTTGCTTTGAATAATATTTTAAGAGATAAATGTAATAAACGTCAACGTGGTAACACTACTAGTAGCGAACTTGGAAGGCCCTGGTGGGATGAACTTTTTATCCACCGTGACTTTAAAAGATTTTAAAATTTGTGACTTGCTAGCTTGGTTGAAAGGAAATGAAGATCAATTTTCCATCCTCTCTATCATGGCTCGAAATTTACTAACCATCCAAGCTTTCACGATTGATTCGGAATCTGCTTTTCTGTTAGTGACAGGATTATATCAATAAAACAAACTCGGCTTACTCCTCAAGCTGTTGAAACGTCCATTTGCTTGAAAGATTACTTGGATACCGTGAAAAAAATACAAGACAAATACTTACTTGAAGAAGAATTGAAATATGAAGATGAATTATATGAGGATGAAGTAGAGAGTGGATTGACACCCGGAATGACTGATGATGAAGCGGAATATGATGATTATCTTCGTAATAGCTTGGGTTCGGGGAGCGAAGAATAAAGACATTAAAATACACAACGAATGGATGACTACATCAGATGCTTATCATTTAAAAACAAAAAATGGAATTTTTTAGTCGTTTGTAATCTTTCTATGTTTTATATTTACGCATTTCACTTTAATTTCTAGAGTTATATTTTAGGTGTTTGTTTTAGTTAATTTGCAATGATTTAAAAAAAATTACCGAACTGGTTTGGGCCCAAATCGATTCCCAAACCGATCCAAATCGGTTTGTATAGGGTCGGGATTCCCAAACCTAAAACCGATTTGGGACCCGAATCGGTTTGAAGCCAAACCGGTTTTGACCAATGTTGGCCAAACCGGTTTAGGTTTGAAACTAAAACCGGTTTCTAAAAAACGATTTGTACACGACTAGATGAGGGCGTGGTGCCGACTAGAAACGACTAGATGAGCCCGATTAAGATAACATATATCTTGCGAAAAAGTATCGTACAATTGTTGTTAAAAACAAAAATCTTAATTTGGAATACACAAAATAACATAATGATATAGCATTATAGACTGCATTGGTTAGGCTCATTTTGACAATCTAATGAAGTAAAAAAATTTCTCACACCCTTGGAACAACAGTTTGGATAATTGGATTCCCATTTCAAATGCACCATTGCCTTTTTATTTATGATATTCTTATTCTCTTTAAGTAAAGTGTGAAACTTTAGTTCCTTTTGTCGTAAGTTATTAAAAATGGTCATTAAAGGAAACACACTATGTAACCTTATGTTCATATGGACTTTACGGCCTTTTGTTATGTACATTGCATTAATAAGAAATACAAGGACAAGTTCCTTATAATTCATCTCATTGTCAACCAATTCTCGATTGGCACAAATCACTAGGGTGAGCAAATCGGGTAACCGAGCGTGGTTCGGGAATACCCGACCCGACCCGACCCAATTCCCGAAAAGAGGGAAAAATAAAGACCGATACCGTACCTATTGGATGTAAATCGGTACTCTTGGGTATTTGCAAGATCAGGTATCGGGTAATGTAGGTAATACCGATGACTGACTTTTTAAAGGTGTGGTATCTTTGTATTAGATGCACACAAGTTGTTTGATGAAATGCCGTCTGAAAATTGTTAGGTTATATTATCAAAATAAAAAGAAATTCAAAGCAAAAATCTGAGAAAAAATATAAAACTAACAACCCATAAAAAACCAACCACATAACAATTCAAAGCAACAATCTGTAATCTCATAAAATATCAAACTAAATATTTCAACATGATCCAAGCAAATAAAATTTAAGAGCAACAGTATTAATAATGAAAACAAAAACAAATAAGACCAACAATGTCAATAATGATCATAATTATGATAATGTCTTCATTCATATTTCCACTGGTTAGTCTCAATCAACATTCGTGTTACTTGGTTTCAGGTTATCAGAAATTTCTGTAGACAAAAATCTAATTTAAAATAAGATCACATATACGAAGTATGTATAAATTGTATGTTAGCTTACGTGTTCCTTTGTCATCAAATTTTGTCCCATCCTCATCATAGTTTATGTCAAGACTTGACCTACGAATCCAGTTTTGTGAACATAATATTGCTTCGACAACCGGAGGGGAAAGTGAACTTCTATGTGTTTCCACAACTCTTCCACCCGTACTAAAAGCTGACTCGGAAGCTACACTTGAAACTTGAATGGAAAAAATCTATAGAAAATATTAAGGAAAAACTTTAATGCAACACCCTGAAATTTATTAAAAAGAATAGAAAAAGAAAAGTAAGGGTGCAAATAGGAAGTCAGTTCAAAAGCAAAGGGTTAAAAGCGTGCAAGGGCCAAACTTGAACATAGTGGGGGTTTAAAATAAGAAAGGGCTGCCATACTTTCTTCCCCACACCATTCAACCTTCGGTCCTAGAGAGAGAGAAGCTCTCAACCGGTTTTAGAGAGAGAAAGTGGAAGTTTTTCAAGAAAGGTAAAGTTTTCAAGCGTTTCTTCCCTGTTTTCTGCTGGGTTCGAGCTTCTAGGCCAATATTATGGTGTTTAGTGCTTGTTTTCATGGATTTTAGGTGCTGGAACTTCAAGTGGGTTCTCGAGTTTGAGGGAGTTGTGCTTGGGAGCAGTCAAGGTGAATTCTAGATCCCCTATTTTACTGGTTTTCTAAGTGTTTGGGGCTGTTATGCATACTGGGTAGAAGGTTTCTAAAGCAAACTATGAATTTCAGCATGATGTTCGACTGAGTACTGTTGATGTATGTTTTTAGGGTGTTTTCCTATGATGTGTATGATGTTTAGTTTGTTCTAAGTGTGTAGTATGGTAAATATGTGCCAAGGATGTGTTAGGATGACGATTGGGAGCTGAAAATAGCATAAGTTACGTTGCAGGTTAATCTGTTCATCCGCATTTGCTGAACATTTAGCAGCTAAGTCTTTTGTTCATCCACATTTCTTTTTGTTCATCCGCATTTCTTTTGTTCTTCCGCAATTGCTACAGTGTCATCCGCATTTGCTACAGTGTCCGCATTTGTCCTACCAGTATTTCTTTAGACACTTAGCATATAATCTGAAGACTTTCATCTGCTTTGTTCATCCGCATTTGCTACAGTTCCATCCGCATATGCTACAGTTCCATCCGCATATGCTACAGTTCCATCCGTATTTGCTACAGTTCCATCCGTATTTTCTAGAGTTCCATCCGCATTTGCTACAGTGTTATCCACATTTGCTACAGTGTCATCCACATTTGCTACAGTGTCATCAGCATTTCTTTAGACACTTAGAATATTTTCTGAAGAATATTTTCTAAAGACTTTCGTCCACATTTGTTCTTGCTCGTCCACATTTGTTTTGGGAAGTAGAATTTAAGCGCTAAGAAATGATATCTAGGGGCGGTTTATGCTTACTTATATTATGTTTGGTTTGTGTGTTGCTATGATGTAGTTCCCGTAAGTACATGTAAGATGGTCGTTGAGGCCTTAGAAATGATGTTGGGTATGATGATGATAGCGTTGCATGTTTATGTATGATGTATGTATGTTAAGTATGATGTAGCCCTATATGATAGTAATGACTGATGACTGGTAAATGTCGATGTTCGTTGTTTTGATACTTGTTTATCTTTCCGTGGCTTTACGCGTTATGATTAATAAATGTAATGAAAGTATTATGTAACGTAAAGTAGAAGATAATGAAAGAGGAACATGATGAATGAATGCATGCATTAACGAATGAATGGATGAAAGTAAGAAAAGGCTTGCAAGCAAATGTAAGGAGGTGCACACCCAATGAAGGTGTTAGCTCAATGGTGTACGGGTTAGCTACCCCGAAGGATGCACACTGGGGTCCAATCTTTGTGATTGACCATATGTATGGGATCCTTGCCGCTTACCTTAGGTGACTGGATCAGCTTCGTGCACAATGTTCGTGATTAATTACCACAGGTCCAGCACCAGCACTGGTGCACAATGTTCGGGGTATAGCGCATGGCATTGATCCAAAATGAAAGAGGAAAGATAAGTGGTGCATGTACTTGCCCTAGGTTACTGGATCAGCTTCGTGCACAATGTTCGTGATTAATTACCACAGGTCCAGCACCAGCACTAGTGCATAATGTTCGGGGTATTGTACATGTCATTGAAAGTAATGAACGTACAAATGAATGTAATGAATGTACGAATGAATGTAATGAACGTACGAATGAATGAAATGAATGTATGAATGAAAGTAAGAAACATACGAACGAAAGAAAGAGTTTATGAAAGGATGCGAATGTTAACGAGGAACGGTAAATGAACGAAAGCTAATGAATGAATGACGAAGATAATAATGATATTATCTATGTGTACGTATGTTGTGTGACCGCATGTATGTAAAGAACGGTTTAGCGAAAGAAAAGTATGTTTTATTATAAAACTAGAACTCACTCAGCAATGCTGACTTTTATGCATTTTCAGTTGGCAGTTAAAATATTGCTGAGGATGACACGAGGCGGCTACTCAGCTCTTTTGGGATGGCATTCTTTTGTTTAACCTTTTGTATTGTAATGCAAACAAACGATGTTTTGTAATGGATGTTGTATTACTTTGCAAAAGCATTTATAGTAAATTGAAAAGTTATTTCAAAGTTTCCGCAGCATAATTTTTGTAATGATTTTACAATGACGTGTTTTAAGTGCAATGATGACCAGCTGTGAGGTGCCCGGGAAGGGGGCCTTACATTTAATTTAAAAGGAAAAAAAGTAAATATTAAGAATATATAATGTGACATACCTTTAGTCAGTTTTGTTAATATTCGGTACTTTGAAGAAGAATCTTTCCACCATTGTAAAATATCAAATCCCGGGTAATCATCCTCCTCCTTATCCTCAAGATACCTTTGAAGTTCTATCTTAGTGTTGTACACTGTAAATCCACAATCTGATTTGAAGTCACTTAAAAAATCATTGTCCACGTTATCTCCTTGTGATGATGGTTCAATATTTTTTGTGTAATATTTTTGGAACTTCAGGTTTCATCTGCTATTATATAGATATCAAATACTATCTCTAGTTCATCTACGATAGAGTTAACTGTCGCGTCAATCTTCCTTTTGATGTCATGTTTAGTTGCTCCAATTTCTTCCTCAGCCATAAATATTCTATTATAACCAAATGCGATGACACGGACTTTCTAATGAGGATCTAGTATAGTTTCAAAGTATAGAAGCTTATTAAAATTTTTATCCTTCCTCCAATATTTATCGTACTTCTCTTGCATAGTGCTATCCGTTTGCATATTTACCAAGTCATTTGAACTCTTCAGAATTCGTAAATGTTTATCAATGTGCATCGAGTCAGTGAAGAATTGATTAGCAACCACCTGTTTGACGAAAGTATTGTATGGAATATAAATAAAATTTTAAATTTAATAATTTAAAAATAAAGTAAAAAATTCCAATAAAATACCTTTGTCGACGTAGAAGTGTTTGTAGTTTTACGCTTAAATAATTCTAAAACTTTTGCCATATGTCTTGTGTAATGTCAGTCTGTAATTATAGGAACATTGACACCCAACTCTTTCGAATAGTTGGAATCTTTAAAATCATAAGATTCAAAATCCTTTTCAAACTTCGCGGCCGTATCCAACATCTCAAATGTCGAGTTCCATCTTGTACTCACATCTAAAGACAACATTGCCTTGCTCTTAATAATTAGATCTTTCACACAATTTTTAAATCTGTCTATTCTTTTAGCAGAATGTCTAATGTATCTAATGGCAACTCTGATACGATTAATTGATGATCCCTGATAATCTAATCCATCTTTTACAATTACATTTATTATGTGCGCCACACAACGGATGTGTAAATATCTCCTGTCACCCATAACATTTGGGTGAAAACACACTTGGTGTTAAAACCCGGTTTGGACGAATGTGGATTCCTCGTCTTGGGGATCTACGGGTGAAGATTATGGATGAAGCTCACAAGGCTAGATACTCTATTCATCCCGGTGCTACAAAGATGTATCAAGACATGAAGAAAGATTATTGGTGGCCGGGCATGAAGCGTGACGTGGTGGAGTATGTGAGTAAGTGCCTTACTTGTTTGCAAGTGAAGGCCGAGCATCAAAAGTCGTATGGAAAGATTCAACCTTTGGATATACCGAAATGGAAGTGGGAGCACATCACCATGGATTTTATTACGAATTTGCCGCGTACTCCAAAAGGGTATGATGCTATATGGGGGATTGTTGATCGCTTGACGAATAGTGCTCACTTCCTACCGATGCACGAGACATATTCATCCGAGAGGTTGGTGGATCTATTCATCAAGGAGATTGTGACTCGTCATGGTGTGCCGGTGTCGATTGTGTCTGATCGCGACACCCGGTTTACCTCCAAATTCTGGAAGAAATTCCACGACGCCATGGGGACGAGGTTACATATTAGCACGGCTTATCATCCCTAAACTGATGGTCAGTCAGAAAGGACCATTCAGACACTAGAGGACATGCTTCGGGCATGTGTGATTGATTTTAGGGGAAGTTGGGATGACCACTTACCGTTAGCTGGATTCTCATACAATAACAGCTATCATGCCAGCATTAGCATGCCACCTTATGAGATGCTATACGGTAGGAGATGCTAAACACCTGTTTGTTGGGGTGATATTGGTCATAAAGAGTTAGGGAGCGTCGAGGTGATCGAGGCTACGACTGAAAAGCTAGAAAGGATCAAGGCCTTCATGAAGGCAGCAAAAGATAGACAGAAGTCGTATGCCGATAAATGACACAGACCGATTGAGTTCCAAGTGGGTGACCGGGTTATGTTGAAGGTCTCTCCTTGGAAGGGTATCATTCGGTTCAGAAAGCGGGGTAAGTTGAGCCCGAGGTATATAGGCCCTTTTTGAATCATTGCTCAAGTAGGAGATGTGGCCTATAGATTGGAGTTACCAGATGAGTTAAGCGGAATTCACCTGACATTCAACGTATCCCATCTGAGAAAGTGTTTGGTAGATGAAGATATGATTGTTCCACTGGAGGATATCGAAGTAGATGAACGGCTCAATTACATGGAGCAACCAGTGGCAATCATCGATAGAAAAGAGAAGAGGCTGAGAAATAAAGTGATTCCTCTTGTGCATGTACAGTGGAAGCACAGGAAGGGATCCGAGTCAACGTGGGAAACCGAAAAGGAAATGAGATAACATCACCCACGTTTGTTCGAGGAATAACAGGTTTCGGGAACGAAACCTATATAAGGGGGGTGGACTTGTAACACCCCGAAATTTAGCATATAATCTGAAGACTTTCATCTGCTTTGTTCATCCGCATCTGCTACAGTTCCATCCGCATATGCTACAGTTCCATCCACATATGCTACAGTTCCATCCGCATATGCTACAGTTCCATCCGCATTTTCTAGAGTTCCATCCGCATTTGCTATAGTGTCATCCACATTTGCTACAGTGTCATCCACATTTGCTACAGTGTCATCAGCATTTCTTTGGACAATTAGAATATTTTCTGAAGAATATTTTCTAAAGACTTTCGTCCACATTTGTTTTTGCTCGTCCACATTTGTTTTAGAAAGTAGAATTTAAGTGCTAAGAAATGATATCTAGGGGCGGTTTATGCTTACTTATGTTATGTTTGCTTTGTGTGTTGCTATGATGTAGTTCCCGTAAGTACATGTAAGATGGTCGTTGAGGCCTTAGAAGTGATGTTAGGTATGATGATAATAGTGTTGCATACTTATGTATGATGTATGTATGTTAAGTATGATGTAGCCCTGTATGATGGTGATGACTGATGACTGGTAAATGTCGATGTTCCTTGTTTTGATACGTGTTTATCTTTCCATGGCTTTACGCGTTATGATTAATAAATGTAATGAAAGTATTATGTAACGTAAAGTGGAAGATAATGAAAGAGGAACATGATGAATGAATTCATGCATTAACGAACGAATGAATGAAAGTAAGAAAAGGCTTGCAAGCAAATGTAAGGAGGTGCACACCCAATGAAGGTGTTAGCTCAACGGTGTGCGGGTTAGCTACCCCGAAGGATGCACACTGGGGTCCAATCTTTGTGATTGACCATATGTACGGGATCCTTGCCGCTTACCCTAGGTGACTGGATCAGCTTCGTGCACAATGTTCGTGATTAATTACCACAGGTCCAGCACCAGCACTAGTGCACAATGTTCGGGGTATAGCGCATGGCATTGATCCAAAATGAAAGAGGAAAGATAAATGGTGCATGTACTTGCCCTAGGTGACTGGATCAGCTTCGTGCACAATGTTCGTGATTAATTACCACAGGTCCAGCACCAGCACTAGTGCATAATGTTCGGGGTATTGTACATGTCATTGAAAGTAATGAACGTACAAATGAATGTAATGAACGTACGAATGAATGTAATGAACGTACGAATGAATGAAATGAATGTATGAATGAAAGTAAGAAACGTACGAACGAAAGAAAGAGTTTATGAAAGGATGCGAATGTTAACGAGGAATGGTAAATGAACAAAAGCTAATTAATGAATGATGAAGATAATAATGATATTATCTATGTGTACATATGTTGTGTGACCGCATGTATGTAAAGAACGGTTTAAAGAAAGAAAAGTATGTTTTATTATAAAACTAGAACTCACTCAGCAACGCTGACTTTTATGTATTTTCAGTTGACAGTTAAAATATTGCTGAGGATGACACGAGGCGGCTACTCAGCTCTTTTGGGATGGCATTCTTTTGTTTAACCTTTTGTATTGTAATGCAAACAAATGATGTTTTGTAATGGATGTTGTATTACTTTGCAAAAGCATTTATAGTAAATTGAAAAGTTATTTCAAAGTTTCCGCAGCATAATTTTTGTAATGATTTTACAATGACGTGTTTTAAGTGCAATGAGGACCAGCTGTGAGGTGCCCGGGAATGGGGCCTTACATTTAATTTAAAAGGAAAAAAAAGTAAATATTAAGAATATATAATGTGACATACCTTTAGTCAGTTTTGTTAATATTCGGTACTTTGAAGAAGAATCTTTCCATCATTGTAAAATATCAAATCCCGGGTAATCATCCTCCTCCTTATCCTTAAGATACCTTTGAAGTTCTGTCTTAGTGTTGTACACTGTAAATTCACAATCTGATTTGAAGTCACTTAAAAATCATTGTCCACGTTATCTCCTTGTGATGATGGTTCAATATTTTTTTATGTAATATTTTTGGAACTTCAGGTTTCATCTGCTATTATATAGATATCAAATACTATCTCCAGTTCATCTACGATAGAGTTAACTGTCGCGTCAATCTTCCTTTTGATGTCATGTTTAGTTGCTCCAATTTCTTCCTCAGCCATAAATATTCTATTATAACCAAATGCGATGACACGGACTTTCTAATGAGGATCTAGTATAGTTGCAAAGTATAGAAGCTTATTAAAATTTTTATCCTTCCTCCAATATTTATCATACTTCTCTAGCATAGTGCTATCCGTTTGCATATTTACCAAGTCATTTGAACTCTTCAAAATTCGTAAATGTTTATCAATATGCATCGAGTCAGTGAAGAATTGATTAGCAACCACCTGTTTGACGAAAGTATTGTATGGAATATAAATAAAATTTTAAATTTAATAATTTAAAAATAAAGTAAAAAATTCCAATAAAATACCTTTGTCGACGTAGAAGCGTTTGTAGTTTTACGCTTAAATAATTCTAAAACTTTTGCCATATGTCTTGTGTAATGCCAGTCTGTAATTATAGGAACATTGACATCCAACTCTTTCGAATAGTTGGAATCTTTAAAATCATAAGATTCAAAATCCTTTTCAAACTTCTCGGCCGTGTCCAACATCTCAAATGTCGAGTTCCATCTTGTACTCACATCTAAAGACAACATTGCCTTGCTCTCAATATTTAGATCTTTCACACAATTTTTAAATGTGTCTATTCTTTTAGCAGAATGTCTAATGTATCTAATGGCAACTCTGATACGATTAATTGATGATCCCTGATAATCTAATCCATCTTTTACAATTACATTTATTATGTACGCCACATAACGTGTAACAACCTTGGAAATTTTTTTATATATAAGTATATGATTATTATTAAATATAAAAAGGTTATGCGTATACATTTTCATATGCATGCTTACATGTATGTATAATATTAAGATAAATCTATTTAAGTATATGTATATTTGTATGAGATGTACGTATGCATGTGCATATATATGTATGTTTTACGTATGCATGTTACATGCATGTACGTATATTAATAGTTTAGATATAAATGAAGAGTTATGTGCTCGAAAATTACACATATGTGTACATATATACAAACTTTTACGTGCACATATACGTGAACCATATTGATATATCTGATAAATATATGATTACATAAAATTGTTTGAGTGATACATTGATAAATATATATATATAGATAAATACCTACGGGTACATATATATACTTCACCATACTAAAACAAAATCTAATCAAAGTAAAACTCATATATATATATATATGCCTATAAAATTCATATATATATATACACAAACCTACGGGCACGCATCCATGCATATATATATATCCAATCTACGGGTATTTATATATACATGTAATAACTCACGGTTATATATGTATATATGTATATATATACATAATAACCTCATAAACACACACATATGATTATGCTTACGGTATATGTATATATATATACACCAAAAATTAATCAAATCAAACTAATAAAACCACTACCCTATTAATCTACCACACCATACCACCTAACCATACCATCTATCTAAGAAACCATTCCCCTATACCTATTAAACCCACCAAACCCAAACAATTTTTGATGGTTTTCTTTAACCCACAAAACCGCCACCATCCTTACCACCCTCGGTTTCTTTGCCACCACATCACCAAGCATTCACATTGAAAGTCAACCCCTAAAGAATCTAGACTTCCAAATCCCATGATAAGCAATGGAGGTGGCAACCTCTCGGATGAAGGAGCATGAGGACTTGCCACCTATCAAACCTGCCTTAGGTGAATCATCTCCTTCCCTAGCCTTTAAAATCATGAGTTTTGGAAACATAATCACCAAACCATCATCTTTCTCTCTCGGTTTCTTTGGCACCCCGATTATCACCTTACATCCACCACCATCTTCGATTTCTTTGCAAACATACATCACCATCGATCACCTCTACTCATCATCATCATCACGCCTGCCATCTCCTCTCAAACACACACCACCACCTTCGGTTATAACAACAAAACAACAACCACAATCGAACACCCACAACCACAAACCACCATCATCATCCACGACGCTCAACATCCTGTTTTCGAAGTCCAGAAGTGAAGAACACCACTAGCACAACTCACCTAAGGTAATTAAAACAAGTTGATTACATATATGTTACATATATACATATATACACATATATACCGATGTATATATGTATGTATATGGATGTAACCACCAAAAACTCTCCTAAAGGTCTTGAAACCTTAAAACTTGGGTAACAAGGTTCCAAAATCCAGAAACCTTATGTTTTTACAAAAATATATATTTAAATTCTTATATTTATAACCTAAAATTAAGAAAAATCAAATAAATATTTATTGAAAGCAATTGTGGGAATAAACATATAAAATACTTGTTTTATATTGAATTAATAAACTGGAGAAGTTGGTATAATTTTGATAAACCAATTAATTTATACAAATTATTTTTATGAGAAAATAGGTGAAAAAGGCCAAATATATAAATAAATTCGATAAAAATTCTGATAAAATCTCAGAATGATTATTTTAAGGTATAATAGCTTCTGGAATTATTTCAGAATTTGTACCTTATTATAATTTAAATACGAATTTTTGTATGATCTGTAATAAATAAATAGCAATAAATACTTAAAGGACATAATAAATCTGGATAAAGTCATATATGAAATATTAAATCATATACTACAGAATATATAATTTTCATGATTTATGAAAATTTATAAATATTTTTGCTAAATATTAAGATTATGGTGAAAATTACAGAAACTATTCTGTTTTGATTTGGACTTTGATATAATTATATGATGCTTGAATATATATAATAAGTCTTTTGTTAAAATTTGGGAATTTATTATGAACATAAGGTATTTTTAAGTAATTATGGGATTGTTATGAAATTTACAGAAAATAATCTGTCAAGAATTGGGTTCTATAAAATTTATGTGATATTACTGAATTATTGGAAGAATTTCTATAAAATTTTGAGGAATTATTGGACTGCAGAGGATATTATGATAAATATTGAGAATATTGTGGAATTTATGGGAAATAATTTGTGAGGAAATTAAGGCTGGGAAACTTATGAAAAAGTTCAGATTGTTCAAACTTATATTTTACTAGTTTTGGTAATTTTTGAGCAATTATAGCTATTTTATGTGTGATTTTTTAATAAATCACAATTTGTTATAAATCAAGAAATTTTGGAAACTCGAAAGTGTCTTTTGTAAATGTTACAGTCAATGAAAACCAGAAAAATTATTTGAAGTATTATCTGACACTGTGAACTATCTTGTTAGGTTCAAGTGGGAAGATACGGTGAGTTCATAGCCCCATTTTCAACCATTTGGTATTTCGTAACGTTTTGGGGGGAAAAGTATACTTGTGGTTGATGTGTAACTTTTGAAAATATTTTGTCTGCTTACTGTCATTTGCGACACAACCATTAGTTCGAATGAGGAACCGGTCGATAATATTAGTAGCGCTACTTAGGAGGATATTTGTACCAACCGGATGAGGGTTGCTACTATTTTCCTGCATCTAACCGAATGAGGGTTAGGATGTAATATTATCTGATTCTTATTATTTCGTGATAGTATGATTATGTTTGAGCAGGTTTGGTTGTAATTTTGATTATGGTTAACACATCAACAAAATATTTGTTTGGATTAAACCTATGTTCTCACCAACATTTTTGTTGACTGTTTTAAGTATACTTTTTCAGGAAATAAGTAACACCTTTGATTTCAGCTTTGGGATTCATGATGGTTGGGGCAAAAGTCGTAGGACGGGTCTGTGTAGATGTTAGATATGTTGTAATCTAGTTATAACTAGTTATATCTAATTTTGGTGTATTATGTAACAAGATGAAATCTTGAATATTAAGAAATAAAAAGCATGTCTGTATTATGTTTCTATTTAATCTGTGTTTATTTAATATAAACCACTGCACTCTGATAAAAGCTAGTCACATTCCATCCGTTTCGTTCACGCTTCCGCCGGGATGTGACATAACGGATGTGTAAATATCTCCTGTCACCCATAACATTTGGTAATCTGGATTTTAAAATTGATATGACAGTATCATTAGATGAGCCATTGTCTGTAGTAATTGTCAGGACATGTTCAATATCCTATTCTTTTAAATACTGCAGTATAACCCGAGCAATTTCCTCCCCTTAAGGCTGTTGATTGGTCTAAAATTTAGTATCCTTTTGTGTAAGACCTAGTTGTCATTGATAAAGTGTGATGTGATGCAAATATAGTTAATACGTTGGATGGATGTACACGTGTCTGTTGTTAGACACACCCTACAGTTAGTTTTTGCAAAAAACGACTTAAGCTTCTCTTTCTCCTCCAAATAGATGTCCGCACAATCTCGTGCAAAAGTAAACCTGCTTGGAAGCTTAAAATTAGGGCAAATGGTTTCCATAAGCCTTTTAAGACCTTCGTGCTCGACGGTTGCAAATGGGAGCTCATCTATTATGACCATCTCAGCTATGGCCCTTCTAGTTAGTTCTGAACTGAATTTCCATAACTTAACTTCATTACTTCCACCTGCTCCATCCTCACTTTTTTTTAAAAAAGGTTGCTTTGATATTTTAACCGAGCAGGATGCTTTGCACATGACTTAACGTAGCGTTTCAATCCTGATGTTCCGTTTGTATATGGGTCCGCAACCAATACATTTGAGCAATGCTTACATCTTGCCTTTTTATTCCCGTCATCGTCTGTAAATTTTTCAAAATCATCCCAAATCGACTTTCTTAAGACCACCTATTGTTTTGCTTTTCTTTTGTTTCTTTTGCTTCTTTTGATCCACTTGACTCTTTCTTTTCTCGCCATGACAGTCATCACTTTTCTCAACATTAGATTCATCGCTCGATAAGTTTTGAACATCATCCGAATCCATCTGTAGCTAATGTATTATACCAAATAAATAAACCTAATGATTAGTAATCATACAAATAATGAAGTTTAAAATATAATCAAACTAATGCAAAACTGTTATAATCCATTGAATAGTATAATGAATATTTTTAAAACAGATATATTTTTCATGAAAACATGATGAACCATAATCCTATTATGATATGATATACTGTTGATGGTGAATGCATACTATTATGATATGATATACCATTGATAGTGATTAGGTTTGTTTTTGATATTTGAAGTGAAAAAAAACCTTAGTTTTGAAGAATAATAACATGGATGGATTAGATGAATCCATACTTTTGAAGATATGATATACAATTGATAGTGATTAGATGAATGAATGCAGCCTTCAGCCTTCGAAGACTCCCATTCGATCACAGCCTTCCTTTTGATTTTAAACATTCCCAGTCGATTATTTTATTTAAATATGGGCTGCATCCCGATTTTTTTTAGGTTTTATCTGTTGATTATATTTAAAATCGGTCGGGATGTTAACTTGTCGGGTCCCTTATCCAAAATCCCGATACCGAGACCGAGACCAAGATTTGGATATTATACTAACCGATGACCTATGCTATAATATAATACGGGAAGGTATCGGGGATTTGTAGGTACGGGTATCTGATAAAATTCGGTAATCCCGACTTATGCTCACCCTTACAATCACTAATGACATTAGTCACACTTTCAAATTTGTCATCATCGGTATTTAATTCATGGTTACCATAGTTACTTCAATAATTCTCCTCTTGACATTGGTGTATCCTCCATCACCGTCTTATAATCATTTCTCTCTCTTTATCATAGCCTAAAACGTTCACAACGCTACTTTCTTGTTTAGTTTAACTCTTTAACTATTCCTCCACCTCCTTATTTGTAACATTTATCAATTGGATGATCTATTGGATTGGATGGTGACATTTTATCTAGAGCAGTGTTGTAAAAATCCCGACTAGCGTTCGATTAGTCGCTAATTAATCGCTAATCGGAGGTTGGCCGCTTCGATTTTACCAAATCGGAGGTTGGCCGCTTCGATTTTACCAAATCGGAGGTCCTAGGGGCTATCGGTCAAAATTGGTCAAAGTCAGACCAAATCGTCCTAATCGGTGGTGTTCCGACGACAAGATCGACCGGATTTGCCTACTCCGATGACGGAATAGCCGATTCCAGCGTCGGATTTGCGATTCCGGCGACGAACTCCCACGCCAGTGACTGGAAGGAGGACTAGAACGAAGAGATGGAATGACGGTTGTTTTAAATGATTTAATAAAGTTGTTATTTTGACATTTAACCCCTCAATATTCACCATTTTACAATTTATCCCTTAAATTTATAAATTAATACATAAATAAGTATAAAATTAATGTTATTGATGCATAAATTTATAAAATTATAAACAAAAATCCGATCCAATTAATACCGATTAATCCCTTTAAAAAAGAAAAATCTCTCACTCCTCCTTAAACTAGTAGACCAAGAGATAATTGATAAATTACGTTTTTTTACTTTCTATGAGCTTCTTTTGTTTCATGGTTTGTATGATGACTTGTAATGCAAGTTATGTTTTTGTACTTTCTAAAATATTATACAAAAAGGTTAACTTTTTTTGTTTAATTTATATTTAATAATTTTGTTTACTTATATTATGTAATATAAACAATAATTACAAAAGTTATATAAAATATAGAAGAAGTAAAAAATATATTATACTTTCTATTTTATAAAATACATACATTTACATTACATTGTGTTGTATAATATAAAAAAAGAATATTCTAAATTTTATTTTTTTTTTCATTAAAGCTCGGTTTAGAAACTGATTTGGAGCTCGAACCAGTAACCCTATCCTATCTGGTTACTTTTTAGATGGCTTTAATCCCACCGCAAATCAGGCTCGACCTAAACCGGTTTCATGGCTAACCTGGTTTCAACTTTTTGACCGACCTGAACGGGTTTGGAACCTAACCGGTTTCAAATAAAACACGTTTTGCCCACCTCCGCATGTATATTAGTCAAGAATTGGATCATTAGAATTAGATTAGAATGTATCATAAAACCGAAATTACTATTATAGGTACCACTTCCAAGTGGTACAATAGTTATATTTATGGCTTAACGGCCTTGGGTTAAGTTTGGGGAACTATGAAACTTAAAAGAGCATGAATTAAAATTAAAAGTAGGCATAAACCAACCATGAAGATGTACTGTAGGTTTTGTAATTACTTAGAAAATCTTTTTAAAGTATGTTTAATTATTGTTAGATCGATTAAGTGTTTTTATGGTATTCTTGAAATACCAATCAGATGATCCAGAAAGAATCATAAACCAAAACGTATGTTTCCATTATGACAAATAGGACCTGACATAGACATAGGCAAAACATTTATATTTGGAGAACTCTCACAACGTGTAGTTGAAAGTGTCATTTAGTTGTTAAAGTTGTTGAAATTCAGTTCGGTTTTCATTAACACAAACTATGTCAGCTGTGTAACATCGCATATTTTCGGAAAAAAATAATAATAATATTAATAATAATAATGTAAATAATAATAATATAAGTTTTATTATATTAAAGTCCATAAATAATATTTTTTTTCACACAGAATAATTACCTTTCAAACTACGGGGGTAAACCGTAAATAATTTAAAACTTAAAACAAAACCTTGAAAGATAATTGACAACTAATACAAACCAAGGGGACCATTTCTGTAAAATGTGAAAAGCACCCAACCCCACCCCATCTCCCTTTCGCTGTAATCCCGATCGCACCACTCACCATTGTCGGTCAAACAACGAGCAAAATCGGGCACTACACTATATTTTAATCAAATTAACTTCGCACTAACGACCATATAACCATTTCTAATCGATTAGAACAATCAATTACATTCAAAACGAACCAAAAACATCACCATTCGAGCACCCCCCCCCCCCCGTTCGGACCTGCAACGCGATTGAAACCCCATCTCCGATCCATTTTAACTCAAATTGGCAATAGGCTTTGCTTCTCGATCGTCATTCAAAGCTTCCCTAAAGTTTAATTGGATTATAAACAAGATTGGAGCATCAAACGATCATCACTGTGCCGCGACCTGTTCTTCGTTGGGATCAACTTCAAATCGACACCATATAGGTAATTCCACACACCCACATACTCGTTTTTACATGGGGAATGAAAGCCCCATGGTTGCAGATGCAATCGAAATCGATTCGATGTTCAATTTGGGGGGATTCGATCTAGGGTTCTTATGTGGAAATTGGGGTTGATTGGAAACGATGTTTAAAACTATTTGAAAACCATTAAAATCGCTGATCAGGCTCTTGGCCTGCTGGTAACCGCGCCCCATTCTACACCCGAGGTCCCGGGTTCGAAACCCGGCCACCTCTATAATTTTAAACTATTTTTTTAGGCTCTTATAAGCCTTTAAAAACTCCAAAAAAAATTTCTAAAAATCATAAAAAAAATATTTGAATCATTAAAAATATTTAAACAACTAAATTATTTTTCTGAAATTTATTTTAACATTTTATCTATTTTTAATAAATGTTTTAAATAAATAAAACTACAAATAATACAAAATTATTTAAATAAAAATGAACTCCTAATAATAATTTAATTTATTAAATTATTATTTGACACTATATTATTTTTAATTATTTCACACAATATTTATTATTGTTTAAATAATGATTAAATATATAAATTTTTATATTTAAATCATTTCAAATAACAATTTCATTTCTTTTAAATAATTAAACATATTAATTAATTATCACATAATTAATTAATAAAATTAATTATTTATTTTTCCACACGTTAACAACAAATTAAACGGATACGTAAACTGATACGTTTATTTTAAATCTTAAACATAATCATTTTCAATAAATTCATTTTATTTATTTCAAGACATTTAAATTAAATAAATTAGTTTATTTAAACTACCATTCAAAACCAAATGGAAATCCTAATACATTCCCAAATTCTCAAATACTATTATTCTAATTCGATACACCGTTCCTTAGGTTAATCATAAGGAAATTGTAGGTGTCAAATCTATCACGTTCAAAATTCAATCTCATCAATCATGTGAGTATTCATATCCCCTTTTTATATCATTTCCTATTTGGGGGAAATCATGTGATACAATATATTCAATCATGATATTCTATTGTTATTTCATTCTAAATTCAATTCAAGACAGGTTATGTTATTACTTGCAATTATGTGAACATACTATGGTAAACTGGACGACAGTAAAACCCTAATTCAATCAATCAATCCTGGTATCAATGGTAGATCTACTGGTTTGGGATAATCCACCCCACATGGCTTACGAGTGGTGATTATACAAACCCACCCCATATGGCTTACGAGTGGTGATTGTGCCAGAGGCAATTAGTCAATCTATGGTGTTTGTGTGCAAGTTTATTATATGCAAGTGTCAAGTCAAGGGGTTTCTATTGTGTCGGTTTATCTATATGCTTTACTATTGCAATATAAGTCTTAACATTACCTTGTGAATTGGATTATTCTCAATCAATCAATCAATCTATATATATACTCAAAACTGTGATTACTCACCAGCTAATTCGTTAGCTGACTTTATTTTCTCACATGATTTCAGGTTAAGCAAGCTAGTGGACTTCTACTTGATCATATAAGACCTGGACTTAGTCAAAACAAAAGACAATTATTATTTGTGACTTTAACTGTTGTATTTGTATCTGTTAAATTCATGTTATCCTGTAATCTGATTTTAATATTATTTACACAATTAGACAATCATGAGTTATGAACAATCAATCATTCCCTCGTCCGCTCCGATGATTCCGCCGTCGGTCGGGGTGTGACAGATTGGTATCAGAGCCATGGTTATAGGGAATTAGGTTATTAGAAATGGAATGACCTAGACTATAACTAAGTACCTTTACACATGAGTCCTCTCATGTATTTTATATGCTTAGATAGGATTGTATGTGCTTTACATGTTTATACCTGATTATGTTTCATACACTTTGAATCTATCAATATACACACGAATCTTAACTCATACTCTAAGGCACTGTGTGCCTAACTCAAGTGATTTCAAACTCCAAAAACTCGATTGTTATTCATGGTTTTCAAATCTCGTCAAAGTCCGTGTCACACGACCGAGAACATGCAATGCTGGAAGAGTGGGATACCTGTATCTTAAGGTGTTCTGTCTAGGCAAGGTATTTCATACAACTTGATTACCTTACCTGGGAACCCTCGAGATGAGTATTCACTTATAGGTACGCATGTCCTCGTTAAGGTTGTGGTGGACACAAATACTTTGATAAGTCAACGTATTCGTTTTGGTTTGCGAACCGAACGTTTACACTCCTAACCTCTCATTGTTATTTCAAACAATCTCATTAACGATTTTATTATGTTGAAAAGTTTTAAAAACCAATTACCCGTTTCTCATAGAGGTTTCTTCTTTCCATATTATACAGCATGTCTTCTCGTCAAATCCGTTCACGATCTAGAAACTCTGGCCGTAAGATTGCTACTATTGTAGCACGTGAAGTTACTGCGGTCATCCCAACTCTACTTACCCATTTGAACCAAGGCAACAATGTTGTTCAAAACCCAACTGCACCAAACCCTCCCCGAACTTGTACTTACAAACACTTCAGTTCATGCAATCCCACTAAGTTCAGTGGAACCGAAGGTGCTACTGGATTACTACAGTGGTTCGAAAGCATCGAGAACACTTTCCTAAACAGCGAATGCCCTGAAAATCTGAAAGTCCGGTATGCGACAAGTGTTCTTCAGAAACGCGCACTTACTTGGTGGAACGGAGAGAAACGAACCCGTGGAACTGAAACTGCTCTAGCCTTAACATGGACTGAAGTTAAGGAGCTCATGACTAAAGAGTTCTGCCCAAGAAACGAAGTCCGAAAACTAGAAGCTGAATTCTGGGAGTTAACCCAAGACAGTGGCGAGAACCTCGCATACACTAACCGATTCCACGAACTGAGCCTTTTGGTACCGCATCTTGCTACCCCTACCTCCCGAGCCATCGAGAAATACATTGGTGGTCTACCCATGCAGATTCAGGATACGGTGCTAGGAAGGAATCCTTCAACACTAGAAGATGCTATCAGGCTGGCTGCACAGTTAACCGATAATCATGTGAAAGCTGGTTCCTTAACCAGGAAAGGATCAAAGAAGAATACCGATAAACTTCCTAACGAAACCGTCAAAACCGACCAACCCGAGCTTTCCAATAACAAGAAGAGGAAGGCTAACTCTCAAAACTTTGCTGTGATTACCCCTGCTATACCAATTAATCAAGTCCCTCCAACTCGTCAACCAACAGTAAACAACCAATCGCTAATGAAAAAGTCATATGCTGGACCCTTTCCGCAGTGTAACAACTGCATGTATCACCATCCCGCTAACATTCAGTGTCGTCAATGCACAAACTGTGGTCGTTTGGGTCATACATTCAACGTGTGCAGGAGTGCTGCTAAAGCTCCGACCAATGCACCAGTTCACCAACATCCTCTTGCAATTACCCAGGGTCATGCATGCTATCAATGTGGTGATCCGAACCATTTTCGCAATCGATGCCCTCAACTTGTCATCCCAGTTCCTACGGCTCAAGGACGTGCTTTCAACATTAATGCTCAACAAGCTCAAGCCACCAATGATGTGATGTTGAATAATTCTTGTCCTTGACTTCGTCTTCCTGATTTAATTCAAGATTTGTAATCGTGATTTTCCTTTTGTTACATTGATGTAATTTGAAAATTTCTAAATTTCTAATTGAGATATTTTTCCTTTCGTTGTTAAGTCGAACTTTGAACCGTTTGCACCGTGGGAGATGCAAGAGTTTGCAAGTCAACCTATGACTAAGGACACTTGAATCTCCTAAATGATTCTAACTCATCAAAACAGGGGTGATTCCCTTACTTTGGTGATGATCCTTTATTCGTTTCAATAAATGGTTTCCAATTGTGTGTTTTATGAAATTTCATCCTCTGGAATAGGGTGATTTCCTTATCTCGAGGATTGACTTCAATTATTCACTTTGGAACTTGCATTTCACAAATGACATGATCTCACCAAAATAGGATTGAAACACGTACTTTGGTGACAAATGTCAATCTTCGATTGTTTTCTTGTTAACATCAAGCTCAATCATCAAGATACGCGTGAAATTCATACCTTGATGATAATTTCATTTTTATGGATTGTATTTTTTCAAATGAAACGACCTCGTCAAAGTAGGAGTGAATTCTGGATTTTGATGAGGAAGTCTATCTTATTATAATTTGTTTTTGTAAAAATTCATCGTTAAGATAGGAGTGATTTCCCTTACCTTAATGGTGAGTTACCTTGTCTTATTTCTGTAGATTCACAAATCGAACTTTTTGATTGGTAAGTTAGTAGTCATACCTTGAGAGTACACCATCAAGTTAGGGGTGAAAACCATACCTTGATGACTATTCTCATTTCTTGATCTCCAACTTACCATGGTTGTAATCAAGTGACGAGACGCATGTAGTAACTTGAAGGGTGAAATAATATTAGTGTTTCGACCTATCAAGCCAAAGCATGATCTCTGAACTTGGAAAGAGACCCGATCGTTTTAGGTTAATTTTGATTCTAAGCTTGGAACATTTAAATTCTTAAATCGATTTCTTTTATTCTCATGTTTGACTCGATCTAATTACATCAAACCATTAATTCCTTATCTATCGACTTTCATTGTGAGTTATCATCAAAACCTGTTTACGTGATGGTAGTCTTCCTAAACAATCTATTGTCAAGTAAAGATATTATCTCTGATCGTGATGGTCGCTTCATCTCTTGTTTTCTGGAAAAGTCTCCAATCATCTCTCGAAACTCAACTAAATCTTAACACAGCCTATCATCAGCAAACCGACGATCAGACTGAAAGAACGATACAAACCCTCAAGGATATGCTCCGGGCTTGTGTCATTGATTTCAGTGGATCGTGGGATTCTCATCTTCTATTGATCGAATTCTCTTACAATAACAGTTACCATACCAGCAAACAGATGGCACCATTTGAGGCCTTGTATGGTCTGAAGTTGGTGAATCACAAATTACTGGTCTGGAATTGATACAAGAAACAACCGACAAAATTCATAAGATCCGTGCTAACTTGGTCGCTGCTAGAAATCGTCAAAAGCTTTATGCTGATAAAAGACGTAAACCCATGGAATACAATGTCGGTGATCTCGTACTTCTTAAGGTATCACCTTGGAAGGGAGTGATTCGCTTTGGAAAGAAAGGGAAACTAGCATCTCATTACGTGGGTCCATTCAAAGTACTTGAGCGAATTGGGAAAGTGGCCTACAAGCTTGAACTACCCCAAGAGCTCAGCAATATACAACCAACGTTTCATGTTTCAAATCTCAAGAAATGTCTTGCTGACGAAAATCTCCACATTCCACTCGACGAAGTCCAGATTGATGAATCTATGCACTTTATTGAGAAACCCGTGGAAATTATGGATCAGGAAGTCAAACACTCAAACGTAGTAGGATACCCATTGTCAAGGTCCGCTGGGAATCTAAACGTGGCCCAGAAATCACCTGGGAACGTGAGGATCAGATGAAGTCCAAGTACCCTCATCTTCTCGTTTCAGCCTCCTCGTGATTAAAATTTCGGGACGAAATTTCCTAAAGCAGGGGAGACTGTAACATCGCATATTTTCGGAAAAAAATAATAATAATATTAATAATAATAATGTAAATAATAATAATATAAGTTTTATTATATTAAAGTCCATAAATAATATTTTTTTTCACACAGAATAATTACCTTTCAAACTACGGGGGTAAACCGTAAATAATTTAAAACTTAAAACAAAACCTTGAAAGATAATTGACAACTAATACAAACCAAGGGGACCATTTCTGTAAAATGTGAAAAGCACCCAACCCCACCCCATCTCCCTTTCGCTGTAATCCCGATCGCACCACTCACCATTGTCGGTCAAACAACGAGCAAAATCGGGCACTACACTATATTTTAATCAAATTAACTTCGCACTAACGACCATATAACCATTTCTAATCGATTAGAACAATCAATTACATTCAAAACGAACCAAAAACATCACCATTCGAGCACCCCCCCCGTTCGGACCTGCAACGCGATTGAAACCCCATCTCCGATCCATTTTAACTCAAATTGGCAATAGGCTTTGCTTCTCGATCGTCATTCAAAGCTTCCCTAAAGTTTAATTGGATTATAAACAAGATTGGAGCATCAAACGATCATCACTGTGCCGCGACCTGTTCTTCGTTGGGATCAACTTCAAATCGACACCATATAGGTAATTCCACACACCCACATACTCGTTTTTACATGGGGAATGAAAGCCCTATGGTTGCAGATGCAATCGAAATCGATTCGATGTTCAATTTGGGGGGATTCGATCTAGGGTTCTTATGTGGAAATTGGGGTTGATTGGAAACGATGTTTAAAACTATTTGAAAACCATTAAAATCGCTGATCAGGCTCTTGGCCTGCTGGTAACCGCGCCCCATTCTACACCCGAGGTCCCGGGTTCGAAACCCGGCCACCTCTATAATTTTAAACTATTTTTTAGGCTCTTATAAGCCTTTAAAAACTCCAAAAAAAATTTCTAAAAATCATAAAAAAAATATTTGAATCATTAAAAATATTTAAACAACTAAATTATTTTTCTGAAATTTATTTTAACATTTTATCTATTTTTAATAAATGTTTTAAATAAATAAAACTACAAATAATACAAAATTATTTAAATAAAAATGAACTCCTAATAATAATTTAATTTATTAAATTATTATTTGACACTATATTATTTTTAATTATTTCACACAATATTTATTATTGTTTAAATAATGATTAAATATATAAATTTTTATATTTAAATCATTTCAAATAACAATTTCATTTCTTTTAAATAATTAAACATATTAATTAATTATCACATAATTAATTAATAAAATTAATTATTTACTTTTCCACACGTTAACAACAAATTAAACGGATACGTAAACTGATACGTTTATTTTAAATCTTAAACATAATCATTTTCAATAAATTCATTTTATTTATTTCAAGACATTTAAATTAAATAAATTAGTTTATTTAAACTACCATTCAAAACCAAATGGAAATCCTAATACATTCCCAAATTCTCAAATACTATTATTCTAATTCGATACACCGTTCCTTAGGTTAATCATAAGGAAATTGTAGGTGTCAAATCTATCACGTTCAAAATTCAATCTCATCAATCATGTGAGTATTCATATCCCCTTTTTATATCATTTCCTATTTGGGGGAAATCATGTGATACAATATATTCAATCATGATATTCTATTGTTATTTCATTCTAAATTCAATTCAAGACAGGTTATGTTATTACTTGCAATTATATGAACATACTATGGTAAACTGGACGACAGTAAAACCCTAATTCAATCAATCAATCCTGGTATCAATGGTAGATCTACTGGTTTGGGATAATCCACCCCACATGGCTTACGAGTGGTGATTATACAAACCCACCCCATATGGCTTACGAGTGGTGATTGTGCCAGAGGCAATTAGTCAATCTATGGTGTTTGTGTGCAAGTCTATTATATGCAAGTGTCAAGTCAAGGGGTTTCTATTGTGTCGGTTTATCTATATGCTTTACTATTGCAATATAAGTCTTAACATTACCTTGTGAATTGGATTATTCTCAATCAATCAATCAATCTATATGTATATTCAAAACTGTGATTACTCACCAGCTAATTCGTTAGCTGACTTTATTTTCTCACATGATTTCAGGTTAAGCAAGCTAGTGGACTTCTACTTGATCATATAAGACCTGGACTTAGTCAAAACAAAAGACAATTATTATTTGTGACTTTAACTGTTGTATTTGTATCTGTTAAATTCATGTTATCCTGTAATCTGATTTTAATATTATTTACACAATTAGACAATCATGAGTTATGAACAATCAATCATTCCCTCGTCCGCTCCGATGATTCCGCCGTCGGTCGGGGTGTGACAAGCTGAAGATTGGCTTGTGTTAGCAGTTAGCACTAACTTAATTACGACTAATTGACTGATTAGTGTTGATCGTTTAGTTGCTGTGGATCACATAGTTGTTGCTAGTTGCTCAACTGCACTTGTTGATCAGTAATTTAGTTCCTATTGATGGATCAACAGATATAGGCGGCCCTGAGGGTGGGCCGGGTGGACAATCGTCCAGCGCCCGATCTTCTCACAGATATGAAATTTTAAGTTATAAAATTGAATATATATAATAGTTTCCTTGAGGTTATTTGGTGCCGAAAATCTTATTAGTCTCAACTTTACGTACACTTCAAACCTTATAGCATATAATGATATATAATTAGATATTCCTATGGTATCAAATAATTCTTAGTTAACTGTAATAACATTAAAATCATCATCAAATATAAATATTGTAATGTAATTTACTCTGTTAACAGTACATGATTGTAGAAAGGAAGACAATATTAAATTTACAACAAAGTGTTTGCAAGTTAAAAAATAAGACAACCTCGACACGAAAAGTGCGTGAATAGCTAACCTAACAAAATCTGCACGTTTGTGCATGAAGAATGGCAAGTGCCGGTTACATATGAAATTATGAACTCTAATTATTCATATACTTCAATATGCATGTTTTAATTTAAGAAGAAGCTAAAATATCAATTTAATAGCTTTAAAAAACTCCGGGTTAAATAAGTAAAATATTAAATAGCATTAAAATTTATTTAATTATAAAATGATATTTTAAGATAAGACTGATTGAAATTACGTACGACTGAGTAATATAACTAATAATATAATAATATCAACTTTTTAACTTTTTTTGGTTTTTTAAATAACATTTCGTTTAAAAACAAACTCTTTTATAAAAATATTATTTTAAAAATATCCTTATTATAACTTTTTTTAATTATTTTTTGTTTATATAAATTTTACGTTATAGAAGCATCATTTTTAAAAGATTTTGTATTTTTAAAAAATTTTGATATCTTAGGAAAAAAATTTATTTTATAATACTTTGTTTATTTAGAAATAACATTAATAAAAAGATCTCTTTTTATATTTATTAGAAAATATTTTTAATCTATAAAATAATTAAATAATATTATTAGTAATTAATCTCCTAATATAATAGGATAAAGAAGCATGAATATTTTGATAAAAAAAAATATGATGTTGTCACGTATCTTTTCTAGTTATCGTTTTATAAAAGTAGTAAGACGTGTACGTTATTTAGGTTTTATTATTAGGGTTGTTCCTAATATTTTAAGGGTCCAATGCGAGTTGTAATTAAGAAATAGGTCTTCAAAAAAATAAGGTTTATAAATTATAAAATTAAGTAGTACATGATAATTGTTATAATAACAAACAAAACAAAATTATAATACCTCAAATCCTAACTCTAAATCACATAAAACACACTATTTAGTTGAACCTTTCTCATATAAATAATGTATAAAAATTTCAAAGTATTATTATTAAATTTATAAACAAAAACTAAACTATATCAACTCAATTTAATTCATCTTAGACCAGAACTTATTTGACATGGTACAACATAAGCCTCGTGACGCTATAAAACATTCGACAACTAGACGATTATTCCTTCTAAATTTACAAAATATCATATTATTAGCTGATGTGTAAAAAGAATTATAAATTATGTATTAAAAATTTGTGTTCTAGTAAACTATGATTTTTTTATAAGTTTAGAGAAATATATATGAAATTCGTCCTTTGACAACAAACGTTAAATAGGTATGGCAAATATACTAAAATCCGAACAAGTGGTAACTATGAATAAATATCATTATAGTTGTTATAGAACGACTTCCAATCTAATTCATAATTATCTGTCGCTCGCAAGATTTTAAACTTTTAATATGTAGTAACTATGAAATTAATATTACTGTATAGTTAAAGAATCTATATGGGTACTAAGCAAAGATAAATGTTATAGTTTTCAATTACATCTATTATTGTCTAACTACATAAAATTTATCTAAATATAAGTTAAGCTATAAAAATGATATATAAATACCCACGTACATGTTAACATTTTGCGTAGATGCAAAGAGATGGAGACAATTTCATTCAAGATTGTCATCTTGGCTGCCCTTGTGATCATCAATTGTGGTCAGTTTCGAAAACTTAATATCAACAAAAATTGCATAAGTTGTTTATCAAAAAATTTCAATGTTTATGGGAAATTCAAAACCAAAGCCCCAAATAAAATAACTTAGCCCTTGGGTTTGCCACAACGTCAAGGCACCTATAATCGTTCAACGGGCAAAGTAGACCTCGTCAATGCTAATGGTGTAGATTTTTTTGTACTCTCGTTTTGATTCTGAGTTGCTCGTGTTGTTTTTGAGTTTCCTAAGCTGCCAGTCTATTATCTTATCTTTTGATCTTGTTGATCATGTGTTCAACACAATTTATTTGATTTCGTAATTAGTTATTGATATCATTCATGACTCATACGGCAAATTCTTATAACATGAATGAATCGGTTATTGCGACATCTTGCTGGTTAACAAGAAAGTTAAGGTGTCAAATACTGTATTTTGCAGGTTATGATGTATTTATTATAGATAGCCGTTAAATATTTAAACACCATACCTTAATAACAAATTGTTATTAGTACTTTTTATTGTAATGAACAGGATCAAATTGGAGAGCTGTTGAAGGAAGAGATGTTACAAGTAACCCCAATGACACAATTTTGAAAAGTTGTAAAGAGAATCGCGACTGTAGTTGTAAATGGTTTTGGCAAGACCCAAAATGTAAAGAAGGGTCATGTAAATGTGGTTAAATAACCAATCTTTAATCATGTGATAACAATATAAACTCTAATAATCAAGTTTCTACGTTTTTATTGTTTATTGATTAGGTTTTCAAACTTTTATTTTTCATCTTTGGCAATACAGAAAAAGATTGTGATTTGTGTTTAACCAAAATCATAACACCCAAGCTAGTGTGATTAGTTTGTTTTTTAAGAAATGAGACAAAACGGAATTAAATAGATAGAACCTATTTTTAATTTGGTTGTAACTTTAATCTTATCAAAATCAAATAGTTAACCAAGACATTCAATTTTTGTTCATATGGTTTACTTGTTATGTTACATGTTTTCGAACAAAAGCCTAGACCCAAGATCGATAGTTGAAAATTGAGGTGTGTGTCTATATGTATGGGTGTGCAAAAATATCCGTATATAAATTATCTAAAAATCCAAACCCTAAATATGCTGAATTTTTCAAACTCAGATTGTGTTTTTTAAAAATTTCAAATATTAAGATATTCAAATTATTCGACATATTTTTAATATAACTGTTAAATAATTATTATTGAATAGAAATTTTGGATATTTTGAACGTTATAGTAAAATTTTGGATAATCTAAATCTTTTTAATAAAAATTACTACTGAAACTTTTTTAATAAAATTATTAAAATTTTTATTAATTTGTTAAATAATACATAGTATTTTAGAATTCAGATATTTATTCGGAAATCTGAATCTAAATCCGAAATTTCAGATATCCCAAAAAATTTCAGATTTGAATTTGAATATTAGAATTGACTATTTAAAATTTTCGGATATCAAAAATTCAAAAATCCGATTTTGAACATCCTATCTATATATATCTGTGTGTGTTTGTATAGAATTGAGGTGTGTGTCTATATGTAATACTAGGTTAGAGCCCGTGTACTACACGGGTGGTTTAAATAATTACAATGTTATTTAAAATTAATTACTTATTAAGCGTAATAAAAAGTAAGATCAATAAGTTGCAAATTCCAAAAAAAATTTTAAAAGAGCAAACGTACAAACAAAAGTTTCTCATAGATTTCTGAACACTTCTTTGTATACAACGTTTTGTGTTTCGTTGGTAAGGTTACCATTTTGATCTAAGATTAATAATTTAATCCCGTCTTTCGTCTTCACCCTTGATAAAGCAACGTATAACTGACTATGAGTGAAAACAGGTTCTTTAAGATACAAACCTACTCTTGACAACGATTGTCCCTGACTCTTGTTAATCGTCATTGCAAAGCAAACAGTAAGTGGAAATTGTCTTCTTTGAAACTTGAAAGGAATTTTTTTATCAGATGGCACGAGATTTATTCTTGGAATAAATGTTCTCCAACCAATATTACTTCCTGATATTATCTCTGCTTCAATAACCCGTTTTCCTAAAGAAACAATTTGCAGCCGAGTACCATTGCAAAGGCCATTTTGCTGGTCAATATTACGTAGAAGCATGACCGGAACACCAACTTTCAATACTAACCTGTGATTTGGTAACCCGGATATCTTAAGTCCATTCAAAAAATCCGGTGAATATAAATCTTGATGTGACATATTATTAAAATGTTCAGTTTGACATATGCTATCCGAACTAAGATACCCTACCTCATCACCGGGAAAAAGTGAAAGTAAATGATCATTTATTTCATGAACGACTTCGTTTTTAGGTGCTAGAATTGCTCTGTCACGAAAATAATCTTTGTCTTTGTATTTCAATAACATTGATGGGTAGACAAAATGAATCAGACTTGATAAAGGATCGACATCATCATGTATTAGGAGGTCATTTGGTATAGTAATAGTAGCCTCACCATCATTATAACCACCAACGTTACCCTCTCCGATATCAATTAGCCATGTAGCAAATTCTTTGATTTGTTCGTTGTCATCATCTTCTGTGCCTGCTTTTAGTCTCATGTTTTTTGTTAAAGTAAGTAACTTGCATTTATCCCAAATGTATGATGAGCTTAATGATGCATTTACAATCTCCTGTCGAGTACCGTTTGGAACAACAGGTAAAATTTGTCTAAAATCACCACCAAAAACAAAAACTTTACCACCAAATAACATATCTGAAGGTCCAGAGGTATCTTTAGCTAATACATCATTCATCGTCCTCTCTAACGCTTCAAAAGCATGCTTGTGAGTCATGGGCGCTTCATCCCAAATAATTAATTTAGTTTGCTTTAGTAGATGAGCAATTTCACTATTTGGTTTTATATGGCAAACTGAATCCTCGTTTACATTCAATGGAATATGGAATCTTGAGTGTGCAGTACGACCTCCTGTAAGCAACAAAGATGCTATTCCGCTAGATGCTACGTTTAATACAATCTCACCTTTAGACCTTATTGATGTCGCCAATGTTCTCCATAAAAATGTTTTACCGGTTCCGCCATATCCATAAACAAAAAAAACACCTCCTTTATTTATTTCAACAGCAGTCATGATTTCATTATAAACCAGTCGTTGTTCATCGGTTAAAGAATTAAGGAGTTTTTCAAATTCACTCATCTCCTTTGCAACATCATACAATAACTCCTCGCTAATTAAGCGATTATTCGAAGAAGACAAACAATCATTATCCGGGTAAGGCATACTTGTAAATGACCTTAGTGTTGAATTGTTCCGTAACAAATACTTTTCGATCTCAAACAATGTAAGGTTCTTGATCTGATTCTCAGATAGAGACAAACCTGTAATACAGTAATAGAAAATGTCAAAAATTATTGACAACTAAAATAAGTTAAGAAAAGTATAAAAGGTATTATGTAACAAATTAATTTTTTTAAGTAAATATATAAACATTTGTATATGTTTTTTTAATAGACAAAAAGGTTCATAGATGTTAAGTAATACCCGGTAACCTCAAGATCTTTTGTTGCTTATAAAGAATTCCGTCTGATAAGTATTCCCACGTACTATTCCATACATAATCCGGCCTTGCTAAAGAATTTGATAAAAACATTGTTGAAAACAAAGTACGGACATAGAAACCAGATCCAGAATGACTCGCCTCTTTAATTGCATCAATATATTCTGCATCATCATCTAAAAGACCAAGTGCATAACATGCATCTCGAAATGTTGAAAATATTTCTCCGTTAACTTTTTTAATATCATCAAACGACTTGGGTCCTTTCACTTTGTTAAGAAGAATGCGTAAGTAATAGGCCTCACCAAGAGAAGGAGATACTGAGTGAATTCTACCAATTGAAAAGCCTTGTTTTCTTGGAGCCCAACATTTTTGGTCAGCTTTCCATACAAATTTAGTAGGGAATTCGACATATGTTAACTTACGTGCCTCGTGGTCCGAACGATTTAGTTCCATCCAAGATAAAAACATTGTACATCCAACAGATGGTTTCTTTAGTACGTTGTTTATATCATCATCAACACCGTACACGATTTGTTGTTGGTTTGGCAAATGGAAAGGCAACCTGACAACAGATGGATAACGGTAATGTACATCAAAACCAAAAATTCTCCATGAAGCCTCACATGCAGATATATATCTACAATCATAGTATTCTTTGATCTCATCAACATTGTTATCATGGCCGGTATCATTGTTTGGATCAATAACTGCAACAGTAGCCCTATCAGGTCCTTTATTTATATACTTGAATAAGTACTTTATCGATCCTGCTTTATTACACCATTCGACATTAATATGTGCTTGGTATCTTTTTAGAAGGTGTTTGTTATACGCAACAACACTCCTATTGTCCAGCTTTACACCTGATTTTTCAACAAAATTTCCAGTATCTCTTCTTTTATACAACGGAAAACCATTTGAATCAGTAGACATGCTTTCGTTAAAATTTTTTGGATAATTTTTGGAGCATTTTTTATCTACCATGCAAGGACATTTTGGATTAGCATTACCACATGGACCGTGTATCATAAATTCCGTTACCAGATCATATAACTCGGGATCTTCATTCTTGTCAGGAATTTCAGCAGAAATAAATTTATCTATATCATCTACCGTATGAAGCTTGTGTTGATTGTTAATGAATATACATATATGGGCATGAGGCAGTCCCCATTTTTGAAATTCAACTGTGTAAACAACTGTTTAGATAGAAAAAAAATTATCATTATAAATTCATAATTCATAATGTAAAATAAAAGATTATATAAAAAAATATATATGTATTTCGAATGCAAGCAATACTATGATGTGTGTGTGTATATATATATATAAATATAATTAGTTTAAAAGGTTTTAGAAAGCATACCTGCAGAAACTGATCCGAATACCGATTTATCCTTTAGATCTTTTATAATTGAATCAAGTTTAAGTCTAAACAACCGACAAAGTATGTCGGGCCTATCTTCTGGTTTCAATGTCGTGTCCGTGAGAAATCTTTTTACTTCAGGCCATTTTGGGTTACAAGTAATAGTGATGAAGAAATCTGGATATCCATACCATTTACACAGAGACATAGCATCAAGATAATTTTGCATCATGTACCGAGCACCACCAGTAAAAGATGATGGTAGTATAACACGTTTACCAACATCAGCCATAGATTCAACTCCTTTGTCCCGTTCTTTGCAAATAGTATCGTACGATTCACTACGTAGAACCTTTTGTTGAGTACGTATGAAGTTTAACCTTTCACTCTCAATCATAGTGTATGAGTCGACTAAAAACTGTTGGAAAAGTCTTCTAGAATTTAGAATCAATGAGAAGCTGTTGACACGATCCTGGACACGATATGAAAAAATTCTCTTATTGATAACCTTTCCCTTTTTTTACTGTTTGACATACCAACGTTTCTGTGAAGAATGTCAACCCTATAACCATCATCACCATATGGAAAAAGCAATGGATACTGCAAAGGAAGGTATGAAGGATGAAGTTCACTGATACGTCTAAGAATTCCATTTTGAGTTTCAACAATAACATCACGCCTATCGATACAATCCGAAATGTCACCAACGATCAAGGCAGCAACCTCAGAAGCAGTTGGTAAATTATATGTCCTACCATCTTTGTTCCTCTTACCAATTAATCATAGCTTTAGGTTGACATGGGGATTGTCGTTGAACGAATCTCTCACCATCCTGTAAATCTTAACTAATTGGTTATCCGAATCAAGCATAGACTTTAGTTCTTGTATTATTTGTAGATCTTGATCATCTTGAGCGGATGCAATTTTTTTGGACGAATCACTGAAATAAATATGCATATTAAACATAAAACATTTAATGAATATTTATTGTAAAATATATAAACAACATATATTGATGTATAACGTACCCAAATAACATTTTTCTATTAACCAACTCATTTTCAGTGTCATATATATACAATTGAGAGAACTTCGGTCTTGATCCAGTAACTGGTAGAAGACTACCCATACTGTGATAGTTCTGCCCACTTAGTCTGAATATAAAAGGAGCGTTGCCTCTATTAATCGATGAATCAATCTTGCCTCCCATGGATGTGAAAGAAAACATAGAATTGTAACGTCTAATATTGTTCATGAAATATTTGCTTTTAGGATCCATACAACGGAAAAGATTTTCATAAGTGTCCCTTGGTTGTTTGTAATCCGGAAGTTCAACCTTTCCATAATAACAACATAACAAATAAGATTTTCTACCGTTATGTTTTCTTTGATTCTTTCCTTCTTGGTTCCAAAGTTTAGCGTTACAAACCTCGCATTTGAGCGTTTGGTCTCCATGATCTAAGTAATCTGATGGATAAATGGTATCAGTACGACAACAAAACATATAAATGAATGAATTTCAATTTATATATAATTATATATATGGGTGTGTATATATATACACACAAACACACACAAACACACACACACATATATATATATAATATGTTAATAAAATAATAACGGTCGTATGAAAATGAGTTTCAAATAATTTCATATTAAATTATGTTTAAAATACCTTTAGATATTCCATTAAATGGGTCCTTAATACGTGTGTTCGGTTCATCCTCTGCATCAATAGTTAAATCTGACATTGGTATAGGAGATGTTATCCTTGACTTTCTTAATATGTTACGTTTCCCTGATGATAATTTCCTTAGAGAAGAAATTTGTGTCCCTGATGATGTATATGTAGATGGCAGGATAGGAGAGGAAATAGGATATATGTTAGTAGATGATGATGAACCATATTTCACATTGGTATTGTTAGTAGATCCTGCAAATAGTATGGTTAATTAAATATAAAAAAAATAATTGAATGTATGTTGGCGTATTACGGACAATATCATGTTCGAAAATTGTAGCATTGAGAAACAAAACATTTAAATAACTGACCTGGAGTTTTATTATACAATGGATGCGTACACGTGTATGTTGTGTTATGAACATTTGGGTTAGATGGATGTGTTGAAGTTGGTAGGTTGGATGGAGTGGAAGTACATACTGAAGAGGATGGTGAATTATTGGAAAAATATGTTGAAGTAGTAACCTTTGGTAGTCTCTTTTTATCCAAGTGTAATTTCCTAAGTTTACGCCTTTCAACAGTGTTATGTTGATTGAATATTTGAGCACCTACATAATGGTTTATAAAAAAGTAATTACTTGTGGAATAATTCTGATACAAAAACAAAATATAATATAATGTAGGTTTGATATTTTTAAGAATAGTATTTGTTTAAATTACTTTTAATATTGAATATATTTGATAATTATATTTGTGAATGAAATGTTTTTTCACACAAGTGTGTGTATAAATATATATGTGTGTGTGTATATAGAGAGATATAGATTTGTTATAGAAGCTTCAGTCCCATGCCTCTATTCCGTAGCTCTGACTCTTACCTGTCAACTGATATGCATACAAAAGTCAGCTTCGCTGAGTGAATTCTAGGTTTACTTTGCTAAATAACTTTCGTAAGAGGTATTAGCTTTATCAGTTGAAAATAGTTCTCGTCTATCAAGCATTAATACATACAGGCTATCACTTTATCGGTACTTTATCATTGCTTTTCATTTCTCGTTATTTATTACTCTTCTTTATCCGTCAATTCTCTGTCACTATCGGTGCCTAGGCTCGCCTAGGACTTTACCGACATGCCAATTAAGGGCTTACAGTCGTACTCGATCGGGCCATTATTGTCATGCCAATTCAGGGCTTACAGACCTGCCTATTCGAGCATTACTTTATCCGGGTGAGGGCACAACAAATGCAACCCTCCTTTAGCCATTGCTTGCAAGTCTTTACTTTATCCCTTGCCTGCAGGACTTTACTTGCAAGACTTTACTTTATCCAGGTACGTGTTATGGGCCCAATAACAATTCTTTAAGTGTCACTTATATCTTTAGTTCTCATATACACTTAACACATAATAAGAAGCAAACTCTTAGTCTAAGCATTCACATTTCATCAATCATAAGAGATAAACTAGATAACTGACCCTCCGCGGGACAGCGGGGTTCGGGGGCGGCAGCCCCTGATAGCGGGGTTCTAGGGGCAGCAGCCCCTAGTGGGGTCCAAGGGGCAACGCCCCTGATAGCCCGAAAATTTTTTGAACTATTTAAAGGGCACATTTTTCTTTAGGAAAATTTATTTTCTTGATAAAAGGTCTTAAAGACCGTCATCATAAAAGTATGTAATTTAGTATGCATATCACCCCAAAACATTGAAAACGGGTAAAGGAGGGGTCTAGAACTCACCTGAACTCGTCCAAGTAGCTTAAATTCTATGTCACTTAGGCTATAGCCTGAATACTCTAGCTGCACGAAAGTTAACATGCAAAAACGTTATTTTCTTCATAGTTTCGCCCATAGTTTCGCTACAGCGAAACTACAATTTCGCCTGCAGTTTTGCTGGGCAGCACTTCTGCTAGTTTTGCTAGACAGATTCGCTACCTTGAGCGCCCGACTTTCGTTGGAGTTTCCTACTTTCGAAATATCTAAGGTCAGTCTAAGTACTTAGCGAACTTATCAGCGAAACCGTAGTTTCGCTGCAGCGAAACCGTAGTTTCGTTGGAAACCCCTCAGATTCGCTGTATAACTAAGCAGTTTCGCTGGATGAAATACTCAGTTTCGCTGGATCGGGGTCCAGTTTCGCTGGATGAATATAAACTCAGATCCAGCCCGTTTTTAACCCAAAATCTTAACTTTTTACGTCCAAATCCTTGGTTTACCTTCCATGAAACCAAATCTAAGCTTTTTACACGTTTTCATACGTAAAAATTCGACCTTTATGTGTTTCTTTAAACTTTTCAAAACCCCAAAACCCTAGAATCCGGGTTTGATCTACAGAAGGCCTTAGGGGCCGATTCTTACCTCGTTTTGTTGCTCTTTCCTTGTGTTTTGATGCTCCAATCCACCAGAACTTCAATCTTTCCAACTTCCAAGCTCCAAATCTCAAGTTTCTCCACTTTCTCTCTACTTTCTCTCTCTACGAATTTGGTGGCTAGGGTTTGAAATGGTGAAGATGGAGCTGTTCATGCATGTTTAAGGGCTGATTAGGGCCCTTAAACCCATTAAGCCTAGCCCATTAAGGCTAATTTTATCCATAGCCCACTAATTTACCCCTTTATTTCTTAAATTAACCCTTAAAAGCCCATTATTATTAAATGGCTCGTTTCGGGAAATTTTGGGGCGTTACAAGTCTCCCCCTTATTTAGGTTTCGTCCTCGAAACCTGACTCGTCATTAAACAGATTGGGGTATTGGCGTCTCATTTCCTCCTCGGATTCCCGGTGGCATCCGACCCTTTTCGGTGTTTCCATTGCACCTTGACTTGCTTGACTACTTTATTTCTCAGTTGTTTCTCCTTCCGATCCAGTATAGCCACTGGTTGCTCTACATAGTTCAGCTTCTCGTCCACCTCGATGTCATCTAGAGGTACGACTGCCTCATTTGGTGCTAAACATTTTCTTAAGTGCGACACATGAAAGGTAGGGTGAATCCCACTTAATTCTTCTGGAAGGTCTAGCCTGTAAGCTACGTCCCCAACTCGTGCTAGTACCTCGAATGGTCCGATGAACCTGGGACTCAGTTTCCCCCTCTTCCTAAATCGGATGATTCCCTTCCATGGTGACACTTTTAGCATTACCCGGTCACCCACGCTGAACTCTATTGGTCTCCTTCTTTTGTCGGTGTATGACTTTTGTCTATCCTTGGCAGCCTTCATATACGCCTTGATTTTCTCCAACTTTTCCGTTGTGGCTTCCAAAACTTCTAAGCTTCCTAGCTCTTTCTGTCCGACATCACCCCAACAAATAGGAGTTCTGCACCGTCGACCGTACAATAACTCATATGGGGGCATCTTAATACTGGCGTGGTAGCTGTTGTTATAGGAGAACTCTGCTAGTGGCAGATGATCATCCCAATTACCGCCAAATTCGATAACGCATGCCCGAAGCATATCCTCCAGTGTCTGGATCGTTCTTTCCGATTGTCCATCGGTCTGTGGGTGGTATGCGGTACTAACATGCAACCTCGCACCCATCTCTTCATTGAACTTTTTCCAAAACTTTGAGGTGAACCGCGTATCCCTATCTGAAACAATCGATACAGGCATACCATGTCGCGCCACAATTTCTCGGATAAATAGTTCAGCGAGCTTTTCTGAACTAATTGCTTCCTTGATTGGCAGGAAATGCGCACTTTTAGTCAGTCTATCAACAACCACCCATATCGCGTCACGGCCTTTTGTCGTGCGGGGTAGTTTGGTGATGAAGTCCATGGTAACATGTTCCCACTTCCACTCTGGCACTTCTAATGGCTGAACATAACCATAAGGTCTTTAGTGCTCAGCCTTCACCTGTAGGCACGTGAGACATTTGTTTACATACGCAACCACATCTCTTTTCATCCCAGGCCACCAATAATCTTTCTTCAAATCATGGTACATCTTATTTGCGCCTGGATGTATTGAGTAGCGGGTCTTGTGCGCTTCATCCATAATCTTTTCCCGCAAGTCACCATGCTTCGGAACCCATATCCTACCATGGAAGGTCTTAACGCCCAAGGTGTTTTCTACCAATTCATCCACTTTTCCCACCATCCTTTCTTTATTGATTTGCTGCTCTTTTAAAGCGTCCATTTGAGCTTCGCTTATCATCCTCATAACATCTGGGGTCACTACTAGTTGGCACGCCTTCACCCGGATCGGTTCATATCCTTCCTTTCGGCTCAGGGCATCGGCTACCACGTTCGCCTTACCCGGGTGATAATGGATTTCACAGTCGTAATCCTTTATCAACTCCAACCACCTCCTTTGTCTCATATTTAGGTCCTTCTGCTCAAAGAAATATTTCAGACTTTTGTGGTCGGTAAATATGGCGCACTTAGTTCCATACAAATAGTGTCTCCAGATCTTCAATGCGAACACTACTGCGGCAAGTTCCAAATCGTGAACCGGGTAATTAACCTCCGTGTCCTTTAGCTGTCTGGATGCGTAAGCTATAACTTTTCCTCTTTGCATCAACACACAGCCTAGCCCGCAGTAAGAAGCGTCGAAGTATACCGTTAGGTCTTCATCTCCCTCTGGCAGGGTTAGCACAGGAGCTTTGGTCAGTCTATCCTTCAATTCCGAAAACGCTTCTTCCTGTTCTTTTCCCCAGTCGAACACCACGTTCTTCCTCGTTAACCTTGTTAATGGGGAAGCTATCTTCGAGAAATCTTTGATAAACCTTCTATAATAGCCAGCCAATCCCAAGAAACTACGGATTTCGGATGGCGTCTTTGGGGAATTCCATTGCGTAACTGCCTCCACCTTTGCTGGATCAACCATGACTCCTTCGGAATTTATAATGTGCCCTAAAAACTGCACCTCCCGTAGCCAGAAGGCACATTTAGAGAATTTTGCATACAGTTTCTCCTTTCGTAAAGTCTCTAACACCTCCTTAATATGACAAGCGTGGTCTCCTTCATTCTTTGAGTATATCAAAATATCGTCAATGAAGACTATCACTGATCGGTCCAACATCGGGCGACACACGCGATTCATTAAGTCCATGAATGCCGCAGGAGCATTGGTTAGCCCGAATGACATAACCAGAAACTCGTAGTGGCCATAGCGCGTTCGGAAGGCCGTCTTTGGGATATTACCTTCAGTTGGTGATATCCGGATCGGAGATCTATTCGGGAGAACCAACTTGCCCCTTGCAACTGATCAAACAGATCATCTATCCGGGGTAGAGGGTACTGATTCTTCACAGTCAGCTTATTCAACTCCCTGTAATCTATACACATCCTCATGCTGCCATCCTTCTTCTTCACAAACAGCACGGGAGCGCCCCATGGAGAAATGCTGGGCCTAATGAATCCCTTGTCAAGGAGTTCCTGCAGTTGTGACATGAGCTCCTTCATCTCGGACGGAGCTAGGCGGTAGGGTGCTTTGGCAATGGGCTGGGCTCCTGACAGTAAGTCAATCTGAAACTCTATCTCCCTGTCCGGTGGTACTCCGGGCAGATCCTCCGGGAATACATCAGGAAAGTCCCGCACCACTGGCACATCGGACAACTCTTTCGCCTTATCTTTGACATCCTTGACATACGCTAGATAAGCTCCGCACCCTCGCCTCATACATTTCTCCGCCTTGATCATGGAAATGATCCTTGGAACCTTACAATCATTATCACCGTAGATCGTAACCGAACTACCATCTGGAGCCGTTAATCGGATCATCTTCTGTTGGCATACTATGTTAGCATCGTGGGCAGCTAGCCAATCCATCCCTAGTACGACATCGAAACCTCCTAAGGGCATAACAAACAATCGTGCGGGAAAGTAATGGCCTCCTAGTTTAATGTGGCAGTCCTCTATCATCCGGACTATTCTAATGGACTTACCATCGGCTGTTTCTACTTCGAAGGCATCATCTATTTCCTTAGGTTGGACATCTAGTGTAGCACAGAAGGACATAGATACGAAACTCTTACTGGCACCACTATCAAATAATATGGAGGCGCAAACATCATTGACAAGGAACGTACCTGACACTACGTCCGGGTCCTTCCTTGCTTCCTTCTTGTTCATGGTGAAAGCCCTTGCCTTGACCTTGGGCTTTCCATCATCCCCCTTGTCATCACCCCTGCTCGTGCCCGAGCTTCTCGGCTTGGCTTTCTTGCAATCCCTGCTGTAGTGCCCCGACTCATGGCAGTTAAAGCACTCGCTTACTTCCGGGCACTCCCTAGCCATGTGACCCGTTTTCCCACACCGGTAGCACCCATGGCTACCCAATCGGCACTCTCCGGGATGCCTCCTCCCACACTTCCCACAGTTCTTAGCTTCCTCGACCCTCTTCACAACCATCTGTTTTGCATCCACCCTTGCTTTCTTGTTCCCCGGTTGGTGGCCACCACTTCCATATCTCTTCCCATTGTTATTGTTCCAAACTTTCCTCGTCTCACCCACTGCCACCGGCCTACGATGATCGTACAACCTCCCACTGAGGTCCACTGCTGACCTAAAAGTACTAGGTCGAGCAGTGACCATGTCCCTACGAAAGTCTAGAGGCAACCCTTGTATGTACCTCTTGATCCTTTTGGCTTCAGGAGTTACCAAATCAGGCACCAGATGTGCCATTTCATTGAATCTTGTAGTGTACTCCTGGTGAGTCATATTTCCAGCCTCCAAACTCACAAACTCTTGCTCGACCTTGTCAAGCTCTCTTTCCGGGCAGTACTCCTCTATCACCAACCTCTTCATCTCCGGCCATTTCATCCTCTCAATGGCCTCCTCTCCGTAAGACTCAGCAATGTTATCCCACCAACACAGTGCTGGATCCAAAAGGGAATGGGAAGCAAACTTCACCTTTTGGTTTTCACGACACTCGCTGATCTTCAGTACGGCTTCCATTTCCCTAATCCAACGCTGAGCAGTGGCAGCGTTACCAGTACCATCAAATGTTGGGGGCTTACACCTCTGAAAATCCCCATAGCTGCACCCCTTCGCCCTCTCTTCCACTTCAGGGCCATCATGGTTACCCAGACGATCTCCCTCGTCGCTCAACTCCTCAGTCTTGACTGCCCCTTTCTTATCAACTTTTTCTGAAGCCGTACTCTTCTTACTGTCGCCCTTAACCTGCTCCAAAAATTCCGCAAGCAGAGGGGGCATCACTCCAGACAGGACCTGATGCACCTCTTGGGCAATAGCTTCCTTTACTGTCTCTTTCAGTTTGGCCTGATCAGGGGTAGACCCCTCAGCTCCCGTTCCTAACTCAACCTCCTCCTCCTTAATCGGTTCCTCAATCGGCTTTCTGGTTGACCTTTTTGTTGGCTTCACAGTTGCACTTGTAATTTCCTTTGCCTTAGTCGGGGGCCTTCCCCTGGTACTCCTCCGGGTGACCATGGTTGGAACTTCTTTCTTTGGTGCCATTCTTTCTACTTCCTATAAGATTCAGAATGTTAATATGGTCCTTCAAGGCAAGTTCAGTTCACGACAAGTTTTGTAAATTTTTAATAACAGTGGCCAGTTGTGATTAACTACTTACAGAACTTCTCGTGCCATAAACTTTTCTATCCTGAACCACACCAACACCAGAACCTACTATACCTAGTCTATGCACGTATAAGTCACATAAATTCAGATAGGCATCACAGATAACGTTATCCTACTCTACTTCGGCTCTAACTTAAATAAGAAGGCACTATCCACTAGAATAATACCTACAGCATATTTGTTACCTCTGGGCATGGAGCTTCTTGGACTGGCGTCCTTGACACTTGGTCCCATTCTCTGTTTAAGTTTAGGTTTATAAAATAATTTTTCCCAAATCTCTTAAACATTGGCTCTGATACCAACTTGTAAGGCCCACCTTTCTCAGGGAAGCCTCACAGTTGGTCATTCACAGCAAAACATCGATTTGTAACAGTCATTTACTCATATGTGTATAAATATATATTGCAGCGGATAATAATGTAAACTTCAATCCATTACAAATGGAATATAAACATTGTCTTTAATTCTTAAAATCTATTTAAAGTCCTCTTAATCTTTTCTTCATCAGGGATGCCAGTCTTCTAGTGCCAAGAAGCTTCAGTCCCATGCCTCTATTCCGTAGCTCTGACTCTTACCTGTCAACTGATATGCATACAAAAGTCAGCTTCGCTGAGTGAATTCTAGGTTTACTTTGCTAAATAACTTTCGTAAGAGGTATTAGCTTTATCAGTTGAAAATAGTTCTCGTCTATCAAGCATTAATACATACAGGCTATCACTTTATCGGTACTTTATCATTGCTTTTCATTTCTCGTTATTTATTACTCTTCTTTATCCGTCAATTCTCTGTCACTATCGGTGCCTAGGCTCGCCTAGGACTTTACCGACATGCCAATTAAGGGCTTACAGTCGTACTCGATCGGGCCATTATTGTCATGCCAATTCAGGGCTTACAGACCTGCCTATTCGAGCATTACTTTATCCGGGTGAGGGCACAACAAATGCAACCCTCCTTTAGCCATTGCTTGCAAGTCTTTACTTTATCCCTTGCCTGCAGGACTTTACTTGCAAGACTTTACTTTATCCAGGTACGTGTTATGGGCCCAATAACAATTCTTTAAGTGTCACTTATATCTTTAGTTCTCATATACACTTAACACATAATAAGAAGCAAACTCTTAGTCTAAGCATTCACATTTCATCAATCATAAGAGATAAACTAGATAACTGACCCTCCGCGGGACAGCGGGGGTTCGGGGGCGGCAGCCCCTGATAGCGGGGTTCTAGGGGCAGCAGCCCCTAGTGGGGTCCAAGGGGCAACGCCCCTGATAGCCCGAAAATTATTTTGAACTATTTAAAGGGCACATTTTTCTTTAGGAAAATTTATTTTCTTGATAAAAGGTCTTAAAGACCGTCATCATAAAAGTATGTAATTTAGTATGCATATCACCCCAAAACATTGAAAACGGGTAAAAGAGGGGTCTAGAACTCACCTGAACTCGTCCAAGTAGCTTAAATTCTATGTCACTTAGGCTATAGCTTGAATACTCTAGCTGCACGAAAGTTAACATGCAATGCATAAACTGTATAGTTGCGTAGTTAATACCTCTTCATTATTGTCAAGCAATTGATTAGCTGAAATCTTAAGCAGTCTAAAAGCTTCACGGTCAAAAAGTGTTAGAGAAACAATACCGGTAGAATCTTGAACTCGCAATGCTATTTTGTACCTAACATACAAAAAACAAAACAATTAATTACCTTTGTTAACATACAAAAAACAAAACAATTAATTACCTTTGTTATTTGTATCATGAATGTGTGTAAATGAAATAAACATTATAAATAAAATTTAAATTTTAAACAAAAATAGATTTTTATAGCATATTACCTTGGAACGGGTGTAATAGTTTGTCCTTTGCAATCTGCACCTTTACATCCTATAATGGTAACCTCATCAAAATCACCAGACCCATCTGATTTAAGAGTGCATACAACATTTTCGGTAACTTTACTCTTGCATTTTCTACAACTGGCATAATACCATGGAGTATCATTACAGAAACCTTTAACAGTTCCTAGTAGAACAACATCTTTTGGCTGAAATGGGAAAACATAATACTCTGAAGTGTTAAATTTGAATTACTTATAAGTAGTTCATGTGAAAGGAAAGATTATAGCATTTACCGTCTTGATATCATGGATCTCACAAATATTGACAAATTCAGTGATGGCCAGAAAATCATCCATCATTGTTGTCATAACAGAGGAAGAGAATCCGGAATGAGAAGATGAAGAAACTGACATCGATTGAGAGATAAACCTATAATATATGTAAATAAATATTTAAAAAATGAGATTATATAGAACAATTACCAACAATAAACATGTTAAAATTTGAAATAATTAATGCATTCAAAACATTTTTCCAAGTAAAAAAATATATAAGGTTAGAATTTTTTAAAAACCTTTGCTTGAATGATGTTATTTCATCGATTAAGTCATTGATGAAAAGCTTAGTGACATTATAAGCATTTGAAACTTGATTAGCACCTGTAAATTAACAATACAAACGGGTTTGGTAAGTATTATAGGCTGCACTAATTATAATAAGAATTTTTAAATTAAATAAATATATTCATGTGTGTAAAATGTTATAAATATAAATTCAATCGTTTTTACAAATGAAAGTTTGAACGTACCTATGAACGTTCGAAATTTACCAAACTGCACAATAACTACCAAATCTCTATCACTTTGATTCTCCGATACGAAACTATGAAATTGGTCAGCATAGTTATCCCAAAGTGTGACGGTTATTTCGTTGTTCCTATTTAAAAATAAATATTATATTAGTATTGCATAAATTCCGAGTTTGATAAAAAAAGAAATAAAATATAACAAAAAATTCATGAAAATTAAAAGTATACTCTAAATCTTTAAGCTGTAGATTTAGCCTTTTTGTGATCTTTCCATCAGCATTTTATGATGTATCAATTGGGAAAAACTTCATAACAGCACCAATGATATCTACAACAAAATTAAAATGTTATAAGTTACTTAAAATTAATAAAATACCTCTAATAGAAACAACAACAATTAAAAAAGAATAACATAAAATGAACTTACCAACGGTAGTATTCTCCTCCGTATGAGTAGGATTGAGGATAGAGAATGGTGTGAATTGAAAACCATACATGGAACCAACGGCATCAGAACAACTCATGACAACAGTCTTTTCGTTAAAAGAGATTTTATGTGGTGTATTAAGAATTTTATTTTTCAATACATTTGCAGCCAAAGAAGGCCTGAATACAAGTAAGCACTGATTCTCTGTCAGCAAATTCTCATACCCAAAACAGTATTTCTTTTGCACTGAAGCCTCCATTCTTGAACCCTAAACATGATACAATAGGAAAATAATGATAATGTTAACATGTACAGTATAAAAATATAAATGTTAGTATAAAAATTAAATATAATAAAATAAACTTGTGAGATTACATTTTCATCCATAAGTATCATCTCAAATGAGTAAATCTTTCTTGGATCCTTGAAGAGTTTTCTTGTCCAAAGCCTAATGATTCGAACCTTAATGGTATACTCCTCTTGTAGAACATTCAAATCTCTGAACATAGTTATTCTAGCGGATGCCATTACACTGAAAAATTAGAAAAAATATGAGAAACACTTATGATGTTAATTAATATGAAACATAAAAATGCAGAAACTCTTAGGATTGAACTTACATAGTACCATGAAGAAAAATGTTTGTATTTGATAGTGTTAATAAATTTAAAATTGAAAAGGTAGGAGGTTTAATTTATACTATTTTTAAAGATAACAAATGTGGAAAGTATTTAATTAATTTATGAATATATATGTTATGCGGAATCTACTAAAAGTTGATTAAATTTTTAAAATGGAAACATAATAAATTAAATTGATTTCATTCCTAATAAATGTATAGTAAAAACAAAACACAGAAATACAATTTTGAATTAGAAGATTACATGTAAAAAAAAAGAATCAATTATATATTGTGAAGTCAATTATATATTTTCAAGGCAATTAATAACAATTAAATTCTAAAGTTATGTATAATTAAATGTAATATACTCTATTAACTGATAAAAATATTGAATAAATGGGAAATTAGGTTTCTGGAAAAAGAACAATTAATAATTTAGACGTTACCAACAGTTGTATATGTTTGAAAGTGTTAAAAAGATTAACAGAATTTTAAACAAATTTTATGGGAAAAGGTAATATAAAAATTCTGATTTTTTGAATTGCTATAATTTGCAAGGTAATAGAGTTAATAATTACATGAAATTTTAAATAATTCAGGATAGAATTGAAGTTTACCAAAATATATTTATTTTAGAATTTAATATATCACTAAAAAAATAGAAACAAATTTATATGATAAATGCACCATCTAATTTTAAAGTAGATTGGAATCAATTAATGTCATTACATTATGTAACTATGGTAATTTTTAATATATAATAGTATATAAAATAAATAAAATATAAGTATAAAATCAATTAAAAATAAAAATAGTTAGAATGAAGACTTTAAAAAATATAATAACTAATACTAACAAAATTTGGTAGATTATGTAAAAAAGCTTTAAAACAATGTTTAAAAATACACTATTATAGAGAAAAGGGTTAAAATATTATAATTTTGTTTATTTAATAAAGTATTATGTAAATATAATTTTAATTATAATATATGTTAAGATATTATACTATAAGTATTGGTGTTTGTTTATGTATAATACGTTAAATGAATGAATTTTAGCCGATCGATAGTAACAAAATTTTAATTATAATTTATATTAAGATATTATACTATAAGTATTGGTGTTTGTATATGTATAATACGCTAAATGAATGAACAAATTATAATATTAATTATAATTTATATTAAGATATTATACATATAATTTTAATTATAATTTATATTAAGATATTTTAAGATATTATACTATAAGTATTGGTGTTTGTTTATTATAAACAGACTTTTAAAAAACAGAATATGTATAAAATTTAAAAAAATATAAATTAAACAAAAATTAGAAATAAATCAGTAGTATTAAAGTAATATATTTAATATTTGATTTTCTCAATCGGTAAAATAGATATAATGTTGGCAAATATGAAGCAAACCGATTGAAAAGTAGAAAAGCCAATTAAATAAGATATTAAATATTAATTTAGCATCATATGTATCCATAAATTTATAAAGATGCAAAATAAAATTTATCTACAAATTAAAGAAACATAAAATTAGATACTCAGCGTCATATATAACGATCAATTATACCAAAAAGTGACATCACATTACCAATTTGTTTGCTAAGTAACTTGCAGCGACCATACGTTTCTATATAATAAGTATTGCCGTAACATAATCTATTAAATAGATAATTATGCATCATATATAACGATCATATATACCCAAAAGTGACATCATAGTACTAATTTCTTTGCTAACAAAGTTGCACCAAGCATAAGTTTCTACATAATAAGTATTGCCATAACCTAATCCATTAAATAGATAATTCTGCATCATATATAACGACTATATTATACCAAAAAGTGACATCATAGTACCAATTTGTTTGCTAACTAAGTTGTACCAACCATATGTTTCTACATAATAAGTTTTGCTGAAACCTAATCCATAGAAACGTAATGTATACAGTTTTGTTTGGCCAAAAGGGGATTTTGTCACAAGTATTAATCATACCTTGTGGACATCAGTCAATACCAACATACCTTCATTTACTATGAACTGGAATGTGCAGTTGTCACCTTTATCAATACCATTCTCTTTCAGAAATCGACCGCAAGACCTGATAGCATACCGTATATAATTACGTGAGGGTTCAGGTCGAAGAAACACTTGACTTACAACGCCTTGAAGATTCCGGAAGTTAATGAATGGGTTGTTGTCAAAATCAGTGACATTAACAACAGCGGTAGGCAGCCTCTGGAAAAAAAATTTTGTTAGCTCAAATAAAATTATATAATATTTCAAGTAACATTAATAAATTGATTGTAAAAAATTTATACAAAAGATAGATACCAAACGGGTTGTAGCGACCCGAGCAAATGTGATAACATTATCATCATCAACGTCGCCAAAATCATCAATAACAACTTGATCATTCACCGGTATGTCCACGAGTGGAGCACCATCATAAATAGTTACTGGATCAAGTTCTTCAGCAGCTAAATAAAAATGAAATAGTAAATGTTGATTCCATTTAAATTTAAATTCATGGAACCATAAACATTGTAAGGATAGACTGATTACTAAGTAATGTGCAAGTAACGGTGAACCATTATTATGTTTTATTATTAAATATGCTCGAATAATATTTGTATAATATATTTTAATACTAATAGAATGAAATACTGTTATTGTAAAAAAATAGTTATAGTTTAATGAAATATATAAATTTACATATATATATATATATATATATATAAACACACATATCTAAATGTCATATGTTTAATTATATATAGTCACCAATTATGTGTAAATAAGTAATATATAATAGAAATATAAAAATAAATAACCTGGATCAGTAGCATGAGGCGGTTGATCACTTTTATGAAGTATGTTCTGTACATCACCGTCATCAACATCTGTAGGATCATTTGGCAAACCTTTGGCAAAAATAAAAGATTAATGTTTTACATGATTATAAATAAATGAAAAACAATTAACATAATATTAATGATATTAATTTTACCTAATAACTGTATAAAGCATCGTTGATAGATTAATGTTGTTAGACATTAAATGTTTTTTTATGTGAAGTTCATGTTATGTGTGATGTATTTTGCAAATAAATAAGTGATTCAATTTGCAACATTTATAACAGGAGATGCAATTAAGTGATATTTTAAAATTAATGTAGTAGGTGTGAGGTTAGAAAAATTGGTTTAAAAAAATATTGAAAACACGATAAAATAAACTAAAATTATCAAAGTGCTGAATTGGTTTACCTTCCTTAGTATCAGGAGGAGCATGGGATTGAGAATGGAGTAATTTTGCTTAAAAGCGTTCACAACCATCAGTATCAAACACTTTTAGAAAAAGAGAACTTTTCTCTATTAAAGTGAATATCATGAAATATCCTTTGTGTATAGGAAACTCAGAAATCAATTCACGGACTCCAACCACAAAAGAGAAAGACCCACGGTTCTCGAAAACCTTTAATCGACAAACAAAGTCTTCTGTTGCCTGAACTTTAAAATACTGGCGGTGGATATTCAACCCTAAATGATTCTTCACAAAAGTATTATCAATTGGCTGAAACATATACATGTAAATGGAATTAGGTTTTTAAATATTAAAATCTAAATATAAGAAAATGTTTAATGATTATTGAAATACATTATACATTGTATTGTTATTATTATGTAATACATATGTAAATGTTTGATTTTATGCACCTAATATATCTAAATTCATGGAAAAAAAAATAAAGTACCTAAGTGTATATAATGACAGCAATCATCATGATCAAAATCGTTACGGAATGATATTTATAAGTTGTAAAATACCTAAGTGTTCAAGTATAATTTTCAATGAGTCACCAACCATTTTAATCATAGTATATATCTATCTGTATGAAGAGATAAATATATATTACTTATTTAAACTTCTTTTATATTGTTTAGATGGTTGAAAATATGTATTAAATAATTTTACAAGTGGCACAAATAAAAATAAACTTACAATAAAAGGGTCAAGCTCGTGTGAAAGTATATGATAGAAGAATGGAAGTTGTTCTGAGGAGGTATCACCATGAACGTGGGTGAGAGACCAGATATTAGGATGAATGGGGCAGAGAATGATATAATCATCCTTTTTTAATTTAAGATGCAATGATACCAGGGCCCATCCTGTTGTGAAAGCCAACTGACCATTTACATATCCGGTTTTCACAGACCATCCTGTTGAATCATGGAGCCTAAGATAGATCAAATGAGGAGGGGATTGTTTTCTGTAGAAGTCTTCAACAAAAGGTTTTGGAAATTGCTAGCAAAGAATAGACAAAACCCTGTTATATAAATAACATAAGTGCATAAAAAAGTGAAAAATAATGTGATAACACAGCTAACCAGATATGCATCAGCAGGATAGGAAATATGCTTGACAAAACCCGGAGTGACTGACATTTCGCAATATCCTACACAAATGTCAAATTGTAAGTGAAAAAAGGGTGTCAAAAAGCATTAGACTATGAAATGTGATCACACAATTATGTAAACAAAGTAAATAAAGTTAACTGGAGTTTATGTAAATAATTATTAACATTTTAATGAGTGCAGAAGTAATTTACATACATATGCGTATAAAATATTATATACATATGTAGACAGACAAGCATAAACACCTGTACATACGTATGCCTAAATATTCCAGCCCAAAACATCCCTAAATATATTCCAGCCCAATATATCATTTTTGACATATTAAAGCCCAATCATGTATTCATGTTCAACTGATAATAATGTATCATCTATATGAAGATTGAGTAGTGAATACAGAATTTCATGCATGCAACTTAAAACATAAACACAGAATTTCATGCATGCAACTTAAAACATAAACACTTCTGTTGCTTTATAATCTTAGAATATTCACGTCACATAAATTGAAATTTGAAATTTACAACACATAAATTGCATAATAGTTTTTTAATAAAGGGTTGCGAAGGAAATTTAACATTATAAGACGATGTAGAATGCACTCTCAAATTAATAAACATGGGATGTGAATAATTCTTAGAATCCTACAAGTAGAATATAACACATGTAACAAAATATCATCCAACTGAAATCTCATTCCAAGTCACACCTACAAGTGATAATATGATGATTTGACGGGTGGATAAGAAGAAATTTTCAATCACCAATTATTTAGTCATTTAGTTCAAGTCTAAGGTAATAGAAGTTTACTATGTAATTCATTGTTTTTACATTTAATAATGTCTAAAATCTACACTAATTTGAGACAAACAAAGTACCCTATTTTAACGACTATATAATGCATCAGGGCTAAACAAATTCAATTAAAAACAAACTACATAGACCTGCAGTACTAAAAAAAATATACATATTATGCAGCAACAAACTGAATAAATAGACAATATTTTGAAGGGTTTATAGTGCATAAAAAGTGCACTAACATATAGCAATAAACTTCATAAGTCTGTAGTATTTAAATAGGTACATATCCATAGAGGAACACTAATATGACAGGAACGAATCCATAGTGCATAAAAAGTGCACTAACATATAGCAATAAACACTAATATTGAAACAATAACTCACTGTAGCAGCGAGAATTTCTTAGGATTTCAAAAGTATTCAATAAGTGAAAGATTGCTATTTGCTATAATATTTTAGAAGATATATAAAAGTCATACCTTCATCACAAGCAATTTAGAATTTGAAGCTAACAATGTGTTTGTACATCAAAACGAATAACTAATTGAAGATATTAATAATAAATCAAAGAAGAAGACAATGAAAGAAAACAAAACTGTGAATGGAGAAATCAATTATGGATGGGCGAAGAATGTGATGCAGAATCGCTAAAGATTGAGAGGAGATTGAGATCTAGGGTTATTTTGAATCAAAACTTGGAAGAAGAAAAAAAGAAAAGGAGGCATGGATGAAACAGTTATGAAACGGGCCAATTACAGATCGTAATACTTTTACTTATTCAAGTGTTACTTTTTAAACAACCTTGAGCATGATTAAAACTATCTTTTGTTACCTTTTGTACATTACTTTCAGCATAAACTTTCTCATTAAAAAAATAATGTTATATTTTTGCAACGGAACTAAAGGTTTCAGAAACAGAGGGAAACTTAAAATCCTAAAGAGTGCATCAGATGGTGGTAGTAGGTTGCAGAGCCCCAGTAGCAGTCTTACTGCTGTAAATGGTATTTTACAGCTTCGGTTGCCAAATTTTCAAAAGGTGTTGTAGGATTGCACACAATATAAAGTAATACCAAGATATTTAATTACTAACCAGAATTAGTACCATCAAAATTTCAATTAAACCAAAGCCATTGATACAAACTACTAAAGTCACTGATATCTTGATGATTTATGGAAGATAATAACCAACAACAACTAAATTCACTGATAAAAACTTAAGATTCACCAAAGTAGAGTATTTATTCAACACTAAAGCAATACTTAATCATACACAGGAAACGACATCAGAAAGTTATGAATCGAAGTAAATAATGTAGAGTTAACTGAGCAAAGTTAGAGATAACGAACAACAATGTCAATCAAGTTAGAGATTTGGGGTTTAAGAAGAAGAATGAAAGATTAGCGCAAGAAGAATACCTGCTTAGATCTACGGTTGTACAAACCCAGAGATGATGGCTATGATTATTGAAAACGTCAAGGTCTGTGGTTAGAAGATCGGTCGATCGATCTGTAACGCGGTTTGAAGAAGAAGAATACCTGCTTAGATCTATGGTTGTACAAACCCAGAGATGATGGCTGCGATTATTGAAAACGTCAAGGTCTGTGGTTAGAAGATCGGTCGATCGATCTGTAACGCGGTTTGAAGAAGAAGAATACCTGCTTAGATCTACGGTTGTACAAAACCCAGAGATGATGAGAAACGCGGTTTGAAGAAGCGGCCATTTGAAGATGCTAAGATTTGGGGAAGAAGATGGTGAAATTAGGGTTGCGGGAGAAGTTTGTGGAAAGGGAAAGGAGAAGATTCGCTTAGAAAGAAGAAATGGAAACCCGACCCAGGTTGAGATCCGCGTATGTTTTAAGATGGGCGGGAATAGAAAATGCCAATTGATTGAGAGGGTGACACATGGCAAAGTGATGGCTTAATAATGTGCCATGTGGCACAAAAAAGCTTTGTTTATTAGATAGGATAGATGTGTATATAATAATATGTGTGTGCATATATAAAAATGTTTATATATATAATACAATACTAGTGGGTGAAACCCGCGCGGTGCGGCGGGTATGTAAATATTTTAAGTACTTTGTCTTTAGCTAACTTTCTCTTATTATGCTAACTCTCAGTTTGTCTTTTTTATTTGATTAATGTGGGATATCAAATATATCTATATTACTATAGGTATAAACGAATTTGTAAATAATAAGTTGTTTATACATAATAACTTATAACAAATGTAACAAAATTGTTTTTAAGTATCTTAAAAATGGATTAAAGTTACAATATTGTCCAAAAAATTGTATTATATAGTAGTATAGATATAGATAGATTAAGATAACCTTAAATATAATAGTAATACTTTAAATTTAATTAGAAAATGATGTAGTACAAGTATTTAAAGCTTAAAAGGGGTATAATAGGAGTAAATCTTATGACATTACATATTAAAGCTTACAACTCTTCATATGTCATTTTAAAAATAATGTAAAATTATAAATTTAGCAACGGTTTCTCTATCATATAGTAGTATAGATAATAAAAGAGAGATGGAACAATGCAGGAATTCGGATCGTGAATAACTTCTGATTTCTTCTCATTGGATGTGGAATTTCCAACTATACAAGCACAATTAATAAAAGATATACGAATCGGGTCTTACATCGGGTAAGGTTACAATAAAAGACTCATTATTCTAATAAGGGTAAAAAAGACACAATTATGTACAAAAAGACACGAGTAGTAATTACGAGCACTAAGGAGCAAAAATGACATAATTACAAGCAGAAAGGACACAATGATGAACAAAAAAGACACATTGAGCTAGAAAAATTAAAATTCTAAAACCTACAAGTTAAAAATACAAAAGCTATTCTTAAAATCTAAGATCATAGAATTCCATGAGCCGGTTCTAACGCAGCTAGGTTGAATTCAATTTAGAATTCTTTTGACCCACTTTATGAGTGCCTAAAAGAATACTTTTTAGGCTTTTTGCCATATTATTTGAACCTTACTCGTAAAAATTACAAATGAACAATCGAATCATAAGAAGTCGGACTTCATTCATCAAATCGTTTGTTACAGTGATACAAAGGACACAGATATCGCCTCTTTATAAAACAAATATATTTATAAAATATACTAGTAAGCACATAATACACGTTACATTCCTTATTAAAGTCAACTCTAAGACGACGTTTGGTATGCACGAAATCATTAGAATTCAATGGAATTGGAATCTAAATTCAATTGGTAATTATGTTTGGTTGTAGGAATTCGTTAGAATTGAAATTTCAATTTCATTCTTAACATGTTTGGTTGAGAAAGGAATTGGAATTGAAATTAATTCTCTCAATTCCTTCAAATGAAGGATTTCAAAATCCTTTCAAATGTTGAAGGATTTCAAATTCCATCAACCCCAACCTCCAGGAGCAACCGCCACCTACCACCCCACCCACCGTCAACAGATACTACCGACGACCTTGCTGATGCCGCCGACCTTCGGCTGCCGGCACTGAACCCGATCCCCGCCGACCACCGCCGCCCGCCGCCGACCCCGACCGTCGTCACCTGTCGCCGACAGACCGCCATCCGCCGCCCCCCACCGCGCCACCGCCCGCCCGTCGCTGACAGACCGACCACCCCTGCCCCCGACCATCGACAACCACCCCATCGCCAACCCCCGACCTCCGCTGCCCTCAACTAATGACCATTGCCCGTTGCTGACCGACCGCCGGCCCGACCATCAACTGCTGACTGCCACCCGTCGTTGACAGACCGCCAACCCCGACCACCGACCTCCACCCATCGCCGACCCCGACCTCCGCCGACCCCGACCTCCGCCGACCCCGACCTCCGCCCCCGACTGCCAATTATGGCATGTTGCTGACAGACCGCCGGCCTCGAACGCCGATTACCACGATCCCAACCGCCGCCGACACCGCACAACGCTGACGCCGACCACCTTTTTCCCCAATCACCAATCGCTGCCGAACCACGTCGGTTTAGACGCGCTCGACGAAGACTGTCGGTTCTCGATGACGGTCATGATCGGTTGGTGGTGGCGGCGGCGGGGTACTGTCGGTTTTCGGCGACGCGCTCGGTCATTGGGCGCGGTCGATTGCCGACAGTGACGGTGGCGGTGGGTGATGGTATGTAGCGTCGGTGATCAATGGTCATGGAGGTGGTGGTGGTTTGCAACGTGTAATAAATTCTGATTCATTTTTTAGTGTTTTGTCAATAGAAATGCATTTCGAATTTAAATTCACTCTATAGAATCCCATTTCCATTGAATTTCAAATTCTTTGAAAACTATTGAATTCCAAATAAATTCATTCTAATTTCAATTCAAATTTCAATTCCAATTCCAATTCCACGAACCAAACGCCCCGTAAGTGTACAAGTCAACTTCACCCGCATCAATTGTTTACTTCACTTGCATCTACTAATACTCTAACCTCATTGAAGATGTCTTCACTTATAGCGATCTATACATAACATATTATGACTATTCATGTCATTGGTTAAGCCACCAGTAGTGACCAATACATCCGCAAATCACAACCACCAATTATTCACTTGTAGTGGTGAATAGTTGCATTATATTACTACATTAGCATCTTCTCTGACTCCTTCATTTAGAACTTGAATCTTCATTGACTTTAATTTGAAAAGTGTATCTGTATTAGAGTTTAATGCCAATGCTATTCTATTATGATGTCATGCAAACTTGGTACTTGGATTACCAAAACACCATTGAGAGAATCAATATAAACCTTTGAAATATTTCCAACGGATGTAGGAATTCTTTCATCCTCAGCCTATTATTTCTTGGCTTCAGCTTTGTTAAATAGATAATTATTATATTCAACATCTACAAGAAATAACACACATCAACCATATATTGTTCTCTGACTTTGTTGACTGTCATCTAAAAGTTTAAGTTCACATGTTTGAATCTGATTGTTGGGTACCATATATCTTCTTCTTTTAAGTAAGAATATTCTTTGGTTTAACTAGGAAGACCATCTTCAATGTTCTCTTTCATTTTCCTTTCTTTACACTTTCTCTCTTTATAGCATCTTTATATCCGACAAAATCCTTTCTTGCAAGACTTCTAATTTAGATCTTCAAACTCATATCCTCTTGATCAACTCAAGACGAGAAAATTCCATAGGATCATGTTATGATACTTGATTGATTTCCATGTAAGATGCATAAAGTTTTCTTCTCTTTCTTCGTTCATTCTAAGCAATATCTTTTGTCATAGGTTGTTTACTTTTTTAAGACGGGTTCATTGTAGTCATAACTCGTTCATCTTCACTTTAAAGAAACAAGCATCTCTTCCACTTTAGCACTTTTTTTATGCATATTATCATCTTTAGCAACATTTTTAGTCGGAATCCTTTCACGTGTAGCTCTATGAACAACAACTAACTGTTCCTTGGATAATATGCTTACTGAAACATAGCTAATTGTTCTTTTGCTAAGCTCTTACTTGGAAATATTGCTAATTAATACTCTTCAAGATTAACAACACGTGCAGCTAGACAAAAGTTATGTACCATAAAGGGTTAAACCTGAAGTCTCTTGATATCTTTTATCAGCAAAGATTCTTTAATAGTAGCATCATCTTTAACAACGACCACTTTAACATCACTAGCATTACCAACATCATATGTAGGCGGGAGCAAAAAATAACAATTAAATCTATTGATTCACCAAAAATACCAGTAACAACTCTTCTAAATATCATTGATTCACGAAAAATGTCAATAATCAAGGTTTTCACACACTAACACACGCTGTGATAAAGAGAAAAAATATTTTTTTATAAACTTCAAAAACTACCATTCTCTTGTTTGAGTAACAGAGATGAAGAAAGTTTGGGAAAGATTGATTCAATCCATTCAATATGCGCAGCTTTATATACAAGAGAAAAAGAACTAACTACTAACAAACTAACTAACTAACTATTATAACTTTAATTAAATTTATTCATAACAATCACACCCCCCCTCAAGTTGGTGGATGTAAAACCCCCAACTTGGATAAAAGATCACGATGCTTCGGAAGAGAAAGACTCTTGGTAAGAAAGTCGGCAAGTTGATCTTGAGATGGTGTATGAGTAAGGGTGATCAAACCAAGCTGCAACTGTTCACGAACAAAGTGACAATCCAAATCTATGTGCTTAGTGCGTTCATGAAAAATAGGATTCTTAGCAATGTGAATCGCAGCTTGACTATCATATTTAACAGGTACAGGAGTAACATTTGGAACTTGAAGCTCGTGCAGTAATCGAGTAAGCCAAGCAAGTTCAGTAGTCACCCGTCGAAGCGAACGATACTCAGCTTCAGCAGAACTCAATGAAACAGTAGGTTGTTTCTTAGATTTCCAAGAAATCAGACTACCACCAAGAGAAATGTAATACCCACTAACCGAACAACGTGTATTAGGACAAGAGGCCCAATCAGAATCACAATGAGCCACCAAAGAAAAATGTTGATTATTATTGAAGAAAAGACCTTGAGAGAAAGTCGCATTAACATAAGCCAAAGCGTGTAAAGCAGCCTGCCAATTTCTCGGGGATCTTGCATAAATTGGCTTAGGAATTGCACAGCAAAAGCCAAATCAGGTCGTGTATGAGTCAAGTAGTTAAGTTTGCCAAACAAGCGACGATAACGAAGAGGATCAGGTAGTAAATCACCAACACCACAAGTAAGCTGCAAGTTAGCAGGTAAAGGAGTATTAGCAGTCAAAGAAGTAGGTAAAGGAAATTCTTGTAAAAGATCCTTGGCAAACTTTCTTTGAGTCATGAGAACACCCTTTGAATGTGACAAAATCTCAATACCTAAAAAATAATTAAGATGACCCAAATTTTTGATCTTAAACGTATCATTAAGAAAAGATTTTAAACGTTGAATTTCATCAAGATGATTACCAGTAACCAAGATGTCATCAACATAAACAACGACAAACACCACCGAAGAACCCATGGTTTTGGAAAATAAAGAATAGTCATTGGAAGATCGACTATAACCTTTTGATTTAAGAGCATCAGAAAGCTTCCCACACCATTGTCGAGAAGCCTGCTTAAGATCATAAAGAGACTTTTGAAGTTTCAGACATTGATCAGAGGGTAGAGACATTCCTGGTGGAGGTTGCATATAAATGTCTTCATCAAGATCGCCATGAAGAAATGCATTATTCACATCTAGTTGAAACATTTGCCAATGAAGCTTTGTAGCAATAGTAATAAGGCTGCGAATAGTGGTCATTTTGATGACCGGTGAATATGTCTCGTTGTAATCAATACCTCCAGTTTAAGTATCACCACGAACCACTAAACGAGCCTTTCATCTTTCAACATTGCCATTAGCATGATATTTAAGTTTATAAAGCCATTTACACTTAATAGGCTTCTTGTCAAAAGGTAAAGAAACAATGTCCCATGTGTGATTGAGATTAAGAGCATCAAACTCTTTATTCATAGCCTCCTACCAAGCAGGATGAAGGATTGCATCTTTGTAACAAGTAGGTTCAGCAAGAATACCAATAGTAGCAACAAATCATTGAGTGGGCAAATGCAAAGAAGTAAAAGGAATACGGAAGGAAGATGCACAAAAATTAGTGATGGTATGAGAGCAAACTTCAAAAGGAGAATCAACATTATTGCACACATAATCCTTCAAATAAGAAGGTGGAATAGTGGGCCGGGAAGACCGACGATTGGCAGGTGGGGAAGGAGCAGCAGGAGAGGGAGATGAAGGAAAAGAGGGTGGAATAGACTCAAAAGAAGTGGATGGAACACTAGAATCATCAAACAAATAGGAAATATTATCCAAAGAAGGGAAAAGATGAGACTCACGAGAAGAAATTGAAGGAAAAATGGTTTCAAAGAAAGTAACATCCCGTGAAATAAAGATGGAATGAGTTTGAAGGTTATAAAGCTTGTAACCTTTCTTCCCTAGAGGGTAGCCAATGAAAATACAAGGCAAAGCCCGAGGTTGAAACTTGTCCCTCCTATGACTTAAAGTAGAAGCATAGCATAAGCAACCAAAAACCTTTAAAGATGAATAAGAAGGATCTTTGCCAAATAAAACAAAATGTGGTGTCTTCCCAGCAAGAAGTTTAGAAGGAAACAGATTGATGAGATGTGTTGCAGTTAAAATACAATCGCCCCAAAATGACAGAGGCAACTTAGATTGAAATAGAAGTGCCCGAGCAGTCTCTAAAAGGTGTTGGTGTTTTCTTTCCACAACCCTATTTTGCTGAGGGACTCCAACACAAGTGGTTTGATGAAGGATCCCTTTACTGAGTAGATATGTAGCTTGAGTAGTGCCAAAACCAAGTTCAAAAGCATTATTTGATCTAATGCATTTTATTCGAACATTGAATTGTGTTTCAACCATTTCAATAAAAGCATGCAAAATGGAGAAAGCATTGCTTTTGGTGGACAACAAATGAGTCCACTTTGTTCTGCTATAGTCATCAACAATAGTGAGAAAGTATTTATGCCCATTATAAGTAGGAACAGAATAAGGACCCCATGTGTCAATGTGAATCAAGTCAAAAGGGTTGTTAGTAGACCTTTTACTATGAGGAAAAGGCAATTTATGTTGTCTAGCTTTTGGACATATATCACATGGATGGTCAAGATCATTATGAGCATCAGACAAAATAGCAAGTTGTTTAAGTTTATACAGAGGTAAATGACCAAGTCAATGATGCCAAACAGAACTAGTGACAATAGAACTACAATTGGAAGTGGACTTATTCAAAAGTACAAAATTATTCAGCAGATACAAGCCATGAATGAGTTTACCAAGAACCAGTGGCTTCTTCATGGAAGGGCCCTGCAATACACAAGAAGTATTAGTAAAATAAACTATACCACTTGTGTCATTACAGAGTCTTGGGACCGAAAGAAGATTGTGATAAAATTGAGGGACAAAAAGGACATGTGAAGAGATAGATCAGGTGAAAGAATAACAGTCCTATATTTAAAAATTTTAAGAACCTCCTCATTCGGAAGACCAATATGAACCGGAGTGGAAAGAGTATGAAGATCAGTTAATAAGCTTTCATCATGGCACATGTGATCACTTGCACCTGTATCAATGATCCATTGAGTTTGAAAAGTCAAAGAGGTACATGCCATAATACCTGCAAAGTTGGTATGGCGAATAGTACTAGCATTGAAAGCATGAGCATCTTTATTGTCTTTACTTGTCTTGTCACCACAAGACTTTTGTAAAAGTTACAACAATTCAGCAAGTTGTTCACTGGACAAAGATGTACCCGAAAGTGATGAAATACCATTGGATTCTTGAGGATCTTTTTGATCTGTCACATCAGCAACATTACTTGCAAATGACCGTTTAGGCTTTGTAAACTTGAAATCTTTTAGGAATCCAATCAACCTGTAACATTTATTAGTAGTATGGCCAGATTCTTGCAATGAGAACAAACAATAGATTTTCTATTATCATTTCTTGCAACATTCATAGATGATGATTCAGGAACAAAATTATTTGAAGAATGAATTTCATGTTGTTTCTTATCTTGAATCAGAATAGCATACGCTTCACTGATGGAAGGAAAGGGCTTCATCATGAGTATATTGCCTCGAACACTATCATAACTAGAATTCAGTCCCATAAGAAACTGAACCAATCGTTGATCTGCTTCTCTTTTGAGTAATGATTGAGAAGCTCCACATGAACAAGGAGGGATAGAATTCAAAGCATTTAATTCATCCCAAATAGCTTTTATTTTGGTAAAATATGTAGCTATATCATTGCTTCCTTGTGAAATCTCATAAAGGCTCTTCTACAATTGATATAGTTTTGCTCCATTCACTTGTCCATATCGAGCAATTAATTCGAGCCAGAATTGATTTGCAGTATTAGTGTATAAAACACTATCAGATATGTCTGTTGACAAGGCATTAAGGATCCAAGAAATTACCATATTGTTGCATTGTTCCCATTGTGCTATTAGAGAAGAATCGGTAGGCTTAATCTCTTTTCCATCAACAAACGAAAACTTGGTCTTTGCTAATAGAGCAATCGTCATAGCACGTATTGACACTCCGATTGTGGAAGTGTTAGAACTGATCGTATTTGTTGAATCAGACATGATTGTTCGAGAAGAAAGAACAAACGTATTCGAGAATCGATTTGAGATTGACTTGAACAGAATCGATCAAAATATTGATCGGAAGAGAATGAACAGAAGAACAGAATCGAGAGATAAACAGAGAGTTGATCGATCAATATTTTTGATCGGAAGAGAATTTGAGAATTTGATCAGAAGATGACGGAAAATTGATCGGAGCTCTGATACCATCTTGTTTGAGTAACAGAGATCAAGAAAGTTTGGGAAAGATTGATTCAATCCATTAAATATGCGCAGCTTTATATATAAGAGAAAAAGAACTAACTATACTAACAAACTAACTAACTAACTGTTATAACTTTAACTAAATTTATTCATAACAATCACACATTCTCCTATTGTTTACATGCATATAAAAAGCAAAGCAAAAGTCGAATGGGCCACAAAACATAAACAGACCACAAAACATAAATAGGCCAACAATTGAGCCAAAAATAAAGTCCAAAAAAATCTAGAAAGAAGACCAAAAGTAAAATAACTAATAAAATATGTCATTTTTGGATCGACACGATGACCCAAACCGCCTACGGGGTTTCTTTGTGTTTCCTTTAAACATATTTTACCGCCTGATATAAGTGACTTTGACACAGGTAGTTGTGCCTCCTTGAATACCTAATCTATGCGTAACTTTACTTTGATTAAAGTGTGCCATTTATGTTTGGAAACTTTGGTGTTGTAAAACGTAGCTGAGATTTTTTGGTGGTTCTATCATATGGATTGGTGTCTAGGATGTCTTAACATAAGCAACCGCACCTCTCTGATTATGAGCTTGAGATATATCAAAATTTGAGTAAATTAGGCTTTTAGTCCCTATGGTTTGTTGGTTATAACCATTTTCTTCCAATAGTTTAAAAACTCCCGATTTAACCACTATGGTTTGAGATTTGTCATAATCAAGTCCAAACCGTTAACACCTGTCACATCCCGGTGGAAGCGTGAACGAGACGGATGGAATGTGACTAGCTTTTATCAGAGTGCAGTGGTTTATATTAAATAAACACAGATATGATCAACATAATACAGATATACTTTTATTTCTTAATATTCGAGATTACATCCTTTTACATAATATACCAAAATTGATGTAATCAATTACAACTAAGTTACAGCATGCTTAATATTTATGCAGACCCGTCCTACGACTTCGCCCCAACCATCATGTATCTCAAAGCTGAAATCAAAAGTGTTACTCATTTCCTGAAAAAGTACACTTAAACCAGTCAACAAAAATATTGGTGAGAACATAGGTTTAATCCAAACAAATATTTTGTTGATGTGTTAACCATAATCAAAATTACAACCAAACCTGCTCAAACATAATCATACTGTCACGAAATAATAAGAATCAGATAATATTACATCCTAACCCCCATTCGGTTAGATGCAGGAAAATAGTAACAACCCTCATCCGGTTGGTACAAATATCCTCCTAAGTAGCGCTACTAATATTATCGACCGGTTTCTCATTCGAACTAATGGTTGTGTCGTAAATGACAGTAAGCAGACAAAAATATTTTCAAAAGTAACACATCAACCACAAGTATACTTTTCCCCCAAAACGTTACGAAATACCAAATTGGTTGAAAATAGGGCTATGAACTCACCGTATCTTTCCACTTGAACCTAACAAGATAGTTCACAGTATCAGATAATACTTCAAATATTTTTTTCTGGTTTTCATTGACTGTAAAATTTATAGAAATACCTTCGAGTCTCCAAAATTTCTTAATTCAAAATAAATTGTGATTTATTCAAAAATCACACATAAAATAGCTATAATTGCTCAAAAATTACCAAAACTGGTAAAATATAAGTTTGAACAATCTGAACTTTTTCATAAATTTCCCAGCCTTAATTTCCTCACAAATTATTTCCCATAAATTCCACAATATTCTCAATATTTATCATAATATCTTTTGATGTCCAATAATTCCCCAAAATTTCATAGAAACTTGTTCAATAATTCAGCAACATCACATAATTTTTTATAGAAGCCAACTATTAACAGATTATTTTCTGTGAATTTCATAATATTCCCATAAATATTTAAAAATAGGTTCCGTTCATGAAAAATTCTAAATATTTTACACAAGCTTTCTAAAATAGAATCGAGTATCATATAATTAATTCAGAGTCCAAATCGTAACATAGCAGTTTCTGTAATTTTTACAATAATTGACATACTTAGTAAAAATATTCATATTGCTTCATAATTTTTGAAAATAATATATTCTGCACCAATTGTTGTAATATTTTGTCTATGATTTTATCCGAATTTAGTATATACTTTAACTATTTATTACGATTTATTTATTTCAGAACATATAAAAATTCGTATTTTAATCATAATAAAGTATAAAATTCTGAAATAATTCCAGAGGTCTTTATACCTCAAAAGAATCATTCTGTAAATTTATCAGAATTTTTCCGATTTTATTTCTATTTTTGATATTTTCTTCTATTTTCTATTATAAAATAATTTATATAAATTATTTTACTTATCAAAATTTTATCAAAGTTTCCAGTTTATTATTTCAGAATAAAAACAAGAATTTTCCATGTTTATTCCCAAAATTGCTTTCATTTAATATTTACTTGATTTTTCTTAATTTTTATGTTAAATGTTTTGTAAAATTCAAATATATTTTTATAAAACATAAGTTCCTGGATTTTGGAACTTTATTACTCAAAATTAGTGGTTTTAAGTCTCCCAAAATAGGTTTTTGGTGACTTCATCCATTTATATACATACATATCAATATGTATGTATATATATATGGTTTGTAGCATATATGTAAACTAAACCTTTTCATTACCTTTGATGACAAATTTGATGATGTTTTAGCTTCTGGAATTCAAGAACAAAGCTGTGAAAGTGATGGATGATGATAGTAGATGATGGTGGTGTGTGGTTGTTGGTGTCGTGGGTGTTCGGTTATTGTTGTTGATGTTGTTTTGTTGTGATGGTTGTAACCGAAGGTGGAGACAAGGTGATGGTGAAGTTGCAGCTAGCTATAACCGAGAGATGAAGAGGGAGAGGCAGAAGGTGATTTAAGGAAGGTGGTAATCGGGTGTTTGGTGGTGGTGTGTGTTTTGCAAAATGGTAAATGTATGGATGTTTATAGACTAAGATTGGAGGACACCTAAGGGTGTTATTTACTAACTCTAGGACTAGCTTAGGTGTTTTGTCCTTACTAGAATGTCTTGGTGGCAAATTAAAGAGAGACCGAGAGGAAGAGGTGGCCGAGAGGCTCCTTTTCTTTATGCCACATATCCCCATTTTGACTTTGATGTGTGAATGGGAGGAAATCAAAGAATTCTCCTTGGAATTGCCATATTCCTTGTAATGATGAAGGTTCATAGTATGTTGACTAATGCAAGCTCATGGTTCAATAGATTTGGAGAGGTTGAGGTGGCGGTTTCATGAAGCTTAAAGCCGAGAGTATGCCACCTTGTTTCTTTGTAATGATCATTGTGATGTGGTGGCAATTTGATAGGAGTTCCTAGTGTGAAACCTAGTTTTCCTTAGTCAACAAGATTCCTAGATTCATGATGGTAGGGTATGGTGGCAAGGTGATGCGAAACATGCATGTATAGAGAGGTACAACCGGTTGTGATGAGAAGGAGAAACCAAATGAGACAAGACATCTAGGAGAGGCTAGGATTGGACTTTTAATGTGAATAGTGGGTATAGGGTGATGGTTTTGGTATGACACACATAGAACCAAGGTATGGTGGAGGTTTTTAAATTTTTAGTTTTTAGGTTTTTGGTTGTTGTGGGTTTGACTTAGTTTAGTAGGTTTATATATATATATGTAGATGTATATCATACATGTATATGTAACTTTATAGTAGTCATATAATCATATGTATCTATATTTCACATATGTAATAAAATTAATTGCAAACCTATGACATATAGGTATATATATGTGTGGAATTGAAATTACAAAAATACATGTTCCATTTTTATATATTTTGTATGTATACGTAAACTTTTATTATATATACATGTATGTATGAATTTTAGGCACATAAACGTACGTACATATGTAAATTATCAATATATATACATGCATGTAACATGCATACGTAAAAACTTGTGTATTTATATACGTATGTGTGGATTTCGGATATATAATATTTATACATACATAGTTAATATATTTATGTATATGCATGTAACCATGCATACGTGGAATTTTCATATATATGTATATACATAATCATACGTACGTACACCCATAATATATATTATTTTATGAGTCCAAAGATATATATATTAAATATATATAACTTGCTTGTTTATTTTCCATATATATAATTGCATATGTATATTATTTTAATATTCATGCAAAAAGTATTAATAGTAATAATTATAAATTGTAAGGTTGTCACAACACCCAACCATTTTTTTCGTTAAGTAGATGTAAAAAGATAAATATACCCTCTAGGCTTCTATTGTTACTTTATTATACAAATATAAAAAAAATAAAATTATCTATAAATCACAAACACTCTCTCTACTATCTCTTCCTACTTACCCTTCTTCACCCCTTCCCCTAACCCCACCACAACTTGCACTTCCAGCCACCACCACCATCCACTCATCTTCATCTTTAAGCACCAGCCACCACCATTACCCATGCTATGGCGCTACCGCCACCACCATTACGCCTGCTACGGCGCTGCCGCCACCACCATTACGCCTGTTACGGCGCTGCCGCAACCACCATTACGCCTGCTGCGGCGCTGCCACCTCCATTACGCCTGTTGTGGCGCTGCCGCCACCACCATTACGCCTACTGAGGCGCTTCCGCCACCACCATTACGCCTGCTGTGACGCTGCCGCCACCACCATTAACCTTGCTGTGGCGCGGTCGTCACCACCATTACCCCTGCTGTAATGTTGCCGCCACCAGCGACCATCACCACCCTTTTACAATCTTAACAAACTTCTCCATCCTTTCCCTTACTGCCTCCACCACCACCTGCACGACCACCATTCTAGCCACCATCTTCACGATTTTACTCCTTGTCACACCACCATCTCCACCGCACACCACCACCACACCTAGTGCATGCCAAAAATAAGAGAGTAGAGCCTCCATCATGCACCACCATCACACCCATTTGAATACCTAACAACAAACCCTAATCCTGTGTACCAACCGTGTCTGATTAGGGCCTCGATCTAACCGCCTGGTCGAGATCCGGATGTTTAATCAGATTGTGGGGGTCGATGGAGCATATCTAAATGTGGAGTTGGTTGTAGTAGACCCGCTGGTGGGTGTTGGGTGAAATGAGGGACAAAGGGAAACGAGTAGGTGCGAAGATTTATGGTGTGGGGTTCTTTATGGTGTAGGGTTCTGATCTAGGTTGAGAAAGTGTGGAGGTTACGGTGGTGGTGGTGGTGATGGGTGATGATTGGTTTCAGAGATAGAGTATAGAGATAGAAAAATGGGTGTAGAGATGTGAGATATATATATATATATATATATATATATATATATATATATATATATACACACACACACACACACGTGTGTGTATTTTATATATTTGTTTAAAAGTAACACTTTTAATCCAAGGGTATTATAGTCTTTATTAAAATATTTAACGGTAACATTGATGGAGTTAACGATTTGGACTTGATTATGACAAATCTCAAACCATAGTGGTTAAATCGAGCGTTTTTAAACTATTGGATGAAAATAGTTATAACCATCAAACCACAGGGACTAAAAGCATAATTTACTCTTTAAATTTATATTCATTACCATATATGTTAAAAAACCCATATGTTAAAAACCAAGTGAATGAACACTTAAACGAGTAACTCTATCATTTCATGTTTTCTACAAAGGGTACTGATTTGGTCAATTCTGCTTCCTCCCTATTCATTTTGGGTTAGAGGTACACGTTTTGTATTTGCCCTTCCATACATGAATGGTTGTTTGGGGCATAACAATATGTTGTTCAATTGTAGTGTTTTACTCTAAGATGATGATTATAAAGGACATCAAATAGTTATTGTTATGGAGCGGCAAATGTTTTGTTTACAGTCACAATAACCTGTCTTTTCTGAGCCTCATATGAGGTTGGGTTTGATTGTATTTTAACTTCTATGTATAAAGTTACATATTATGTATTCAGCTTTTTAAAAAGCAATTTGAGTTTAAAATATGTAATTTGATTCTTAAAATTATACCCAATGCTTATTAGGAGGGTGTGGATCGTAACCGAAATGGATGTTAGGGTTTTGCCAGGGTCTTATAGACATCTGTTAAAACGTGTTTTGGATTCCCTGTGCCACGGGCGGGGTGTTAAAACCTAATTTACTGTAAAAGAACATGTAACAATTGTTTTGTGGGTTGTTCTTATTTTTTTTATAAAAATATTATTATTTTTAAATTACTATATAATATATTATATTTTTAACTTATTGTTGCCTAAATCTTGATATAAATTTTATTCACAAGCGAGTGTATCGAATACTATCTTGTTGTCCCAATATTCTTAGTTTATATATTTTCCTTTTTTAATTTTTAAATTCGTTTTCATGCTCCTTTCTCGATCACAACGTTTCGATGTATTTATTTAATGCTATGTTTTTATAGAAATATATTCAAAATCAACCGTCCCAAAGACTATACTTAACCCGCTAGTTAATTACTTAATTATAGGCCAACCATATATTGCTATCCGTCGAATATAGTTACATCTAATGCTATCACATTTAATACACTAAATATGATTCTTATAAATACCCATGTATATCGTTTTCTCTAGTAAAATAATATTTGTTTTACTTATTTTTTCAAAGATATGAAGATTAATATTTCGCTCAAAGTTCTCATTGTGGCTGCAATTTTGCTTATTACGTGTGGTTAGTCATCTCACTTTTGTTAGAAAAATATTTTTTATTGAATCATGAGTTATTTTTAATTTCTTTACACAAGCTATGCAATGTTTGAATGATTAAATATCACTTATATTAACTTTTAAGTGAACAAAAATTTTTAGAATAGCAACTCATTTGAAAATTCTCTCTTATCAAAGGATCTGTTGGTGACTCTATTTACCTTTAATCAGGAAGAATCCGGGTACAATTTTGGGTAATATTTGCTAATATTGTTTCTTTTTTTACTTTTATCGTGACTAACAGAATCGAATTTGAGAGTTGTTGAAGGACGGGGTGTTGTAAGCAATCCGAATGACACCATTTTAAGACATTGTAGTGTGAATAGCGACTGTCGTTGCTTTTGGTTTTGGCAACACCCAAAATGTAAAAATGGATCATGTACTTGTGGTGCAATAATCAATATTTAATTATATGATAGCAAAATAAAGTACTAATTTTCCAAATGCAATTGATCTTGGCATGAGCATCATGGTTTGGGTTTGGAACTTTCATGGTCTCAGAATTAAATTTGACTAAGTTTCTTATCAAATGATAGTATTTCTTATCAAAGGATAGTGTTTTGGATGCGTCGTACCTTTAGTGTTAAAATCAGTATTGACGGTTGGCATCATCTTTTAAGAAAACTTACTTGAGTATTGAAGGTGGTTTCAAATGTTATTTAAAAAAATGATATGTTTCCTTTGATTTCTTCAAACTTTAAGTATCATATATATTATAATTAAATGAGGAAATTCTGAGTGACAATCAAGTAATGCTTTGTTTTATATCATTTAGTTATGAATATATATTGACATATGTTCACAATTGTAATATCCATTGTCAAACATAGTGATAACTTTTATAGGTGATCACTATCTAGATTAAGAGAGAATATTAATCCAAGAGAGAATATTATACATGGTGATATTTACCGGTTTAAAGATAAGACTAGTTAAGAAAAGTTCTTGCCAAAATGCCATGAGTGAACATACGATGAATTTATTGACACTCACCTGAGCCAATATTAATCCTTGAGTTTATGTGGTAATATATCTCTAACTCTAAGCTATTTAATTTATTGTTGCTTAATAAACTCCAAATACGATCAAGTCACTCTTTCTCTTATAGCACCCTTTCTTTCCCTTCAAGTTATCCTTAATCAACCCATTTCTTTTGTGTTTTGTTGCATGAGTTTTTGAAAATTCTAGTCTTTTCATAAGACATGCATTTAGATTGTTTACTTTGAGTTTTCATAAGAAATATTCATCTAACAAACACAAATTTATATTAAAAAATTGGTCAAGAAATTAAAAGATGTTATATTCATTCTTTTTAGATTTTTGTGTAAGTTACCATTTGCATCCTTAATGTTTGCTCATTTTAACCACTTGCATCCCCGCGGTTTCAAAATTGCCACTGACCCCCTAATGTTTGCTCATTTTAACCACAACCCACAAGCCGCCCTTCACCACCACAACAGTCGTCACCCACCACCAACTAGACCCACTATAAATCCTAATTACCACTATTCTAAGCCCTCCATTCCTTCTCAGATCCGTAATTTCAAGTTCTCTACCGGTGATGTGGTTGTGATGGTGGTGATGGGGGTTGTTATGGTGGCGATTGGCAACTATGGTGGTTGGAATAGGGTTTTGGTAAGGGGTGGTTGTGGTGGTGGTGATAGGAACTGTTATGGCGGTGACGGGGTGGTTGTGGTGATAGGGGCTGTTGTGGTAGAAAGCGAGTGGTTGTGGTGGTGGTGATGGGGACCTTGTGGTGGCGACGGGGTGATCGTGGTGATATGGGCTGTTGTGGCGGCCGGGTGGTTCTAGTGGTGGCGGTGATGGGGCTGCAGTGGTGGTGGTGATGGGGGTGGTTGTAGTGGTGGTGATTTGAAGAAGAAAATGTTGATGGATGGGACCCATAAGGTTATTTATGTTATTATTAAATTTTAAGTGTAGTTTAGTCTTTTTAATAATAATTTTAATAGAAATATTAACAGTGTTAGTCACTTAGACTCAAATGCAGATAAAATAAAATAACATAAACTCAAATGAAGATAACTTGAAACTTTAAGGGGCAGATGATAATTTTGAAACCGTAGGAAAGCAAGTGATTAAAATGAACAAACGTAAGGGATGCAAATGATAACTTACTCTAGATTTTTACAATCAATAATAGGGGCAAAGTTAGTTATGGGTCAGTTTTGGACCTTTTGATCTCTTTCATAACCATAACCATAATTGATCGGTCAGTTATGCAAGGTTGGTTAATCGTCGGTTATGGTTCGACTCCGATTAACTTCATTTAATTAAAGTTACCATATATGAGGTTGTTTTTAGGTACGTTTTATTTTACTTCTTCAAACTTCAGTTATAATATGCATATGGTTAAATGCTAAAATTCTGAATAACAATAAGATAATGCTTTATTTTATCTTCAAACTTCAGTTTTATTTTACTTCTTCAAACTTCTTCAAACTTGAGTACTAACGTTTACTTTGTCTTCATTATTGGCCTAAGTTTTGTAAATTGTTTCTATTTTCGTCCTTTTGACCAACGATGTTAACATTTTCTGTTAAGTGAGTGTTAAATGACCAAAATACAACTCATTTAAAATTAAAAACTGAATAATAAATTATAAAATTTCTTAACATAATAGAGTAAGGCCCACAATAACAAAATACAAAAACCCATTTAATCTTTCTTTGAATTCCACAACCGACTCTCCCAACTCCGACCGTACCGTCACTCCCACCTCCAATCGATACCGACACTCCCACTTCTAGCCGCCATCGATGGCCACTTCTGTCACACCCTCAAATTTTCACTAACGGGGTATTACCGTTAGGCGTGTGACTTCCAGGATCTCAGCCACTAGTTACACCAAATGACACTTTAATTGTAAAACATAATTCATTTTTGAAGTTTAATATTACCAAAGGCCAAGTTTTTAAAGTAAACATAACAGAAGTTGCGGAAGCATAGTAAATCTTAATTGTTTAAATGGCGCAACACGCGCAAACCGAATAAATGAAAGTTACTGAAAAATATTAGATAAGCCACGTGAGATAATAAATGCATGAGTGAATGCTCCTAATCGTGCGCGTCTTGTGAACCTGAAAGAAACATGCTAAAGTGTCAACACAAGGTTGGTGAGTTCACAGGTTTTGATAAACAGAACATAAAGTAAACCGATACAGTAAACAAAGTAATATCAGTAGGTAGCTAATCTACTAAACCAGTTACTCAGTGTATGAAGTTCGAACCGAAGCTGACAATCGAAACTGAACGCCTCGGCTGTGAATACCAGGTCACAGCAACAGAACTTAGGTCAATTAAACACCCGTTTGACGAACGTTGTGCTAGCGCGACTAGCCCGGGTGGGGTTTGTCAAACCCAGTAGATCTACTCAGAATTGTCTCGCTATACTACATACATTAACGGTTCGAGAGTGAGGACTTTAGTGGTATCACACTAGTAAACCGGTGATATTACAATAATACTGATCAACGAAAATGAAATTGTTTCCACGTTTCTACTTGCGTAGTAACGGACCGAATGAAATTGTTTCCACGTTTCTACTTGCGTAGTAACGGACCGAAGGGCAAAGTATACGAACATAGTATCATGTATATGCAGTATCATAACAATCCAATATAATGTAACGTTTATGAAAACAGCATGTTTCTCTCCCCCGAAAATAGTATAAAGTAAAAGTGGGGCTGTAAACTCACCTTGGATCGATGTAATGTATATGAACAAGAACTTCAAAGAATTGGGCAATGCACGATCAAACACGTTCAATACCTATTATTGTTTGTAATGGAGTCTTTAATATAATACGAATATATTTGGTAAGGTTTGGGTCGATTTGATTTAACACGTGGCACACATACAATTAGATGTATATATATGTTACAATATTTTTATAGATTTGTATTAATAATTATCAATAAGCATTAAGTTTTACCAAATAATTATTTACATTTTGACTTCACCAAAAGGGTTTAAATATTTTTAGAATTAAATATAAAAATGATATGGTTTAATTATATAATTTATAATTATCCAAGAATATTTACAAATAGGGATAATCACATTTATAGTATTTTGATTAATAATAAGGTATTAATATATTTTACAAGAAATAACCCACAATTTCATTTGTAAATAATTTGTGAATTTATAAAATATATTAATCTATATTTAAATATAATGTTTATTTTATAGAAATAACTATTTATAATATTTATTAATAATTTATATATAATTTCTATGATTTTTATGATTATTGCATAGTTATACACGATTTAGAATTTATTTTACAAAAATAAGTATTTTTAATACTTTTAAATAATATTTTATAAAATTTTATTAAAGTTTTTAAATAAAATAAATTTACAGGAAACTGTTTTGTAAGATTTAAAGTAAGGGAAACTTATAAAATTTATTTTTATAATTTTTAGGAATTTTTCCATATTTTTAAAGTATTTTAAAAAGCTTAAAAAAAATAAAACAAATAAGAAGAGGCTGCCCGGGGTCGAACCCGGGTCCTCTCCCTGCCCACACACACCCCGAACCATTGAACCAAGGCACAAGGCCGCGGTTATTCTTGGTTTTTATTTCTTTTAAACACAAGCTCCAATCATCCCAATTCACCAAGAACCCTAGGTTTGATCCGCATTAAATTGATCCCCAAATCGATTTCGATTGCGTCTAATTTCATGGGGCTATTGTTCCCCTTGTAAAAAAGAGCTAAATGGTGTATTTAGTTACCTGTTTTGAAGCTCTACAGAAGGTGCTTGACCAGTTGCAGGTCCGCGACGATGAAGGGGATTGGGTTGATTGTTTTCAAGTGTTTCAGATACAATTGAACGTACCATTAGTTTAGGAATGATTATATAGCCATTCTTGTTCGATTAATTTGAATAAAATAGAGTGATAGTGCGATTTTGGTGAGTGGGTCGGCCGACTTTCGGTCGAGAGTGGGAAACACACCTAACCGACTTTAATTTTCAAATTGCAGTGGTCCCTGAGTTCGAAACTCCCACTAGAATGTGTTGGTAGCTTTTGATCGAGTCAAAACCGTGTGTTTCGTGGCTATTGGGATCGCCGGAAGGGCGCCGGAATAGTGACCGGCGGGAGAGGGTCGACGGGGAGGGGGGTTGGTTTTAAATAATTTACAGAATGGTCCCTGTACTTTTAAAACTTATTATTTCATGTGTTAACCTTTTAAAACAAGTTTCAACATTTACAAAACTACCCCCTGGACTTATTAAATTAAGTTTAATAATTTTTATAAATTATTTTTATTAATAATATTATTATTATTATTATTGTTTTCATTATTATTATTATTATTATTATTATTATTGTTATTAATCTTACTAAATGGATTAATTCGCTATAGTGTTAACCGAAAAAAAAAAATCGGGTTGTCACATTATCCCCTTGTTGAAGAAATTTTCGTCCCGAAAATTAGAACACACGCGTTAACGAACTACTAGCAAGCAAGCTGGTCAGTGAGTAAGCTGATTAGTTATCTAGGACATAGGCAAGATAGGGTCTTCGGGAGTTTCTGAACAAACCGTAAGGTTTCGTGAGAGCTATTTCTATGGCATGTTCGGGGTTCAAGTCAGTAGGTACTATTCCTAACCTGTTGGATACCTACTTCTAATTGGCATCAAAATCAAAAGAGAAGACATAGTGACTATCTACAAGGAGTCTACCGGATACTGTAGTAGGGTCATTAAGGGTTTACCTGAGCCTATGATAAACACTCTGCCTTTGGCACCACCGTTGTCATTCCCATTTCCATTCCTGTTGCCATTTCCATTGTTCTTCTGTAGTTTTAGGCAATACCTTTTGATGTGCCCAGTCTGACCACACTCATAGCAGCCTCTTTGTTCCCCCCGTTGAGCTGGTTGCTTGTCTGATAAATTCACACGACAATTCTTAGCAGAATGACCAAACTTGCCACATCTCTCACAGTTGTTCTTGTTACACGACCCAATATGGTGGTAGTTGCATTCTTCACACTTAGGTAATGTTCTATTGTAGCCACTACCATGCTGTGAAGATGTAGAAATTTGGTTGTCGAACTTCCGATGCTGGTGGGAAGTGTTCTGCTTGTTATGTGAGCCTGACTCCCACTTTCTTTTGTTATGGCCGTCAGTAGTGGTAGAGGTAAAACCACGTGGAGGTAGTTTACCTTGTGCGACAGCCTGATCAGTCAACTTGTGGGCCAGTTGAACAGCTTCCTGAATGGTAGCTGGTCTAGCAGTGGTGACCATGCTCTGGATTTCAGGTACCAGTCCATCGATGTATCTTTCAACCCGTTTGTAAGCCGGGTTAATCATAGTAGGGAACAGAGTAGCCAACTCGTGAGAACGAGTTGTGTAAGCTTCAATTTCAGAACCTACCATCTTCAGGTTCCAAAATTCGGTTTCCAGTTTTTGTATTTCATCCCGTGAGCAGTACTCCTCTTTCAGCAGATTCTTGAATTCTACCCATGTTGTGGCGTTTGCAGCTTCAACGCCCAGCATCTGAACTTGTGTGTTCCACCAGCTTAGAGCAGCACCATCTAGTGTGCCAGCAGCATATTTTACTCTATTCCCAGCAGGGCAGTTGCAGATTTCGAACACCGATTCTAGCTTTTCGAACCAACGGAGCAGTCCTACCGTTCCCTCAGTTCCATTGAACGGGTTAGGTTTGCAGTCCATAAAGGACTTGTAGGTGCAAGTCGGTTGTCCAATAGGATTCTGCTGTGGAGGGGCTTGGTTTGCCAACGCTGCGGTAATACTATGATTGATTATTGCTGCCAATTCTGCAGGCGTCAGTGAGATGTTACCTCTTCCACGTCCACGTCCTCTTCCAGACATTCTTTACATTACCAAATATCAAAAGCTATCAGTCGTATGAAAATAGACCTTTTGCCTTGAAATGAATAGGAAGAGAAATTCAAGGATTTAAAGAAATAGACAAGCTAGAGAATCAGTCCGAATCCGTGGGATTAACACAAATGTCATGGTTTGTATTTCGTCCAAATTCAAGGTAAGGGTGAGCATTCCTACAAGTAGAACTGATAAATAGTTTCCACATCAGTGGCTATGTTCTATGAGAACCGAGGCTTTCTTGCTCAAGGTGTAGGAATGATGACTTATACTGACTGCAATGTTACCACCCGACCAGATTCACCGGACTTAGCATGCACGACAAATTACAATTACGTGTGCACCCGTAATGGTAATTTGCTTTGCATGATCACCCCGGTTCCTCCTATCAGGCTAACATATATTGTCAAGTACAGTGGTCATCAATGATGGAAGTACCAAGTATGTATGTATTATATCGGGGTTGATTTATCAAAGTATACGAAAAGATCAGTAAAGTTTTGGGAATCATTGACACGCCAAGGTAATTTGACCCATTTGCCTTAGAGACCTGTGTATTGACCATAGTTTATCACTCATCCCAGAAATCCCCAGGTAAGCATACCAGGTCTCGCAATGAGATATATGCGATATGCTTGCCTTAGCCCGAGGGCCTTTTGCCAGGAAATCCAGAATACAGGTGTCTATGTGTCACACAAATCACGAAGAACATTTAGGCGATATCAAATGCACACAAACTCTCCCGTGACTCACAGCAACTTGGAGCCACCATCCCGGTAGCCATATGCTCACAGGGATATGTTAAAGAAAAAGTTTTCAGGTAATCAAAAGTTTGGGAAACCTCGTAAGTAACCCTTCCTGTGACTCACAGCAACTCGGAGTCACCCTCCCTGTAGACGAACACTTACAGGAAGACGCCAAAGCAAACAGTTCTTGAGCAGGTAAAAACTAGTAAGGCATGCAAACAAAACCAACTAACAAAACTAAACGTGTCTATATACGTGTAACTAAGGCAACGGCTATAGTCTAAATGCAATGCAAATAAGATGCAATGTCAATTTAGTTCGCTATAACCAATGGCTCTGATACCAATCTGTCACACCCTCAAATTTCCACTAACGGGGTATTACCGTTAGGCGTGTGACTTCCAGGATCTCAGCCACTAGTTACACCAAACGACACTTTAATTGTAAAACATAATTCATTTTTGAAGTTTAATATTACCAAAGGCCAAGTTTTTAAAGTAAACATAACAGAAGTTGCGGAAGCATAGTAAATCTTAATTGTTTAAATGGCGCAACACGCGCAAACCGAATAAATGAAAGTTACTGAAAAATATTAGATAAGCCACGTGAGATAATAAATGCATGAGTGAATGCTCCTAATCGTGCGCGTCTTGTGAACCTGAAAGAAACATGCTAAAGTGTCAACACAAGGTTGGGGAGTTCACAGGTTTTGATAAACAGAACATAAAGTAAACCGATACAGTAAACAAAGTAATATCAGTAGGTAGCTAATCTACTAAACCAGTTACTCAGTGTATGAAGTTCGAACCGAAGCTGACAATCGAAACTGAACGCCTCGACTGTGAATACCAGGTCACAGCAACAGAACTTAGGTCAATTAAACACCCGTTCGACGAACGTTGTGCTAGCGCGACTAGCCCGGGTGGGGTTTGTCAAACCCAGTAGATCTACTCAGAATTGTCTCGCTATACTACATACATTAACGGTTCGAGAGTGAGGACTTTAGTGGTATCACACTAGTAAACCGGTGATATTACAATAATACTGATCAACGAAAATGAAATTGTTTCCACGTTTCTACTTGCGTAGTAACGGACCGAATGAAATTGTTTCCACGTTTCTACTTGCGTAGTAACGGACCGAAGGGCAAAGTATACGAACATAGTATCATGTATATGCAGTATCACAACAATCCAATATAATGTAACGTTTATGAAAACAGCATGTTTCTCTCCCCCGAAAATAGTATAAAGTAAAAGTGGGGCTGTAAACTCACCTTGGATCGATGTAATGTATATGAACAAGAACTTCAAAGAATTGGGCAATGCACGATCAAACACGTTCAATACCTATTATTGTTTGTAATGGAGTCTTTAATATAATACGAATATATTTGGTAAGGTTTGGGTCGATTTGATTTAACACGTGGCACACACACAATTAGATGTATATATATGTTACAATATTTTTATAGATTTGTATTAATAATTATCAATAAGCATTAAGTTTTACCAAATAATTATTTACATTTTGACTTCACTAAAAGGGTTTAAATATTTTTAGAATTAAATATAAAAATGATATGGTTTAATTATATAATTTATAATTATCCAAGAATATTTACAAATAGGGATAATCACATTTATAGTATTTTGATTAATAATAAGGTATTAATATATTTTACAAGAAATAACCCACAATTTCATTTGTAAATAATTTGTGAATTTATAAAATATATTAATCTATATTTAAATATAATGTTTATTTTATAGAAATAACTATTTATAATATTTATAAATAATTTATATATAATTTGTAAGGCCCCCGCTCACCGGGCACCTTACTGTTGGTCATCATCACGCGTAAAACATACATTTAATACATGATCATAAAATACGCAGCGGAATTAATAAAATATGCATTCTCATTTCATCATAAAAGCTTTTACATCGTTGTCTTGATTACAAAATACAAGCTTTCTTTACATTGCCTATCTATACTATGATTGCTGCTGATGCATATTCCTCAGCAATCATAGGGTCATACAGCGACCTCTACCGAAAGAAAATAATAAAAAGAAAATATATTCTTCTTCACAAAGAAGATATTAAGTTCAAAAATATATTTTTCTTCATAAAGAAGATTTCTTAAATAATCCTGTTTATCAGGATTATCCAGAAATCTTGCACTTGCATGCAACATGATGTGTTGCGCGTATTACGGGCCCACAACACATGATCTGGCAGCATAATCAAAAAGTGAATGTCATCCCAAAAGAGCTGAGTAGCCGCCTCGTGCCATCCTCAGCAACACTACCTGCGAACTGGAAAACACATAAAAGTCAGCGTTGCTGAGTGAGTTCTAGATTTATAATAAAACATACTTTCATTCTCATTAGCTGTTCTTCCATACATGTGATCACACATCATACGTACACGTAGATAATATTATTATTATCTCATCATTCATTACTTACTTTCATTCGTGTACACTTCATCATTCTCGTTTACTTTCATACATACATACTTTACATACTTTCGTACGTACTTTACTTTCATTCATACCTTCATTACTTACGTTCGAACATTCATTACATTCATTCATACTTTCATTACTTTTGTTCGAACGTTCATTACATTCGGTGACATGTACAATACCCCCTATCATCATGCATACTACTGGTGCTGGACCTGTAGTGGTTAGCCACGAACGTTGTGCACAAATGCTGATCCAGTCACCTGGGGTAAGTACATACACCACTTATCTTTCACTTTACTACTAACATACGTTAGCCGAGTCTGTTGCAGCGCGCGGCTGCTCACCTCAGTGACAATCTTATGATTGCCTGCTAACCGAGTCTGTTGCAACACGAAGTTGCTCACCTCATTATCAATCTCAATGATTGACCCGATGTGCATCCTTCGGGGTAGCTAACCCGCACACCGTTGAGCTAACACCTGCCAGGGGTGTGCACCTCCTTCATTTGCTTGCAAGCCTTTCTTACTTTCTTTCTTTAATGCATGCATTCATTCATCATGTTCCTTCTTTCATTATCTTTCACTTTACGTTCTTAATACATTCGTTATATTCGTTCATTCATTCACGTAAAGTTATTAAAAGATAATACACATATACATAAGGAACATAAATACTTACATATCATCAGTATTCACCATCTATCATGGCAACATCATACTAACATCCATACATCATACATACACTTCTACATTCACTCACATCAGCCCTGTTCGGGCGACTGAACTTATACCAGTCGCATGTCCTCCATGCGACTGGGCCATGCGATTGGGCTATCATGCGAATGGGTACTCAAACGTGCGATTTAACCTCCTTCCGTACGACTAGACACTATGCAACTGGGCTATATGCGACTAACTCTTAACCGTACGACTGAACTACTCTGCGATTGAACTCATGCGACCGAAACCCTCAGTCGCATCACCTATCGTGCGATTGAGGCTCAATCGGGCGTCTGAGCCTCTGTCGGGCGATTGGACATCAACTAACACTCATTCGGCCGAATGGCCCTTCAGTCGCATAACCCTAACTGGGCAGTGACTGGAGTTCTTCATGAACAGCAGTCGCGAACTCCCGCACCCCAACTCGTCTTAAACCCATTTTTAGCCCAAATCGACCCTCCCTAGTCTCAGGGATTCATACTAGGACCTCATACAAGCATATACAAGTCCTACTTCTTACTAAAAACACATTACTCATGATTTACCCTAAATGGGTCAAATTTACACTATTTCAAAAATAGGGTATCTATGTGATTCCAGCCCCAAAATCGTTAGAAAACATGTAAATGAGGGGTCCTAGAACTCACATTATCAGGTAGGAGTTGATGAGCTTCGATTTAGCTTGCTTCTCGACAATCGGTCAGCACTTTCCCTCTTTCTTTCTCTTCTCCATGTCGCTCTCTGCTCTCTCCCCGACTGAAAATGGGAGGAGAGTGGAGCTGCTCCCCTTTTATACCCATAGCTCATTCGCATCTGGTCCAGGGGCGACTGGACCTTCAGTCGCATGAACACCATGCGATTGGACCCCAGTCGCATGTGTTCCATGCGGCTCGTCTTTCATTCGGGCGGTTGAACTCCAATCGTGCGGTTGAGCTTCAATCGGCCGAATAGCCATGCGGTTGACCTCCAGTCGCATAAATCACAGGCGACTGAGGCTCAGTCGCATAGCCTACCAAAAGTCAAACTTCCGGGTGTTACAAGTCCACCCCCCTTATTTTAGGTTTCGTCCCCGAAACCTGTCATTCCTCGAACAATCGTGGGTAATGCTGCCTCATTTCTTCTTCAGTTTCCCACGTCGACTCGGATCCCTTCCTGTGCCGCCACTGTACACGCACAAGGGGAACCACTTTATTTCTCAACCTCTTCTCTTTGCGAACTATGATCGCCACTGGTTGCTCTACATCATTGAGCTTTTCGTCTACCTCGATATCATCCAGTGGAATGACCATGTCTTCGTCCGCCAAACACTTCCTCAGATGAGACACGTGGAAAGTCGGGTGGATTCCACTTAGTTCATCTGGCAGATCTAACCTATAGGCCACCTCTCCCACTCGAGAAATGATTCGGAAAGGGCCTATATATCGCGGACTCAACTTACCTCGCTTCCGGAATCGAATGATCCCTTTCCAAGGTGAGACCTTCAACATAACACGATCTCCCACCTGGAACTCAATCGGCCTGCGTCGTTTGTCGGCATACGACTTCTGTCGGTCTTTGGCCGCCTTCATATAAGCTTCAATTCTTTCGAGCTTCTCATTCGTAGCCTCTACCACTTCGACGCTTCCCAATTCTTTCTGACCAATTTCACCCCAACAGACGGGTGTCCTGCATCTTCTACCGTATAGCATTTCGTAGGGTGGCATGCCGATACTGGCATGATAACTGTTGTTGTACGAGAATTCAGCTAACGGCAGGTGGTCATCCCAACTTCCACCGAAGTCAATAACACATGCTCGGAGCATGTCCTCCAAAGTCTGAATGCTCCTTTCTGACTGACCATCAGTTTGCGGATGATAAGCCGTACTAATATGCAACCTCGTCCCCATAGCATCGTGGAATTTCTTCCAGAATTTGGAAGTAAACCGGGTGTCGCGATCAGACACAATCGACACCGGTACACCGTGACGAGTCACAATCTCTTTGATGAAAAGATCGGCCAACTTCTCGGACGAATATGTCTCACGCATCGGTAAGAAGTGAGCGCTCTTCGTCAATCGATCCACAATCACCCAGATCGTATCATACCCTTTCGGGGTACGTGGCAGCTTTGTGATAAAATCCATGGTGATGTGCTCCCACTTCCATTCCGGTATGTCCAACGGTTGAATCTTTCCGTACGGCTTCTGGTGCTCTGCCTTTACTTGTAAACACGTGAGGCATTTACTCACATACTCCACCACATCACGTTTCATACCCGGCCACCAGTAATCTTTCTTCATATCTTGGTACATTTTGGTAGCACCGGGATGAATGGAGTATCGAGACTTATGAGCTTCATCCAAAATCTTCATTCGAAGATCCCCAAGACGAGGAATCCACATACGCCCAAACCGAGTTCTAACACCCGTTGCGTTCTCACCCAACTCCGCGACCAGACCTCTCATGCGTTCAGAGTTAAGATGTTCGTTTTTCAAAGCCTCATCTTGGAACTCTTTGACCTGTTTCATTATGTCGGAGGTCATGATTAGCTGATACGCCTTCACCCGAATTGGCTCGGGCCTCTCCTTTCGGCTAAGGGCATCCGCCACCACGTTGGCTTTGCCCGGATGGTAATGGATCTCACAATCATAGTCCTTTATAAGCTCCAACCATCGTTGTTGCCTCATATTCAGATCTTTTTGCTCGAAGAAGTACTTCAAGCTTTTGTGGTCCGTGAAGATGGTGCACTTCGTCCCGTACAAATAGTGCCGCCAAATCTTCAACGCGAAAACCACAGCTGCTAGCTCCAAGTCATGAGTAGGGTAATTAACCTCATGAACTTTCAGCTGTCGGGATGCATAGGCTATCACCTTTCCTCTCTGCATTAATACACACCCCAACCCCGAGTAGGAGGCATCAGAATAAACCACCAAATCTTCACTCCCCTCGGGTAACGCCAATACTGGAGCTTGGGTCAATCTTGTCTTCAGTTCTTCGAACGCCTTCTCTTGAGCTTGACCCCATACAAATTTCACATCCTTCCGGGTTAACTTGTTCAGTGGAGAAGCAATTTTGGAAAAGTCCTGGATGAACCTTCGGTAGTAACCCGCCAAACCCAAGAAACTACGGATCTCGGATGGCGTCTTTGGAGACTTCCATTGCATTACTGCTTCCACCTTCGCCGGATCAACTAGAATCCCATCCGGATTTACCACGTGACCCAAGAATTGAACTTCACGCAACCAGAATACGCACTTGGAGAATTTAGCATACAACTTCTCCCTTCTCAACGTCTCCAGAACTTCGCGAATGTGACCGGCATGCTCAGTCTCGCTCTTCGAATAAATCAAGATGTCATCAATGAATACAATCACTGATTTATCCAACATCGGCCGGCACACCCTATTCATCAGGTCCATAAAAGCAGCTGGCGCGTTGGTCAAACCAAATGACATAACGAGGAACTCATAATGACCGTAGCGCGTACGAAAAGCTGTTTTAGGGATATCCTGCTCCTTCACCTTCAGTTGATGGTAGCCTGATCGAAGATCTATACGTGAAAACCAACTAGCACCCTGAAGTTGATCAAACAAGTCGTAGATCCTCGGCAAGGGGTATCTGTTCTTTACTGTCAGCTTATTCAGCTCGTGGTAGTCGATGCACATCCTCATACTACCGTCCTTCTTCTTTACAAACAGGACCGGAGCACCCCAAGGTGAGATACTCGGTCTAATAAACCCCTTATCCAACAGCTCTTGTAACTGCTCCATCAACTCTTTCATCTCCGTCGGGGCCAATCGGTATGGTGCCTTGGCAACAGGTTGGGCGCCTGGTACTAAATCAATCTGGAACTTGATCTCCCTGTCAGGTGGCAATCCCGATAAGTCTTCCGGGAACACGTCTGGGAACTCACACACAACCGCAACATCAGATAGTTGTGGTGTTGGCTTCTCTACATCCTTCACATAACATAAATAGGCGTTACATCCACGCCTCATACATTTCCCCGCCACTGCCATTGAGATCACCTTCGGAATCGTAGTAACCCGATCCCCATAAACTGTCACTGGACTACCGTCTGGCGCTGTCAAACTGATCATCTTCTTGCGACACACAATGTTCGCCTCGAAATCTGCCAACCAATCCATTCCAAGCACCAAATCGAAACCGCCTAACGTCATCGCAAAGGGTTTAACTGGGAATTTGTGACCCTCCAGTTCTACATCGCAACCCTCAATAACCTCTGAAATCCTGGTGGTTTTACCTATAGCAGTCTCTACATCAAACGGCACATCCACACGCCTACTACTAACGGGCAATTTGGCACAAAAAGCAGCAGAAATAAAACTCCTACTGGCACCCGAATCAAATAATACAGAGGCTAAAGTTTGATTCACCAGAAACGTACCGGACACTACATCAGGGTCCGTCCTAGCCTCTTCCTGCGTCATCGTGAATGCTCTGGCGCTTGCCTTCGACCCTTCGCCCACTGCCTTCTTCACACCGGAACCCTCAGATCTCGGCTTCTTGCAATCTTTGTTCATATGACCACTTTCCCCGCAGTTAAAGCACCTCATCACCTTACACTCTTTAGCCATATGACCGGGCTTTCCACACTTAAAACATACATTCAGCCCCCATCTGCACTCACCACCGTGCTCTCGCCCACACTTCCCACACTTTCTCGATCCTGCACTTGTCATGACCACACGGCGTTCATCAACCCGTGCCTTTTTACTACTTGTCGAAGTATCACCCCGACCAAACCTCTTTCCCTGCCACTTCCTCTCATCTCTTCCCTTCTTACTGCCCTCAGATTTCACCAACGCAGCTCGTTCATCGTACAACCTCCCAGCTAAATCCACCGCCGACCTGAAAGTACTCGGTCGGGCGGAAATCAAATGCCAACGAATTTCAGCTGGCAACCCCTGAATATACCGGTTAATCTTGCGAGACACCGGCGTCACTTGCTCTGGCACCAACCGTGCCATGTCGTTGAACTTGGTGGTGTATTGTTGGTGGGTCATCGTTCCCGCCTCCAACTGCAGGAACTCTCTCTCAACTCTGTCCATCTCTCGACGAGGACTAAACTCCTCGATCACCATTCTCTTCAACTCAGACCACTTCATTTTCCCAATGGCCCTGCTACCCTCGGCCTGGACAATATTGTCCCACCAGCACAATGCCGTCCCCGTAAACGAGTGGGTAGCAAACTTTACCTTTTTATCCTCATGGCAGTCACTGATATCAAGGACCGCCTCCATCTCTCTCACCCATTGGTGAGCATCAACAGCCGTACCTGAACCATCAAAAGTCGGAGGCTTGCATCTCATAAATTTCCCGTAGTCACGACCCCGGGCTTTCTCCTTTACCTGTTCTTCCTCCTCTTCCTCTTCGTCATCAGACAGTACCGTTTCTGCCTCTGTCTGTTGCTGTCTACCGGAGGACCGATTCCTCCCTCGTCTATCATCCTCACGTACCGCCTTTATCGCTTCGGTCATTACAGACGGTAAGATCGTCTGCATAACCTGGTGCACTTCCTAAATCACCGCCTCTTTTACCGAGGCTCTCAACTTGGCGCTTTCGTCCGTCTCTTCCTGATGAGGAATCTCGTTCTCCTCATAAACTACTTTCTCTTTCCTAGATCTTCCTCGCGTGATACGCGGCTCATCACCACGTCCACCATCACGGGAAGCATCAGATGATCTATCACCGACCATCTTCTATCACACTGAAAGATTCAAACACCAACACGGTCATTCAAGGAAATAGCTCAGTTTATGTTAAGTATAGTAAGTTCCTAATTACAGTGGCCAGTTGTGATTAGCCACTTACTCTACTCTTCACACCCCGAGCATTACCTGTCCTGACTACATTAGTATCTAAGTCTAACAGTACACATAAACACATAACATGCGCACGTAACACTGGTTAACTTTCAAGAAAATACCTGATGGCACGCAACTACTCAGATGGCATTCTATTCCTTTCTGTCCCATTCTCAGTTTAAGTTTAGGTTTATTTTGAAAATTTACCCATTTTACTTAAACTTTTGCTCTGATACCAACTTGTAAGGCCCCCGCTCACCGGGCACCTTACTGTTGGTCATCATCACGCGTAAAACATACATTTAATACATGATCATAAAATACGCAGCGGAATTAATAAAATATGCATTCTCATTTTATCATAAAAGCTTTTACATCGTTGTCTTGATTACAAAATACAAGCTTTCTTTATATTGCCTATCTATACTATGATTGCTGCTGATGCATATTCCTCAGCAATCATAGGGTCATACAGCGACCTCTACCGAAAGAAAATAATAAAAAGAAAATATATTCTTCTTCACAAAGAAGATATTAAGTTCAAAAATATATTTTTCTTCATAAAGAAGATTTCTTAAATAATCCTGTTTATCAGGATTATCCAGAAATCTTGCACTTGCATGCAACATGATGTGTTGCGCGTATTACGGGCCCACAACACATGATGTGGCAGCATAATCAAAAAGTGAATGCCATCCCAAAAGAGCTGAGTAGCCGCCTCGTGCCATCCTCAGCAACACTACCTGCGAACTGGAAAACACATAAAAGTCAGCGTTGCTGAGTGAGTTCTAGATTTATAATAAAACATACTTTCATTCTCATTAGCTGTTCTTCCATACATGTGTTCACACATCATACGTACACGTAGATAATATTATTATTATCTCATCATTCATTACTTACTTTCATTCGTGTACACTTCATCATTCTCGTTTACTTTCATACATACATACTTTACATACTTTCGTACGTACTTTACTTTCATTCATACCTTCATTACTTACGTTCGAACATTCATTACATTCATTCATACTTTCATTACTTTTGTTCGAACGTTCATTACATTCGGTGACATGTACAATACCCCCTATCATCATGCATACTACTGGTGCTGGACCTGTAGTGGTTAGCCACGAACGTTGTGCACAAATGCTGATCCAGTCACCTGGGGTAAGTACATACACCACTTATCTTTCACTTTACTACTAACATACGTTAGCCGAGTCTGTTGCAGCGCGCGGCTGCTCACCTCAGTGACAATCTTATGATCTTATGATTGCCTGCTAACCGAGTCTGTTGCAACACGAAGTTGCTCACCTCATTATCAATCTCAATGATTGACCCGATGTGCATCCTTCGGGGTAGCTAACCCGCACACCGTTGAGCTAACACCTGCCAGGGGTGTGCACCTCCTTCATTTGCTTGCAAGCCTTTCTTACTTTCTTTCTTTAATGCATGCATTCATTCATCATGTTCCTTCTTTCATTATCTTTCACTTTACGTTCTTAATACATTCGTTATATTCGTTCATTCATTCACGTAAAGTTATTAAAAGATAAGACACATATACATAAGGAACATAAATACTTACATATCATCAGTATTCACCATCTATCATGGCAACATCATACTAACATCCATACATCATACATACACTTCTACATTCACTCACATCAGCCCTGTTCGGGCGACTGAACTTATACCAGTCGCATGTCCTCCATGCGACTGGGCCATGCGATTGGGCTATCATGCGAATGGGTACTCAAACGTGCGATTTAACCTCCTTCCGTACGACTAGACACTATGCAACTGGGCTATATGCGACTAACTCTTAACCGTACGACTGAACTACTCTGCGATTGAACTCATGCGACCGAAACCCTCAGTCGCATCACCTATCGTGCGATTGAGGCTCAATCGGGCGTCTGAGCCTCTGTCGGGCGATTGGACATCAACTAACACTCATTCGGCCGAATGGCCCTTCAGTCGCATAACCCTAACTGGGCAGTGACTGGAGTTCTTCATGAACAGCAGTCGCGAACTCCCGCACCCCAACTCGTCTTAAACCCATTTTTAGCCCAAATCGACCCTCCCTAGTCTCAGGGATTCATACTAGGACCTCATACAAGCATATACAAGTCCTACTTCTTACTAAAAACACATTACTCATGATTTACCCTAAATGGGTCAAATTTACACTATTTCAAAAATAGGGTATCTATATGATTCCAGCCCCAAAATCGTTAGAAAACATGTAAATGAGGGGTCCTAGAACTCACATTATCAGGTAGGAGTTGATGAGCTTCGATTTAGCTTGCTTCTCGACAATCGGTCAGCACTTTCCCTCTTTCTTTCTCTTCTCCATGTCGCTCTCTGCTCTCTCCCCGACTGAAAATGGGAGGAGAGTGGAGCTGCTCCCCTTTTATACCCATAGCTCATTCGCATCTGGTCCAGGGGCGACTGGACCTTCAGTCGCATGAACACCATGCGATTGGACCCCAGTCGCATGTGTTCCATGCGGCTCGTCTTTCATTCGGGCGGTTGAACTCCAATCGTGCGGTTGAGCTTCAATCGGCCGAATAGCCATGCGGTTGACCTCCAGTCGCATAAATCACAGGCGACTGAGGCTCAGTCGCATAGCCTACCAAAAGTCAAACTTCCGGGTGTTACATAATTTCTATGATTTTTATGATTATTGCATAGTTATACACGATTTAGAATTTATTTTACAAAAATAAGTATTTTTAATACTTTTAAATAATATTTTATAAAATTTTATTAAAGTTTTTAAATAAAATAAATTTACAGGAAACTGTTTTGTAAGATTTAAAGTAAGGGAAACTTATAAAATTTATTTTTATAATTTTTAGGAATTTTTCCATATTTTTAAAGTATTTTAAAAAGCTTAAAAAAATAAAACAAATAAGAAGAGGCTGCCCGGGGTCGAACCCGGGTCCTCTCCCTGCCCACACACACCCCGAACCATTGAACCAAGGCACAAGGCCGCGGTTATTCTTGGTTTTTATTTCTTTTAAACACAAGCTCCAATCATCCCAATTCACCAAGAACCCTAGGTTTGATCCGCATCAAATTGATCCCCAAATCGATTTCGATTGCGTCTAATTTCATGGGGCTATTGTTCCCCTTGTAAAAACGAGCTAAATGGTGTATTTAGTTACCTGTTTTAAAGCTCTACAGAAGGTGCTTGACCAGTTGCAGGTCCGCGACGATGAAGGGGATTGGGTTGATTGTTTTCAAGTGTTTCAGATACAATTGAACGTACCATTAGTTTAGGAATGATTATATAGCCATTCTTGTTCGATTAATTTGAATAAAATAGAGTGATAGTGCGATTTTGGTGAGTGGGTCGGCCGACTTTCGGTCGAGAGTGGGAAACACACCTAACCGACTTTAATTTTCAAATTGCAGTGGTCCCTGAGTTCGAAACTCCCACTAGAATGTGTTGGTAGCTTTTGATCGAGTCAAAACCGTGTGTTTCGTGGCTATTGGGATCGCCGGAAGGGCGCCGGAATAGTGACCGGCGGGAGAGGGTCGACGGGGAGGGGGTTGGTTTTAAATAATTTACAGAATGGTCCCTGTACTTTTAAAACTTATTATTTCATGTGTTAACCTTTTAAAACAAGTTTCAACTTTTACAAAACTACCCCCTGGACTTATTAAATTAAGTTTAATAATTTTTATAAATTATTTTTATTAATAATATTATTATTATTATTATTATTGTTTTCATTATTATTATTATTATTATTATTATTATTGTTATTATTATTATTATTATTAATCTTACTAAATGGATTAATTCGCGATAGTATTAACCGGAAAAAAAATTCGGGTTGTCACAACTTCCCCCTCCCTTTGTCCAAGGTCACTCTGACATGGGAGCAAGCAACTACTCATCTGGTAAGCAAGCAACGATGGTGGTAGGTTATCAGGAAGACGAAGATGGGGGGAGGGGTGGCGATGGGGATACTTGCTCACAAACAAGAAGAAAGGTTAGTGGTGGCAATGGTGCAGACAAGGGCAGCGGCGGTGGGCTAGCACCAGAAGTTTAGGCTGAAGACGGGGATGAAAGAAGAGTGTGGTGGGTTTGATTTAGTGTAGTAGAGGTTGTTGTTATGTTTGACGGCATGGCGGCTGCGTGGTAGTGGTGCAAGTTAAAAGTAGGAGAGAGTTTAGGTGAGTGTGGGTAGGATACTTGTGGTGGTTGGTGGTGGTGGAGTGCTTGTAATGATGGTGGCTCGTTGGATATTGTGGGGTGGGGGAGGCTGTTGTGGGCTACGGTTGTTAAGAGGCGGTGGTGGTGTGCGGTGGTGAGGAGGGGTGTAGGCAATAGTTAACAGAGTTGATGGTGGTTGCGATGGTTGCGGTGGTTGGTTGCTACAAGTAATTAACGACAGAGATGGTGGTGGTAATGGGCGGCGGCGGCGGTATTTGTCGATGGAGGAGGCCAGTGGGTTTGAGAAAGAAGAATATGAGTTTATGAAGGTGGTTAGTAGGCCCCATTTAACCCGTTTTGTTTTTTTATAATTTAATATTCAATTTTATTTTTGAATAAAGGATATTTTGGTATTTAACAATCACTTAACAGAAATTGTTAACACCCTTAGTTAAAAGAACAAAAATAAAAACGATTTGTAAAACTCAGGCCAATAATGGAGACAAACTAAACGTTAGTACTCAAGTGAAAACAATTTGTAAAACTCAAGGACGAAAACCGAGATTAACCCTATATATTAAAATGTCTCTAACAATATAACACACACCGATATGTGGGTGTACTGACAGACTGCATATTTTATTTATATATTAAAGAGTGATAAAATTTAAAATAAGATTTTTGTAGATTTAAATTTTGGTTTTATTTGGGTTAAAATTTGGTTACAAGATACCCTTAACCATAAACATAACCGATAAACAAACAAACATACACAGTGTATCCCGCTGAAGAGCAGGGTCTGGGAGGGGTATGTGGTGGCAAATCTTTCCTCTATCTTGAATATGCAGAAAGATAGAGAGACCACTTTTCGAAGAGACCCCTGACTCGTTAACAAAGGAAATAACCATAGCAATCATAATACATAGCATACAACACATAGGTAAATATCACATGTAGAATTAGATAGTGCGCACATCATAAAAAGCGACAAGTAACACCCAAAAAGGGTAGATGACAAAAATTACACCTCACGCGGGGGGTCCCGCCACATGTCACCGTATACCCTTCCCACCCACAAAACCCACTAAAAGTCCTTAATTTTAATTCTACGCCTCCACTCACTCCTATCCTCGATCATATGATCAGAGAGGTGCAAGTCTATCATATCTCGCCTAATAATCTCGTCCCAAGTCAACCTAGGTCTACCTCTATTCCTCTTACCCTCTACGTTGATGTTCTCTACTGCTCTAACAGGTGCTGCCATCGTTCTCCTCTTCACGTGCCCAAACCATCTTAATCTTCCCTCTCGTATTTTATCTTTGATACAAGCCACCTCTAGGCTCTGGCGAAAGACGTCGTTCTTATCTTATCCAATCTTGTGTGTCCACACATCCACCTCAGCATTCGCATTTCTGTGACCTCTATTTGTCTCTCGTGCGACTTCTTTATGGCCCAACAGTCTGTGCCGTATAACATAGCTGGACGTACTGCCACTCTGTATAGTTTTCCCTTTAGTTTTGCTGGGAACCTCTTATCATATAAAATCCCTGATCTTGCTCTCCACTTGCACCACCCTGATTGCACACGGTGGGCTACATCGCTGTGTATCTCTCCGTCTTCCTGTACGTACGAGCCAAGGTATTTGAACTAGACGTCTGGGGGACCGCCATGCCCTGGATACTGATGTGGGTGTCCTCTTCGGCCTCACCACTAAAGTTACAATGCATGTATTCTGTCTTAGAGCGACTTATCCTTAAGCCCCTGCATTCTAGTGCTGCTCTCCACTGTTCTAGTCTCTCGTTAAGCATTGTCTTAAATTCTGATATTAAGACAATATCATCCGCAAACAGCATACACCATGGGACTGGCTCTTGTATAGACTTAGTCATCTCGTCCAACATTACTGTGAAGAGAAATGGGCTTAATACCGATCCTTGGTGGAGTCCCACTTCCACCGGGAAGAAGTTTGTGTCTCCGACAGGTGCGCGTACACACGTTTTTGCCCCGTCATACATATCCTGTATTATTTTGATATACCTCTCTGGTACCCTTCTAAGTCCTAGACTTTCCCAGATGAGTTGTCGCGGCACACTGTCATAGGCTTTTTCTAGGTCAATGAATACCATATGTACCATTATCCTCCTTATGACGTGTATAGCTTCTGTTGTAGAGCGTCCTGGCATAAATCAAAATTGATTTACCGCTATCTAAGTTTCTCGTCTAATTCTCGTGTCAATAATTCTTTCCCATAGTTTCATCATGTGACTCAATAGCTTTATTCCCTTGTAATTTGCGCAACATTGGAAATCTCCTTTTTTCTTATATATGGGGACTATGACACTGCTTCTCCACTGCTCTGGCATCTTTCCGGTCTTAAAGATTGTGTTAAATAAGTTCGTTAGCCATTGTAGGCCCTCATCTCCCAGACACTTCCACACTTCAATCGGTATGTTGTCTGGCCCCATCGCCTTAGCCCTTCCCATTTTCTTCAAAGCTCTCGTAACTTCATCGACTGTGATGCTTCTACAATAACACTTGTTTTGTTGCGTCGTTTGAGTTGTTTTATCGATCTCAGTTTGTTGATTACGGTTCATTATGTTAAAAAGGTTATCGAAGTAAGTTTTCCATCTCCCCTTGATGTTTTTCTCCCTTACCAAGACCTTTCCATCCGCGTTCTTTAGAAACTTCACCATTCTCAAGTCTTGTCTTCTACTTTCTCTTGCCTTGGAAATCCTAAACATGTCATATTCACCCTCTTTCGTCTCTAATCTCTTATACATCCTCTCATACGCTGTGTTCTTTGCCTCTGACACAAACGTTTTCGCCTCTCGTTTAGCCTCCTTGTATTTATCTTTTAGCTCTGCTCGTTCTTCCTCATTATTACAACGTAAAAGCTCTCTAAAACTTTGTTGTTTAGTTCTTATCTTCTCCTGTACATTTTCGTTCCACCATCAGTATTCCTTATGACCGATTGTCCTATTTGTTATAATCCCAAGCGTTTCTTTAGCTGCTTGAATGACTCTAGTTGCCATAGCCTCCCACTTTTAGTTGGCGTCTTTCTATGGCCCAGTCAGGTTCATTGGTATGATCTTATCTCTAAAGATGGTAATCTTTTCATCTTTGAGTTGTCCCTATCTGATCGTAGGTCTACTTCTCTTAGTTGGTTAGACAATTGCTCTCTTCACTCGTAGATCTGCCACCAACATGTGATGTTGAGTGACTACTGTCTTTCCCGGTATTGTCTTGCAGTCCTTCCACGAGCTACGATCTTCTCCTCTCATCAACAAATAATCTATCTGTGTGTGTCTCCCGCCACTGCTAAACTTAATTAGATGCGAGTCTCTTTTCTTGAAAAACGAATTTTTGATGCTTAGGTCATGCGCTAATGCAAAGTCAAGAAGCTCCCTACTGGCGTCATTCCTCAAACCATACTCAAAGCCTCCATGCACCAACGGGAAATGATCATTGTCTATACCGATATGCCCATTAAAATCTCCTCCTATGCATATTTTTTCTTCTCGAGGTATGTCTCCCATAACGTGATCTAAACTCTCCCAGAACTTCTTTCTTTCCGCATCCCCTAATCCAACTTGCGGTGCATACGCACTAACTACAGCCACTACTTCGTCTCCTATTACTATCCTTAACAACATAAGTCTATCATCGATTCTTCTAACCGCCACTACATTATCCTGAAGTTCTTTAGCAACTAAAAAACCTACTCCATTTTTTATTCCATTTGACCCTGAATACTATAGTTTATACCCATTACACTCCTTAGCCCTCCCACCCCGCCATCTAGTCTCCTGAAGGCACGCTATCTGCACCCTACATCTCCTTAACACATCTATTAGCTCTAATAACTTACTAGTAAGGGTTCCTACATTCCACGACACCACTCGTAATTTATAACCCTTATTCCCTGTAGTTGCATCTCTCGTCATCGTACATGATCTCAGGGCAACATAATGTCTCCTGTTATCTATTATACCTCACTCACCCAGCGTGACAAGAAACACCTTAAAAAAGAGGATGCCACACTAATAAAGCATAAACAAAATCAGTCACACACACAAGTTCAACAAAACACAGGCGACACACAATTAAAACCAACAGCAGAAATATATCAAATCACAAGACAATGTGACAAGCACAAGAATAGGGGATGACTCTCCCTATTTAAAACCAGAATGGAGGTTCTGCTGATGCATGCTATCCATTTGTTCCTCCAAGTTTGAATGAAGTGCCACTATCAGCTGATCCTCCAAGAGCACAACCTTCAACTATACTACAGCAAGAATCAAATAATTAGACAAGTCAGCAGCATGAAGATACATCCGGAGAAGCAAATCCTTCATCCGCAGTTCATGCAAATACATCCGCAGATGATCTTCCATCATCCGTAGATGTAAATAATGTTTCAACCGCTGCTCCTAGGGGTGGAGAGGAGGTGTTGAATCAACAAAACTTATCAGCAGATCAACAATGTCAATCCGTAGATGGTGCTGTAACTCCTATGGAAGAACAAAATGCCTCCGTAGATGTTGTTGTTACTCCTACGGAAGAACAAAATGCTTCCGTAGAACTTCCTGCGGAAGAAGACCATGCAGCAACTGAAGCTCAAACTGATCCTAGTGAACATGAACCCTTTGATTACTTCATAGACTCAACATCACAGCTGAATCCATCTACTTCAATGGATTTCTCAAACTTAGAGTCGACCATCCCAGTTGATACTATTTCAACAAGCAGAATTCATAAGTCTCATCCATCAGATAATATCATAGGAGACCTGAATGCAAGAACTACCAGAAGCAAATAAGGAGTGGCAAACATTTGCTTGTTCACCTGCTTCTTGTCTCAGATAGTTCCTGCAAACATTACAGCTGCTCTAAAAGACAATAGCTGGATTGAGGCTATGCAAGAAGAACTACAACAATTCAGAAAACAAAAGGTGTGGAACCTTGTAGACTTGCCTCAAGGTCAGCATCCAATTGGAACAAGGTGGCTCTTTAAAAACAAGTTGGATGACAGGGGTATAATTGTGAGAAACAAAGCCAGACTGATTGCACAAGGATATACTCAAGAAGAAGGGATAGACTATGATGAAGTTTTTGCTCCAGTTGCAAGAATTGAAGCTATCAGGGTCTTTCTAGCTTATGCTTCATTCAAGAAATTTACTGTGTATCAAATGGATGTCAAGTGTGCTTTCCTTTATGGGAAAATTGATGAAGAAGTATATGTTGCTCAACCCCCTGGATTTGAGGATCCTGACTTTCCACATAGAGTCTACAAGCTAAACAAAGCTTTGTATGGACTTCATCAGGCACCAAGGAAGTGGTATGAAACATTATCATCCTTCTTGCTGAAGCATGGCTACAAAAGAGGGACTATTGATCAGACTCTCTTCCTCAAACAAGAACATCAAGATCTTTCGGTGGTTCAAATATATGTAGATGACATAATATTTGGATCAACCAATAAGAAACTTTGTCAAAGCTTTAAAGAGTTAATGAAATCTGAATTTCAGATGAGCTCTATGGGAGAATTGACCTTTTTCCTTGGCTTACAAGTTCATCAGAAAACAGATGGAATTTTCATCAATCAAGAAAAGTACATTCATCAGATTTTGAAGAAGTACAATCTTGCTGATACATCTTCATGCAAGACACCTGCCTCAACAATAGACAAGATTGTGCCTAATCCTGCTGAAAAATCAGTAGATCAGAGATTGTATAGATCAATGATCGGTTCCTTAATGTATTTAACTACTAGTAGGCCTGACATAATGTTTGCTGTGTGTGTTTGTGCCAGGTATCAATCAGATCCAAAGGAGTCTCATCTGAATGCTGTAAAGAGAATATTCAGATATTTGAAAGGAAAACCAGCTCTAGGACTGTGGTATCGAAAAGATAGAGATTTCAATCTTTTCTCATATTCAGATAGTGACTATGGAGGATGCAACAACAACAGAAAATCCACAACTGGTGGATGTCAATTTTTAGGACCAAGACTTGTTTCATGGCAGTGCAAGAAGCAAACTAATGTATCTGTGTCCACAGCTGAAGCTGAGTACATAGCTGCTTCAGCTGGTTGCTCTCAAGTTCTTTGGTTGCCAAACCAATTACTTGATTATGGTTACAATTTCCTTCAAACACCAATTCATATTGATAATTCAGCTGTTATGTTCATCACTGCTAACCCAGTTTAACATAGTAAAACAAGGCATATTGAAATCAGATATCATTTTCTGAGAGACTGCTCAGAAAAGGGCTTAATCAAGTTAATCAAAGTGGACACAACAAATTAGCTTGCTGATTTGTTCACTAAAGCCTTTGATTCTGTTAGATTTAATTTTCTGATAGAATCTTTGGGGATGATTAACTTAGACTAAATCCTCAAAAGCATATGACTGTCCTTGTGTAGAGTAATCTCTAGTAATAACAATAAAAAAAATTAATATATATATATATATGTTTTTCTCTATCTTTGCATGACATATGTTTGGGAAATGATAGTACACTATGCTTGGCTTTCTTTAACTAAAACTCAAACTGAATTGCAACATTTTGATATGTGAGTAGGTTCATCTTGAGTGGAAACTACACTAAGAACATGCCACACTAAATGAAACAGGTAACTGTCTGTGGGAACTCCATTTTGAGGATCAGGCAAGTAAGTCATATCCTGATGTGATCAAATCACTTACCAAAGCACACTATGTAAAATACTTTATAATCTTCTATCTTTGCAAATTCATATTTCCTCTGTTTTGTGTGAACAAAGACCTGGGAATATGATTAAAGAGTGTGATCTTCATTCTCCCTCTGTTTTGTGTAAACAAAGACCTGGGTTAAGTACACCTCTGTTTTACGAAAGTAAAGACCTGGTGACTTTATGAGGATCATATCTCAGCTCTCAAAAGAATCCCTTGTGATCAACTGTGCATTAACTTAAAGAGCTTCAACATCAAAGCATTAATGAGACTGTAATCTGTCTCAAGATAGAACTTATAACTTAACGTACATAGTCAATAAGTGTGAAAAAGTGGTGATTTGCCTCACCTACGGAGGACAAACTCTAATGAGAATTGAATATGGAGTACATGACGTTACTGATTAACAAACTTCAAAACATGATAAACAGCATGCCTAGTTGATACATTACTCATGTATGAATTTCAGTGGATCTATATACTTACAATCAAGTATGCACTTGTGTCGTTTGAGTCCTTAGTTTAATTTTCTTCGTAGTATGATCCCTCAACACATATGCATGTTTGTGTCATTTGAGTCCTTAGTTTAGTTCTCTTCGTAGATAATTACTTCTTCACTGGACTGTCATATGCCTTTCATGCTTATTGCTAACATAAATTTATGATGAATGCCACAGTTTAACATTAATCACAAATTTAGGGGAGTAGGTAATGCATGAAAATCAATAAAAAGCTGTTAATTCACTTTAAAGGAATTGAAACTTGAGCACTAACTTGAATGCAGCAGGAAACTTGCTTTCTTGTACTTAATTGCCTTGCAAACAAAGTTAACAATGTCCAACATCAATAAATGATTCTATCATTTGATAGATATCATACATTTAAAGTTTCAACGAAACTTTAATTTCCGCAGAAGTTTCAGTAATATTTCTCATCCGCAGAAGTAACATTGAAATTTCTGCATCAGCAGAAGCTTTCAGCAATATTCTCATCAGCAGAAGTAACAGTAAAATTTCTGCATTAGCAGAAGGAACTATAAAAATGTAACTGCATAATCGTAGAATTGGTAAACTACGGATGTGCTAGTAACATTAAGAGGTGTTGCATTTGAACTAAGGCATCCGCAGATGTTAAGACATCTGCAGATGTTAAAGTTCCGCAGATGTTCTGCAGAAGATGTGATGCATCCGGAATAAACTTGGTATACAGAGAGGGATAAATGGGAAGCGGGCCTAACATATTTAATAAAAGAAATTAATGTGTCTGCTTATAAATAAGGTTTATGACTTTAAGAATTCATTAATCACTTTTTCAGAGCACTTTTCACTTTTCTAACCTAGAAAAGTGCACACTTCCCCCCTTATTCAAACTTTCAAAAATCCATCCTAAGAAATCATAAACATCATTATTCAGTGATCGAATATCAGTATCGCGAAGGTAAATCATGTTCTAATCTTCAGTACGGAACTGGTTAATCTTTGATTGTCATTAAAATGATTCGAATTCATGTGATTTACACTAATGCTAAAACGATCTTCGTTTTTATTTACAGATGGCAAACAGATTCGCGAAAGAGCACAATGTGTGCGCATTCCTGAATGCAGATTATCCGGCTTCCGAAGGATGTCGAGATATCATTAGATATCTTCGACGGTCCAGGCTTTTCTATGCCTTGACGGCAGAGCCTGTGATTCATCAAGCTCACATGATCGACTTCTGGAATACGGCTCGAGTAGAACCAGATGGAGATGAGGAAGTGATTGTTGCTCACATCCTATCTGAAAGAATACGGATCAATGAACGCACAATCAGAAGATCACTTGAGTTGGGAGATCGAGAAGTAGGGCACCCTGATGTGTTTGAGAATGAATACATTGAGAAGGTGTTCAATCTGATGGGGTATGATGGCGATTTTAACAAAGGCGAGATCAAGAAGGGAAGGTTATGCAAGCCCTATCGGTTCCTGTGCCACACTTATCTAAAGTGCATCTCAAACAGGAAGGCAGGACTAGATAGGTTCTCTAGACACATCTCCTCTGGAATTATCAGGATCTTTGAGGGAAGAACCTATAACTACTCTAAGTACATTTTCAATTGCCTGTGTGATCAAGTAAAATTGCAAAGGAGTGATAAGATGTATATGTTCCCAAGGTTCCTGCAACTAGTTATCAATGCTGAATTTCCAAGGATTGCGAGGGAAGGGGAGGTGTTTGTGCAAGCCCACTTGGGAAGATCTGTACTAAACAAGATCAGTGGGAAGTATCAAGGTGAAGATATGCCCATGTTTGCTCATGTTGTGGATGCACAGGCTGACATACCACAAGAATTGATATGGATAGATGAACAAGCAGAGACATCTGCTGATTCTGAACAAGCATCACATTCACCTAACCAAACACCCCCTCACTAACACCAATCACCGGCCAGCATAAACACTGAACCCATCTCACCCATTCATCACCATGTATCCCCACAACAAATATCATCATCATCCACTAACAACACCCAGCCTATCTCACCAGTACAAAAACAATCACCATCAATTTCTCTCCCATCCTCACATAACACACAACCACTTTCTCCAATCTAAATCCAATCTCCTATTCATCCACTCCTAGATACACCAAAACAACCATCCCTGGAAAGTGCTAACACTGAACCCATTGACATAACTGAGTCTCTAAACTCTGTTCATACAGGAGAGACTGAGTTGATGTCTCAAGCAAGCACCATTCATGTTTCAGTTACCAATTCTGAGAACCAAGTGTTGTCTGATCACACTGATCCAGTGTCTCCAATTGCAAGTCAGCAACATGTGAATTTGCAGCAGTTTGAACACCAGGAAGAACAAGAGAATGAAGTGGATGTGATTGCTTACGATGAGGATGACCTGAGTGATAATGACATCCCTGTAAGCAAGAGCTATTTGGTTGCTGAGTACAATAAATTAGTGCTCAAATCAAATAAAAGAAAACAAAGAATCCAAGAGCTCAAAGGAATTGTGAAAGAAAAGGATGAAGAGTTGATGAAGCAAGAAGCCAGATTGAAAAGGCTTAGAGATGATGCCAAAAGCAACAATGAAGTAATTGATGCACTTCTACAACATGAACAAGAGTTGCAGGTATCATTGAGAAATGAGAAGGCTGTAAAGGAAAAACTGACATAAAAAATGGATGAAGTCAATGAACTCTTGAATGCAAAGGCTAAGCTGATCAAGCAGAAAGATGAAAAGATCAACCAGTTAAAATTGAAGATTTGTACTTTGGAATCAAAGGATGCCCCAAGTATTGAACAATCAAAACATTCTACTGAAGCTTCAAAGAAACTGATTTTGTATTCACGGAAAAGATAATACTTGGGCTCTATCAAGAAGAACAATGAAGATGAAGGTTCCCCCAAAAAGCAAAAGCCCACATCTCCTGAGCATACACCTTCAATAGATTTATCTACTGTGAAGTTGTCATCCAGTGATGATGGTGACAGTGATGAAGAGTGGAATGAGCTAACAAAGATGGAATCACCAACTGAACATAAAAAGTCAAAGGCTGACGATCTTCTAACAACTGAAGATATTATGGAAGAGAGGCCTGAATCAACTATGTTTATGACCCTCATAAACCATGGTTTCCCATATGACATGGTTGAGAGGATGAACTAATCTGAGATGAAGGACTTACTGAAAGAGTTTGAGTTTGCTAGATTTATGATCCCAAACCATGATTATGAAGCATTCTCTACTTTTCAAGCAATTCAGAAGACAAAGAAAGAATTAGCCCACTGTGACACAGCCAAACTGAGCAAATATAACATGACTTGTTGGCTGCAGGGGCATAACTACAAACCACATGAGCTGAAAGGTAGAACAACTGGTGAACTGAGAAGAATGATGGAACATGTGATGAAAGTTGAGCTTGATACAGGAGTCAGATTAAGAACTGAAGCTTCTAATCCTGTTGGTGAACATCACAACAAAATGGCTGCTGAACCAGTTGTGGTGGAAAGTAAAGACCAACACAAAAGGAAAGATAAGCTGATAAGAGAGCCTAGGGCAGTTATCCCTGGAAAGGTATGGCCTCTGGGCACAACAGTTAGAGAGATAACCGAGTAAAAATCCACACTGATAGAACTGTATGACCATATCACAACTCCCATTTCTGTGGAAGAAAACAAGATTATAGCCTGGAAATATGACCCAGACTGGGATTGTGCAATCATCAAAAGAACATCTGGAAGAATCCAATACTTCCATGATGTGGAAGCATTACTGAGTCTTCCTTAGAAAGACATCAAAGATCTGCAAAGCTTACCCATTTCCAACTATCCAATCCATTCAAGGGTAAGAGACTTTTCTATGACTGTGAGTGGAATGAAAACAAAATTCATTGATGATGTGCTAAAACAAGCTAAGAGAGATGATGTGGAGCACAAAAAGATAAATCAAAGTATGAAAAGAAGAACATCTGAAGTCTCATCTCTTGTAGATGATGACATGTTGAAGAGGGTTGGATGCATGAACAAAAATACAGAGTCCATTAAAAGCTTCAAGGGAAATCAATATACTTTCCCCATAACAGAATGGGGTTATGTTGAGAAAACTAAAGAGCTGGTGCTACTGAGAAATACTAAAGGGAAGAAAGTTGAAAAGATAAGAATTTTTGACCCAGTATAGATCAAAATGCTTCATCCAAGCTATACATCATATCTACATGACAAATTCTTCCCAAGGCTAACTGATGAAAAAGCACAGAATGATTTATGCCTGTATGTTCATATGATTCAAGTGATAGACAAACTGCATGCAAAGGCATATAAGAGAAGAAGACATGAAGCTGGACTACTGAAAGGATCTATTATTGAAGAAGTCTCAGAACTGAGAATATCAGAGGAAGATGAGCTTGAAATTGTGCACAATGAAAGTGTAGTGGAAACACTCACTACTGAAGAAGACGTTTTGGGCTTAAGTTTTGAGACTCTGAAGAAGATCAGCAAGATGAAGATCAAGTACAAGTATGATGATCAGAAGACTGCTGTATCTTACTTCTACAACAAGATCATAGCAAGAGTCAAAGAACTTTCAGTTTTGAAGAATTGATTCAAGGATCTAAGCCTAAGGGGGAGTATTGTTGGATCTAGAAAGGATAGGTCTAGATCATTTTGTATAGGCTTAGAACTTTAATCAAATTCTTGTAATTAATGATTGTAACTAACTATCAATATATATATATATATATATGTGCATTGAATATATAGGTTAACCCATATATATGTGTGTTGCTTTTTGTATGATGACAGGCAAAATCAATATACTTGGTAGGACTTCTGAAATCAGCCAAGTGTAAGAAACATCTACGGATGAACAATAATGTTAGTCCGTAGATATGTTTCTTACAACCAGTGAAGATTCCTATGGAAGAAAAATTTCCTACGGAAGAGCAAGACTTCTACGGAAGACCAAGTTGTCTACGGAAGAGGGAGACTTCTACGGAAGACCAAGTTGTCTACGGAAGAGGAAGACTTCTACGGAAGACAAGGCTCCTGCGGAAGTTCAGACAAGTCAACTAATCAATAACAAATCCCAAGAGATCCGGTGTTTCCTTAACTGACTCAAAGCGTCTATAAATATGAGTCCTAGGTTTCACATCTCGGTGAACACAATTAAGCAATATTACGGCTGTCAAGCATTACATCATTGTGCAACCCTAGCCGCCGTCACATCAACAACAACATTCATTCGATTGAAGAAATCATTGTTCATAGTATTCATAATTATTCTTTTGTAATCATTACTCAATAATTAATGAAATAATTTTGAATAATTATTGTGTTCGTATTTACTGTGACATTGTGCTTGCGTTCTTCAATAATCATTAACACAATTAAACAGCAATTAATGATAATTCCGCGATCATTAATTTGATTTGATTTTAATACTGATAGTTCCTGAATTGAGATCCTTGGATTCACAATATATATATATATATATATATATATATATATATATATATATATATATATATATATATATAAATAGAGCAGACTACAAGTAGATATAAAACCCGAGCTGGAACGATCTCACCAAAAAAAATTTCGCACTGGGTTCGCGATGGCAGGTCAATGGCGGTTAGTTGGTGGTGGCAGGTCGTTGTGGTTGTGGCTGTGACGGTGGTTGTGGTGATGGTTGGGTGGTCTTGGTGGTGGCTGTGACGGCGGAGTTGTGGCTTTACTGTTCCGACGATGGTGGAGAAGTGGTTGTGGGGGTGGTCGGTGTAGGCGGTCGGGTAGGTGGGGTGGGTGACCGGAGACCGAGGAGGTGGTGCAGCCGACTGTGAAGGCTCCGACGAGGTGAGGTGGTACGGTGCAGGTGAGGTGGTACGGTGCAGGTGAGGTGGTACGATGCAGGTGAGGTGGTACGGTGCAGGTGAAGGCTCCGACGTGGTCTTGGTGGTGGCTGTGACCGGAGACAAGTGAAGGCTCCGCGGAGGGTGGTGGCTGTGAAGGCTCCGACTAGGTGAGGTGGTGCGGTGCAGGTGGTGCAGGTGGGATGGGTGAGAATATTTTGGATTGAGAATATTTGACAAAACATAACCATTACTAGTGACAACCCTGAAATCCCCTGAATTAGAAATATTAAATGTCAAAATGAAAATATAGATAAAACAAAAACACAAATATTTTGGATTGAGAATATTTGAACTTAGCAAGTAAAACACAAAACTTAAACAAACAAGCTAGACTAAGGCTGTTCAAACCGCTCGACACTCGCTCAACGTTCGCTCAAAATTTGCTCGAAAAATGCTCGTTCGAATTTTGACTCGGTTGTAAACGAGCCGATCAGCTCGGATCAGTTTGTAAACGAGCCAAGCACGAGCAAATGTCCGCTCTGTTCGGTTCGGATCGAATTAATATATATATATATATATAATTATATACAATTTTGACTCGGTTATAATTATATAATTATATATATATATAGTTTATACGTAGTGCTCTGATAGATTTGACCCATTATATAAATATATAATTATATTTATGCATACTTGATCAATCAACCTAATAAAGAATTTTACACTTAATATAAAAGTGAAATCCTAAGTCGTTAAAAAATATTTTTTCGATCATCTCCCGCTATCACCGTCATTATTATCTGCAATATGCTTTCCGACTTATCGGCTACAGACTTAGCTAGCTTCATCATCAGCCGCAACATGTTATCATCCATGAAAGTATTATGTAATGAAATGTGACTGATTTTTAAGTTATCAAACCTTATTCGCTGCGGTATAAATTGTATGACACACAAGATAGTTGGGTTGTATGAATTGTTCGCCGCTCGTTTGCGCTTGCTCGACATTCGCTTGAAAATTTAACGCTCGAAAAATGCTCGTTCGATTTTCCGCACGGTTGTAAACGAGCTGATCGGCTCGGTTCGGTTTGAAAACGAGCCAAGTACGAACAAAGGTATGTTCGGTTCGGCTCGACTCGTGAGCAGCCCTAAGCTAGACCCAATAAACACTAAAACTAAATGTGCAAACAAATCTATAGGCTCATAAAGCCCAAATGCTGAAAAAGAGCTAGACGAGGCTTAATGCATAAACTCAACTTATACAAATAAATCTAGAAAACCGACCGATCTAACCGGTTCAACATGTGATGCAGTAAAACCTCTGGTTCAATCTCCACTCCGGTTCTAATCTTTATATTGTGTTTAGGGCTGACATAACATACACGACACGATACGATAAGACACGATGATCTGTAATGCTAGATATGAACATGACACGATAACTTATCGTGTCATTTTCTTCAAGCACGAATACGAACCTGTTTTAAACATGTTAACACGAAATGACCTGTTTAGAAACATTTTTAGAGACAAATTAGATTTGTTATCATTATATATAATTAGATTTTTATTATCATAACATATAATTATAAAGGGAAATACACACATTAGATTATTATCTATAATATCCACTTAAATCTCATACATTTTTAATCTACATTGTAACAATTTAACAAAAGTTATGCTTCTGCAATCATAAACAAAAACAAATAAAAAAATCTACAAAAGTTTCATGTAGAATAATAATCTGCATTGGTTTAACGACAAATCTATTATAGTTTTAAATTATTCTGTATTACACCATAGGTTTAAACCCAGAACCTCTTCACTAAGAAACAATACCTTTACCAACTGAGCTAACCCCATGTTACCAATGATTTCGAAACCGGACCGGACCGGCCGGTCCGACCGGTTCGACCGGGAACCGGTGAGGTTGCCGGTTCGGTTCGGTGGTTTTGGTCCGTTTCCATCAGAACCGGCCGGTTCGTGCGGTCGACCGGTCCGACCGGTCCGACCGGAACCGGGTTTTTGAAAAAAAATCTTTTTTGCTTTATTTTAATAGAAAAATATTATTGGATATGGATTAAGGAACACCGATTCGTTAATTTGGACTATGTTTATTTGAATGGTATGTATTTTGGATGTTGTTTTGGATTAAGGAACACCGGTTCGTTAATATTATTGGCGAACCACTATTTGATTTATGGTTGTTTAAACTTTGGATGTTGTATTTTGTTTTGGTTTATGGTTGTTTAAACTTAGGTTGTTGTATTTTGCTAAATTGGACTATGTTTACTTGAATTGTATGTGTTTGTAGTTTTATAAATATTTGGAATTTTTTATATTTTTTTAAATATTTATGACGTCATCCGGTTTGTAATCCGGTCCGTACAGTGAACCTATAGGTCGTCCGGTTCGGTTTTTGATCCGTTTTTAAAAACACTGCGTATTACTATGTGACATAGCTGGTTATCGGGTTTCCTGTTGAAATCGAGAAAGAACTAGAAGAACCCCCATTGTCCCTATTTCTTCTTTCTCCTATTGCCAAAATTCACCCTCAAACATTCCTACATTTTGCCACAACTTCGCCTTCGTTTACCCCTTTCGTTGATTCTAATCACCACTGCTTCGACAGAGCACAAGGTGAGCCTTTATCTTTCGTTTAATTGTATTCACCTATAGTTTTAGGATATCTGTGTTCCCCATTACATCTGTTTTCTCTCTCATTTGATCTTTATGCAAGCTTTAAGCTCATAAACTACATTAGGGTTAGGGTTTCGTCGAGTGTTAACGAAATTAATTTGCACTTTGCAGAACTCATGGCACATAGGCTATTAAGAGATGTTGAAGCTGATGGGTGGGAACGCTCCGACTTTCCCATCATTTGTGAATCATGCTTAGGTGACAATCCCTACATTCGAATGGTAATCTTTTAACACTTGTTTTATTTTATTAGCATAGGGCGTATGAGTTTGTAGTCTTGATTTGAAGTTATGTGGTTGTGTTGTCAATGTGTGTTTGATGTTTGTAATGTGCTGAAGTATGCTAGTATGTTACTAAAATGATAACTTTATGCAGACGAAGGAAAATTATGGTGCAGAGTGCAAGATCTGCACCAGACCGTTTACGGTGTTCATGTGGAGGCCCGGTCGTGATGCTAGATATAAGAAAACTGAGATTTGCCAAACTTGCAGCAAGTTGAAAAATGTTTGTCAAGTGTGTGTTCTAGATCTTGACTATGGTTTGCCGGTCCAGGTTCGTGATACTGCACTCAGTATCAACTCCAATGATGCCATTCCAAAGAGTGATGTCAACAGGGAATACTTTGCAGAGGAACATGATCGCAGGGTACGTCTTGCAATTCATGGTTACATTTTTTTTTTACATCCCTGCTTGATATTTTTGTTCTAAATATAATTAATGTATGCTTTTGTGATCTGGGATACACCTGAATCAGATTCTTGAATTCAGACATGAAAACCGTTTTGTTCATCTCTAATTTGGTGTTACTAAAGTAGCTTTGATAGGATTATATGTCCCTCGTGTGTTTGAAAATCATACTTCAACATCTACCAAGACGTCTTATAAGTGCCTGAGTGTCCTCTAGCTGAGTTCTTAGCTTCGAATCTGACTTTCACTGTCCACAGGTTTTTTTCTCTAGTGTAAGATATGCTTTATCGGAACGGTAGGCGGAGTATTGGTGGGACTTCAAGAGTTTCCTTCTCCGGTTCTCGTGGTTACAAAAAATAGCTACTAGTATTTAACCTGATGCTTGTTTATATTATATATGCGACGTCCTTTATTTCTAGTAGAGGTAGAATATGAACACTATATATACATATGAATATGAACACTGTATATACATATGAATGTGTCGATTTGCATTTTGTTTATCTATAAATTCAAAACTTTTATTAACTAAAAGTAGAAGGTGTCAAATGGGTTGAATGGACTGGAACTCACCCAAACTGTACCTTTGATTGCATACAAGCTACCTTTGAATGCATACAAACTACAACCTCTTATAGTAATTTTTTATATGATGAATGTAATAATATTGTGTAGCTAAACATAATCAACACATTAGTTATTCATATTGTATCTAAAAAAGAACAGAAAGTGTTTGCGGTCCAACCTAATTCACCCTTTCCAAAGTGATTTGTTCCAACATAAACCTGTTTTGAATTGTTGATCCATACGCCCATCATGCCACCTTTAAGTTTTGATATTATTGATTGCAACCTTCTTAAAAATTTTGTAAAGCTATGGTGTCTACAAATGTATGAAGTGTTGATTAATTTATTTATCCTCATAGGCAAGGGCTGGTCTAGATTATGAATCTTCATATGGTAAGGTCCGTCCAAATGATACACTTTTGAAGCTTCAAAGAACAACGCCATATTACCAGAGGAATCGAGCACATATTTGTAGTTTTTACATCAGAGGTGAATGTACAAGAGGTGCTGAATGCCCGTACAGACATGAAATGCCTGTCACAGGAGAGCTATCACAGCAGAACATCAAAGATCGTTACTACGGGTATGCAACTTCTAACTATATGTTTAATTCAAATACATTATCTGTGGTTAAAATGATGGTTTTTGAGTATTTCTGTTATGATTGCAGAATTAATGACCCGGTTGCATTGAAACTTTTAAACAAAGCTGGTGATATGCCTTCTTTGGAACCCCCTGATGATGAAAGTATCAGAACGTTGTATGTTGGAGGACTTGATGCAAGAATTTCTGAGCAGGATCTTAGAGACCAGTTTTACTCCCATGGTGAAATAGAGTCGATAAAATTGGTGCCCCAAAAGGCTTGTGCATTTGTTACTTACACGACCAGAGAAGGGGCGGAGAAGGCAGCTGAAGAACTCTCGAATAAGCTCGTGATCAAGGGTCTTAGGTTAAAATTAATGTGGGGCAGACCTCAAGTGGCAAAAGTGGAGGGTGAAATGGGCTCGCATGACGCTAGACAACAAGCAGTTGCTCATAGCGGTTTATTGCCTAGGGCGGTTATATCACACCAGCAGTATCAAATGGAACAGCCACCAGGGACCTCAACTAGTCAGGATCAGCAACTGCCACCACATATGCAATATTTTAACATTCCACCACCACCGCCTTCACATGAGAGGACATTTTATCCATCCATGGATCCTCAGAGGATGGGGGCGGTGATCCCACACCAGGAAGGTGGCAGTTCAGAGCAGCACCAAGAAGGTAATCCAGGTCCACAGTACGCTGCTTACCCACCACCACCACCACCTCAAGGTAGTGATCAGTACTATCAACAGTATTATCCACCACCACCATATGGATACATGGCGCCGTCTCATGAACCATCATATCAACAATATGCTCAACCACCTTACCCCTCCACGGTACCTCCAGCAGGACCCAGCGATGAGCAGGCACATAAGCAGTAGCGACATTCCTTTTCTTGTTGCAATGGGGTGTTGTAATCGTTGATGTGACCGTTGAGAAAAGAAGATTCTTGAATATTCCCTCACAAGTTCCTGTTTTCTTTTTATTGGTAAAACAATTGGTGACAACTGAGAAAAAAAGGATGCAACTTTGTGTATTATGCTTTAACGTTTTGAATTTTTCTACCTTTGTTTTGGTGTGAGATGTTTCCTTTTGGTTATTAATTTTACATCTGATGAATCACGTTTGTTGCACAAAACTTAAAAACTGGTACGGGATCAAGATTGTGAAAATAGCAAGGTAAATATATGCATACGTTGATATGATAAAAAAATTATTGGTATGTTAATCTTTGATATGGCAATCTAATGCTCTTCCAATCGATACAAATTAAGTGGTTGTTTGATAGTTTTTTAATTGTCATCAAAAGACTATTTTTTTATGGTTTATAATATTTTAATAGTTAAGATGTAATTTTAAGTCTGAATAGTTAAAAAGTAAGGTTTCGAAACAACCCTTAAGACTAGGACGTGAATTCCAATAAATCTGAGTTTGAGTTTAGTTTAAATCTGTCGCGTTAATTTCAGGTAAATCAATAAACATGGCGTGTGTAGCTAAACTGTTCATGCTTGTTGCTATGCTTGTTTATTATTATTTTTTTTTCGCAAATTATTTTCATTATTTTAACTTGTTGGGTATGTTGTATTTGAATTTAAAAGTTAAATAGTCAGTTCAAATTTTCAGTATCATATACATTACATTTCTAGTTTCAAATTGTAATCATAAAGTATTAGTGTATAAGAAATAAACAATTTGTTTTTCTTTTTCGAATGGAACGGGTCATGTTCACATTTGTCATGTAAATTCTGGGTTTGCATCAAACTATCGGATTCGGTCCACCCATGCGCAAACATAATTTGTCGTGTGAATTCTGGGTCTGCATAAAATTACTGGATTTGATCCACCTGTTTAACACCCGAACAAAGAACAATGCCCTCCGATTTAGATAGAAACAATTAACCAAAACAAACAAACAAACAAACATACCCAGTGTATCCCGCTAAAAAGCAGGGTCTGGGAAGGGTATGTGGTGGCAAGTCTTTCCTCTATCTAGAGAGATAGAGAGACTGCTTCCGAAGAGACCCCCTACTCGTTAACAAATGCAGTACCCATAACAATCATAATACATATCATACAACACATAGGTAAATATCACATGCAGAATTAGATAGTGCGCACATCATAAAAAGCGACGTGTAACACCCAAAAAGGGTAGATGACGAAAAACTACACCTGACGCTGGAGGTACCGCCACATGTGACCGTAACCCGTCCCACCCACAAACTCCACTAAAAGTCCTTAATTTTTATTCGACGCCTCCACTCACTCCTATCCTCGATCATGTGCTCAGAGATGTGCAAGTTTATCATATCTCGCCTAATAATCCCATCCCAAGTCGACCTAGGTCTACCTCTACTCCTCCTACCCTCTACGCTGATGTTCTCTACTGCTCTAACGGGTGCTGCCATCGTTCTTCTCTTCAAGTGCCCAAACCATCTTAGTCTTCCCTCTCGTATTTTATCTGTGATACATACCACCTCTAGCCTCTGGCGAAAGATGTCGTTTCTGATCTTATCCAATCTTGTGTGTCCACACATCCACCTCAGCATTCGCATTTCTGCGACCTCTATTTGTCTCTCTTGTGATTTCTTTATGGCCCAACAGTCTGTGCCGTATAGCATAGCTGGACGTACTGCCATTCTGTATAGTTTTCCCTTTAGTTTTGGTGGGAACCTCTTATCACACAGAATCCCTGATGCTGCTCTCCACTTGCACCATTCTGATTGCACACGGTGGGCTACATCGCTGTGTATCTCTCCGTCTTCCTGTATATACGAGCCAAGGTATTTGAACCTACACGTCCGGGGGACCGCCATGCCCTGTATACTTATTTGGGTGTCCTCTTCGGCCTCACCACTAAAGTTACAATGCATGTATTCTGTCTTAGAGCGACTTATCCTTAAGCCCCTGCGTTCTAGTGCTGCTCTCCACTGTTCTAATCTCTCGTTAAGCATCGTCTTAGATTCTGATATTAAGACAATATCATCCGCAAACAGCATACACCATGGGACTGGCTCTTGTATAGACTTGGTCATCTCGTCCAACACTACTATGAAGAGGAATGGGCTCAATGCCGATCCTTGGTGGAGTCCCACTTCCACCGGGAAGAAGTCTGTGTCTCCGACAGGTGCTCGTACACACGTTTTTGCCCCGTCATACATATCCTGTATTATTTTGATATGCCTCTATGGTACCCTTTTACGTCGTAGGCTTTCCCAGATGAGGTTCCGCGGCACACTGTCATAAACTTTTTCTAGGTCAATGAATACCATATGTAGGTCTCTTTTCTTTTCTCTATATTTCTACATTATCCTCCTTATGACGTGTATAGCTTCTGTTGTAGAGCGTCCTGGCATAAATCCAAATTGGTTTACCGCTATCTGAGTTTCTCGTCTAATTCTCGTGTCAACAATTCTTTCCCATAGTTTCATCGTGTGACTCAATAGCTTTATTCCCCTGTAATTTGCGCAACATTGGACATCCCTTTTTTCTTATATATGGGGACTATGCAACTTCCACTTCCTGAGAAAGCATGTTGTAACACAGGAATCCAATACACATTCCCAGAAGAGTTGCAAACCCGTACTAAAACTGACTATCATCTGAACTGTCGATAAAGAAGTCAAGGAAGCATGATACTGCCAAGTGGACAAGAATAACTGTGGTTAGTGAACTTGTGAAGACGCAAAACTTTTACCAATGAAGATTGGTTTAGAAGCTTGGAAGCCGAAGAGGGTGCCTGTAGGGAGTTGTTTGGCTATCTTTGTTGCTGCTTGCTAACATTTGGGAAAGCGCTGCGCTATGGTTAGGACATTGATGGTTCTATGGTGGAACCGTCATCGTTATGATAGTGGTGGATGGTCTATCTTATGAAGAAATAAATGATGTAAATGACAGTAGGAGGTTTATGATTTATCTCATATGTTTGAATTTATTACACAACTTGAATCATAATTCCCCCTTCACTACAAATCACAAACTACTGATACAAACAAATTAATTGAGTTGTAAGATTCTAAAACTTAATAAGAAGACAGGATCCTCGACTTTCATATCAAAATGAAAGTTCAATATAAATAACACTACCATGAACCCACAGTTAGTTGCTGTTGGTTGTTAATGAGCTCTATTTCTTCATGAATGTTGCAATGGCAGCACCAATGGAGTTACTGCGAGAAGAACCACGTCGATGGTGAACCAATGAATGTGGTCTGCTCCATAAAGACTTGCCATTTCCAGGAAACAAAGACGCATATAGTTCCAAAACCATTGGGTTATCATAACGTTGGTGCAGCTTTTCATATAATTTGGCTTTCTCACCGGCATCTAGTACCTCCTGCAACCATAACAATAACCGTCTCAGTATCTTCCACATAAACGTATATTTATTCAATAACATGGTGGAGGCAATTCACCCATTTACTTACAGATTTTAGTTTGACTTGGGTTAAAATTTATCTTAGCGAATCAAACGGGTCAAACGTGTCTTGAAAGCATATATGGGTATAACCCCTTAAGTCACTTTACTAAAACTAGATTAATACCTTAATAACCTTATGCTTCTGATGTTCAACTGCTGCATTCTCATCCTCATGCTGTTGCATTTTTTCTTCATTATTTGAGTCATCCTTGTTGGTATCACCTGCTTCTGCCATCTGCACATCTTCGTGTTTCTCTGTCCCAGATATAACATCTTGCTGAGATCGTTCAGCAACGTCAATCTCTTTATTTCCGTCCAATGATCTCTCCTTTTCTTCTTGTTGTTTGCTTTCCAAAGTGCTTTGCATCTCCTTCTCCGGCTTCAACTTCTCCTCTGCATCTTCCATTTCAACATCTAAGTCTTGATTTTGTGAATTGTCTGTACTTGATGATGTATCATCACCAGTAGGACTTCCAACTGTTGAAGCTCCCTAATACACATTTACAAAAATTAGAATTAACAACAGTATATATTAAACATAAATGATTCTGAAACTAAAATAAACTACCTCATGTTTGACCTCTTTGACCAGCCCATCACTTGTTTCTGTTTGATCATCAGCAGGATTCATAGTATGCTCACGCTCTTTCCTGCGTCTCATCATAATGCATATAGCACATAGACAATCGTCCTTGTGGCGCTTCACTCTAGCAAATATATATAAACAAGAACATTATATATTCTTTGGCTAATTCAAACCAAAGTTAATCATCATTCATCATAATATAAAAAGTACCCTTGACGTCTCCTTGACTTGTTTTTCGAATGCCCGCCCTTGTTAGATGACTTTCCATGGCTGGATATATTGCCATCCTTCATGTCACCTGCAATGAAGATGATGCATAATAAATGGACAAGAAAAAAGTGTTTGCAGGTCAACACAACCCATTTCAATCCACCCATTTCAATCCACCCATTTTGCATAGACATAGATACTAAAGACTGTTACCTTGCTGTTGTTCACTGTACAGCCCTGCAGCAGACCAGTACTTTGAAAAATTCTTCTTCACTCGCTTCATAAGTTCAAGAATGTAATCGCCTTTATTATTGTAATTATAGCAATTCTCCCATATATACTGTACATCCTTGTACACATCCTCTGAATTCATGTACTTGAGACCATTTTCAAGGTTACTACAAATGGTCCCAAAATCCATAGGGGTTTTGATCACATCAAAATAGTCCTGCATCATGAGAGTAAAATAAACTATAAATCCTAAGAATACCAGTATTAAGTTTCAATCCTAAGAAAGAAGTGAAAATTACTGGTATTCCAAGAGCAACAGGGTTCACAGGAGCATTAAAAGGCTCTGCTGCGTCCATTTTCATAATCTTCTTAATCACCTGCAACAGAACATAATGATAAAACCATGAATCTTGGAAACAAACAAATAAATAAAATATAATTTTAAGGTACCTCAAGGGACGCATTAAGTTCTTGCTTATTATAGACAGAATCTCGAGAAACTGACTCGGGTTCTTTCTGAGGTGTTCTCTCTACTTGAGGCACTCCAGTATTATTACAAGGACTCAAACTTGAGCTAAACCCCTTTGATGTTTTTATTTTTATGCTCCCGGTTTTTTTTGGTTGAGTGGTTAAACCACCTACGTTGGTTTCAGGCACTGAATTGGCACTATCTTCCACTTTCTCACTAACCACCGGTTTTTCAAGACCAATATGCTGGCTACTCTTATCCGTATCACTATGCGTACGCGCATCTGAAGAAGTCAACTGAGGTTCAAATGCCTTAGAAGGTTTAATTTTGACTTTCACCCGATTATACACCAATCTTCCTACTGGTTTATCAGTTACTCCAGTTGAACTGACAGATGGAGGTTTTTCGGGTTGTTCAGTTCCAGTTGAAGGTGTTTTAACATCTGCTCTTGAGTTTGTTTCATCCTTTTCAACATCACTGGGCCCTGATGTCTCTTCTGCACTCAAACTATCAGTGTTCGGATCAGCCTCTGTATTTCCAGCCTTAGGGGCCTTTTCAGAGTTTCTTTTCTTTCCACGCTTGCGCTTCATGCTTAACAACTCTATTTCATTGAAAACCACGAGAAATATAATGAATTTTTTTCTCAATTAGACACACAATTTGCTATACAATATACATCATCCTTCACATTCGAACAGGTCCCCTTTAAACCAAGATTTGTGATTCATGGAGGATCACACAAAATAATCGGAATCTAGATTAAATAATTGATTTGAAATTGCACATCCAAAGAGAATCTAATGAAACATATGAAATTAACAGCAAATTCGTCATGAAAAACACAAAGAAAATCATAATTTTCAACAGAAGCAAAAACCCATCAGCTACACGTACTCAGGCCTTCCAGACTCCATGAAACAAACAAGATCGAAAAGAACAAAACATGATAACACTAAATTACACAGATCATACAACGATAGACAATCGAAATCAACAAAAAAGATGGATTTAAAGGAGCGAAAACAGAAACCCTAGAGTGTTAAGGAAGTAATTAAGTCGAAATCGAAGATGAAATTGGTAAAGAACACAACCTGAAGGTGTCAAGTGTCACTGATTCTGCAACTTATACGTTTTGAATTCGAAACGACGAGTTCTGATTTTCAACAATTTTTCAATTTTTTTTTTATTTTTTGAAGGGAAAAACGAAAGGGATGAAAGGGGCTTTGAGTTGAGTGTACGGAGGGGGATATTGTGTTTTATGAAAGAATGGGCCGGGCTTTAAACTACTAGATGTACTGGACTTTTTGGCCCATTTTGATGGACTCATAATTTGGGTCGTTTGAGGATGTATATCAATATATATATTGGCTTGCTTTGTTTTAACATATTAGTAATAATATTTTTACCCCTAATTGAATACCAATCGGGTTGAAATCGGTTTGAAATCGAGTCCAGCTGGGTAGTCAAAGTATTTTTTATTTAACTAGTTTTGGGTTGGAACTGGTTTGAGTGATGGAAATGACAGGTTTACATTGGGTTGGAATCTGGTCGATTCAGGTTTCACCAGGTTGGAACCAGTTCATCGGATAGTGTTAAGAAGCGATCCCAAACCTACGGGTTTCGTTAGATTGGAACCAGGACAGTGAAACCGGTTTGGCATGAAAGTTAACCACCTTTTAACATAATATATACGGTGTGAAACAAGTCTACATACATGTTTTTAACCACCTTTCACATGAAAGTTAATCCCAAACTTTCTCATGTCCAATGTATGCAACTATGTAATACGAGGAGAATGACTGTAAATTTATTTGATAAGGCTTTATAAGTTTAAATTTGTGTGGTAATGTTGTGTAAATTCCGACGAACGGTCTAAGAAGTGGAAACTAAAAAACACGATCAAGATTGTGCTTCACTAAAATTTCTTAACTTTATTGTTTAAGTAATGAATGGGTTATTGTCTTTAATCATTCGAGTAAATCTACTGGTGATGAGGTGTGTGATTTGATGGGTTTAGTGCTGGGTACCACCTTAGGTTATATCTTGATTTTGATTTTGGGTTTTAATAGGTAGTGTTTGGATGTTAATTAAGATTGGATTTTCATTCGTATTCCATGTTTAAATATTACTTGCATTGCATTGTGTTGTTTGCGTATATGTTTTTATTTGATAAGTCGCGATTAGTTAGTTGCATGTTCATGTTCAGTTCAATTTCAATAGTCCGATAAAAATATTCAAGAATAATTTATGTTCGATAAATGATTTGGTTTGATCAAATAGATCAGATGGTATACGATTCCACGGTGGCGTCAATCTTCCCTCCTTTGTATTTATTTGACCAAGATTGAACAAATGGTATACAATTGGTACGCCTTTAGAGCAGGCGAGTATCCAAGAACGCGAGACGGGAAGAGAGTCAAAAGACTTGGGGCAAGAATCTGTTAGTTTTTTGTAACAACAATCGATATTATAGTCTGATTATAGATAAAGAGAGGCATTGTTTTCAGGCTCGGATCGGACCGGCCGGTCCGACCGGTCGGACCGCGATTCGGTGGCCTGGCCGATCCGATCCACTATGGTTCGTTTTGGTTGAGTTGAACCGGCCGGTTCAAACCGAGTCGGCGGTTGGACCGGCGAACCGGGCCGGTTCCGACCGGTTTTTCCAATTTTTTTTTTTTTTTTTGATTTTAGTGGGTAAAAACGGGGTGTTAAACCATAAATTAGTACTTCGGATATACAAATATAGTTAAGTTTTATATATAACTATAAAATATATGTATAAATCATATATAAATTACTTATATAAATTACATATATAAATATAATTAAAATATAGTTAAATCCGGTCCATCCGGTCCGACCGGTCCGACCACCAAACCAGTAAGGCGTCCGGTTCGACGTCGATCCGGTTCTGAAAACATTGAAGAGAGGAGTAGTGATAGACCAACGTCAAGTCAATGAAAAACCAAACTAACCTAAATAGCTAGGATAAGTAGGGTATTATATTCACGAGAAGCATGTGATCAGTATTACACAGTATCATTTGATTGTAGAACTTAAAAGTTAAAGATTTGATTGATTTCAAAATAACTACTAACCTAAATTGAAATTAAACTAAAAAACAAACAAGAATGAAAATTAAAGATTTAACTATGTTATCCTAATTTATTTACCATGTTTGAAAAGTTACATAGACATAACATGTTTACAAGTTTGGTTTCAAAACCAATCGCAAAGACGGCAAATCCATTTATATTGACTTCAAGGGTACCGAAAAAAACACACCATCAATATGCATTGATTTTACATTTTAAAATACCAAGAAAGAACATAACTAAGATATTTTTAGAATTAAATTATATTGACTTCACGATTCGTGAACAAAAATACAAGTTAGAATGTAATCTCAACTATCATAAACTTTTGTAATAAAGGATTAACAAAAGACAGAGTACTCTTATTGTATTGATCTCACAATTCATGACAAAAAAAGAAACACGTGCTAGAATATTGTCTTAATGAAAATTGATTCGTACAATATGAGATTCATAATGGGAGAATTACTTATATATCTCTCTTCATCTAAAAAAATTACATATTTTCACAAAACACAAGTTTCAATGCATAAAATAAAATGTTTTTTAAACAAACTTTGGAAAATTTTATACTTTCATAAATTTAGAGTAAGAAATATGCAATTGCCTAATAATAAAAAACATGGTTAAGTTATTCACCGGCAAAACAATAAAAACACATTTAAGTTCTTTTGGTATGGATCATAAATTAGACTAAACACAATTACAAATCCAAACCCTACATCTGGTTATGATCACAGGAAAATCAACCAATTATGACATCATACAAAATACATATCGTCACTACAAGTTCGTTTGAAATAATTACTTCCCATGATGAATGTTTATGTTGTCTCGATCCTCATGCCACGATTGATCCATGTTGACTAACACCATCAACAGCAGCATTGCTGCTTCTTGATTCCGTCCACAACCCCAAAGGGTTTTGCCACATGGACTAATGAAACTCTCGAACTCCCTTTCTGAACTTTTTTTGAATGACAAACGAATACTGTAAACCCGGTCAAACATGTAAACCTATTGGCATAAGGCCGTCCATACCCGTAAACACAAACAATGCTGGTGACTCAAATAATATAGGCTCATGTTTGTTTATTTGATTGCATCTCAACTCAATTGTGTTTGTTTAATTCGTTTTTAATAGCGTAAATAAAAAAAAACAAACAAACCAAATTTGCCGGTATTGAACTCAAATGCTTTCATATCACAGTCTGATTGTAACACCAATGTCCTTAAGGAATGGCTTGACCACTTGAGGACTTGAGGTTGTTGCATTTATAATCACTAACCAAACACAAATTTTCAATGAAGGGTAGAGGTGGGCAACACGGGTTCGGGTTCGTTAAAAAACTCAAAATGTAAAATCGGTTCCAACCCTACGGGTTTAAACGGGTCCAACCCGGGTACACCACCCATCTGGTACTACCCGTACCCTGGTCCGGGTCGGATCCAAACCGTGTTTTTATGCCCACCTCTAATGAAAGGGAACCCACACAAACCACTTTGGCTCTCAAGTCAATAAGTGTAAAAACATATGGTTTGCGATAGTGCCTCTTAAAGATGATATGACCAACCGTATACCATCTGATCTATCATGATCAAATCAATACAAATTAAGATGTTTGATGACACAACTGAATCACGCATCGATCGTACTAAATCTGAGAACCTAAAACATCTTCTTTTCACTTTCTTTCACACCATTCACTTTAAAACCTTTTTTTAGCATGGAATCTCTTTCTAGTCTAGTCTCTTGACTCATATAATTTCCATGACCGTTAATCTTCACATCATCATTATTACTCTTTTCGAAAAGCAAAAATTATTCAAAAACCTCTTTATATACCATGCATTTCTGGACAATTTTGATATACATTTATAAGGAAATTTGGTGTATTTAACTATAGTTATGTTGCTTAACTGCATATAGAAAGACTTTTACTTGCAACTAAAAACCACTATGAGCAGTTTCAATTTTATCAATAACAATAAACTTGTTTTCATTTTAGAACTAGAGAAAATAGTCTAAACAAATAGAGAGGAGAACTCCCTCTGGCCTCTACTATGTTCCATCATAAGCAAGAAATCAAGTTTGGCATAGGTAGAAACCATTTTAGAGGCTAATGCGAAGTAAAGGCTTGATCCCCTTTTTAAAATGTTGTTGTTGGAAATCGATGACGAATCTAGAATTTTTTTTGTGGGTGGCATAAAAAACAGGTTCGTAAAAGGAGTAGACCATGTATATAAAAAAAAGTTAGCTAATTTTTTTAAATGAGAGTGGATTACAATCGGATATTAGACCCACAGCAAAATTTTTGGATTGATATAACTATGTTACTATGTATATAACTTTTTTTTTCATAATTAGGGGCCTTAATAATTTAGAGACCCTAGTGTCACGGATTGATCTCTTCAGCTCACGTGCGGCACTTAGATTCGTTCTAAGTCAGCCTTCTTGATCTCGGGTGGATGGTTTATGCAGCGGAAGTCTTTGTAAGGGAACATTAGATTTGTAGTGCGCAAGTAAGACGCTTGTGGTGTATGTTTACACCACAAGTAATAAGCTTGTATTACTACAAATACAAGTACAAGACATTGATGTTACAAGGAGCTTAGGTGTTTTGCAAATGAAGCATCACTACCCTATTTATACTAGTTGCATGCCTTTTTAGATTTTTCTATATCTAGACCTTTCTTTACATAATATCTAAAAAATACTTCTAATCTAAATATCTAAGATATTTGGTAATCTAAATATCTTAGATATTAGCTAATCTAATATCTAGATAATTTTTTGCTTAATATCTAGATATTTTACATAGAATTCTCTACTTTGATCTAGTGTTCATGGCTAGATTTTTGTAGTGTCTTCTAGAGATTTCCGAGCTTGCCATGTTGCCGCAGAATTGTGTGGGTTGTCCCGGAGTCTTCCGGGCAGCCTTGCATGCTTCAAATATGCCCCTAATCGGTAAAAATCAAGGTGTTACGATCTGTGTTTTGGCGGGTCGTGACATTCTCCCCCACCTAATGCCACGACGTCCTCGTCGTGTTGCCTGGATGCCTCATGAGTTGTCTTCATGAGTTTCAAGATAGAGATGGTTTTGCCTTGACACCTTGTATCTGGCTCCAAGGTAACGGTGTGCACTTGGTCTCCCTTGATGATGTACATGGTGTTAATGAATGTCACTGGGCAGGCCTTTGCTTTTCGGAAGAAATCCATCCCTATCACGATATCATAGTCGTCTAGTGGGACGACTGAGAAGTGCAGCTTACCTGTCCATGTACCAATCTTTGTTTTTACGCCTCATGCTGCTCCTTCTACGGGTTTGGTGTCTCAAGAGGCGGCCTTGATCCAACCTTCTTGTGTGGTGATCCTTAAGCCAAGTCTTCGAGCCTCTTTAGGTGAGATGAAGTTGTGGGTTGCTCCGGTGTCAACCAACGCTTTCACAGGTTGCCCTTTTATCCAGTGACGGAGCTTGAACACGGGAGTAGGGGGCGGGGTCGAAATTTAATTTTTTTAGGGGGGGCGAACTCGAGTTTTATATAAAAATTTACACTACCGAGCCAAAAATTTACACTACCGAGCCAAAAATTTACACTACCGAGCCAAAAATTTACACTACCGGATTAAAGTTTAACACTACCGACGAAAAAAAGAGGGGGGCGCCCCCCCCCCCCGGTCCCAACTATGCTTCGCCACTGCTTTTATCTCCATGTTTACGTACCGAAGTCCTTTTGATTCAGTCTTCGGGTTGTCTCCGGTTATGGTATGGTTTGATTGGTTTGCCATCACCAAGGGCTTGCCTTCAACTGTACTTAATGCATTAAGTAGTTGAAGTTGCATTGTTCCTAGACGAACCTCTTCTGGTTCTGATGGTTCATCATCAGATCTGATCAAGGCTGTAAGTTTAGCCTTTTTCGAACAATCCCACGCATTGTGCGGTCCATCGCAAAGGAAACAGCCTTTGATCATTTGTACCTCCTTCCCATATCTTGATGGTCGTCGATTATCTTCTCTTTTATTTCGATTTTGGTTGTTATTGTGGGTTCTCGCTCCCCCACCTTTTTCATCGTTATCCTCCATAACGACGGGTTTTTGTGATTGCCTTTCATTATGGTCGATCAGGCTTTCAGCAACAACGATGGCTGAGGACAAGTCTTGAACATTTCTTCGTTCAAGTTCGGTTCTTGCCCATGTTTGTAAGCCATCGATGAAGTATATGAGAGAGTCCTTTGGTAACAAGTCCGGAATTTCTAGCACAAGGGTAGTAAAATCTTTGACGTAGTCCTTGATGCTACCCTTTTGCTTTAGAATAAGAAGCCGAATCTTTGCTTCGTGTTCAGCGTTTTTCGGATAAAATTGTTTCTTGATTTCTTTTATGAAATCAGTCCAAGTTTGTATGTTACACGTACCTTTATCAATCTCCATGTGCTTTCGTCGCCACCATAAAGCTGCGGTCTCCTTCAAGTAAAGAGTCACCGTCTTGATCTTCTTGGCGTCATCAACAATATCGACGGCCTCAGAGTATTGTTCCATCTCCCAAAGGAAGTCATCCACAGCCCTCGTCTCTCTTTTACCAACGAATGGTGATGGTTTGGGGATGTCCACCTTTGTAGAGGCATGGATTATGTTATCACCTCCGGTTGCTAGTGCGCGCTTGCAAACACTTAGTTCGGTTTGCAAGTCTTTGATTTCCCTTTCGAAGTTAGCTTTGAGTTGACCCAACTCCTTTGTGAATGCCTCTTTCATCTCCTTTCTTATCAAGGAGAGGGCGAGTTTGAGATCGCTTCTCATTTCACTGAAGTCATTGCCTAACGACTTAACATGTTGCAAAGAGTCGTAGGTATGTGTTTTGAAGATATCGACTTCAGCCTTGAATTCATCTATTTCATTTTTGAATTCAGACAATTCTACCTCGACATCTTCAACTCTTTTGTCCATGCTTGCAACCAAGTCTTTAGACATGCTTCGAGTTCTCTTGTCACCTTTACAAGCCTCCTCCTGTAACATCCCACATTGGTTGGGAAGGAGAACGAATGATTCTATATAAGGGGCTTGAGACCTTCCCCACTGTGACGCGTTTTGCCTGAGCGATGGTGGTACGTCCCGGTTCAGGTGAAAACAAAACCGTAAGGCGATGGTGGTTCGTCCCGGCCAAAGCGGACAATATCATGGTGTGGTTACGTTGAGCTGTTACAAATGGTATCAGAGCCAGGGCCGGGCCAGTGTGCCAGCGAGGACGCTGGGCTCCCTAAGGGGGGTGGATTGTAACATCCCACATTGGTTGGGAAGGAGAACGAATGCTTCTATATAAGGGGCTTGAGACCTTCCCCACTGTGACGCGTTTTGCCTGAGCAATGGTGGTACGTCCCGGTTCAGGTGAAAACAAAACCGTGAGGCGATGGTGGTTCGTCCCGGCCAAAGCGGACAATATCATGGTGCGGTTACGTTGGGCTGTTACACCTCCCGTCCACGGGTCTCGTCTCCGGCAACGCTTGCGGCTACAACCTTCTCTAGATTATATGCCATCCCAATGAGTCGACCTGGCTCTGATACCACTTGTCACGGACTGATCTCTTCAGCTCACGTGCGGCACTTAGATTCGTTCTAAGTCAGCCTTCTTGATCTCAGGCGGATGGTTTATGCAATGGAAGTCTTTGTAAGGGAATGTTAGATTTGTAGTGCGCAAGTAAGACGCTTGTGGTGTATGTTTACAACACAAGTAATAAGCTTGTATTACTACAAATACAAGTACAAGACTTTGATGTTACAAGGAGCTTAGGTGTTTTGCAAATGAAGCATCACTACCCTATTTATACTAGTTGCATGCCTTTCTAGATTTTTCTATATCTAGACCTTTCTTTACATAATATCTAAGATACTTCTAATCTAAATATCTAAGATATTTGGTAATCTAAATATTTTAGATATTAGCTAATCTAATATCTAGATAATTTTTTTGCTTAATATCTAGATATTTTACATGGAATTCTTTACTTTGATCTAGTGTTCATGGCTAGATTTTTGTAGTGTCTTCTAGAGATTTCCGAGATTGCCATGTTGCCGCAGAATTATGTGGGTTGTCCCGGAGTCTTCCGGGCAGCCTTGCATGCTTCAAATATACCCCTAATCGGTAAAAATCAAGGTGTTGCGATCTGTGTTTTGACGGGTCGTGACACTAGGCTCAACAAGCTCACTACATAGACTTGTCCATGTATGGAGCTCTTTTATTTTGTCATAAAACACTTAACACAGTCTTTTGTGTTATGTAAAAGTATATACAAAATAAATAATAAATAAATAAATAAATCTAACTCTAGTGATTGTTTTGTAGAATCGATATAACATAAATATAAATACTACCGTGAACATATCAAAATTATAATTGGCTACTCATGTCACGTGTCGTAAACTTATTAGACCATGCATGTGTTTTATTTTCTTATGCTTTTTCTTGAGTTTTTTTTCCCTTATAAGCCTAGTAGTAAGTCAAACAGTGCATCCCCCAACCAACTCGGGTTCTCGCCTTGAAATATATATATACTGGTTCTCCACTTTTAAAAGAAACTAGAATTTGACAGCCCATATAATTATTTTTTATTATAATTATCCAGTTGTTGAGATCTTAATGTTTCTTCTTTATATTTTTTATATTTATAATTATGTTATCTAGTCAAGTGGATGACATTTTGAACATATATTATTTCTTGAGAAGGGTAGTGTCACTGATTTTGCACCACTTGTAGCAAGCTCATCTACACTTGTCAATAGGCTCATATCTGACTGAGATACAGCATATTTCATGTTTTAGAGGTGGTGACTTAACCCATTTACCTAGAAATGGGTTGATTCAGCTTGTATTTTACCTCTAACGGGTCAAATACTTTACGTGCTTGGTTAAAATTGAAATGGTTCAAATGGATGCAAATAGGCCCCAGTTTATTAAAGATTTTACAGCCTACTCAGTACTCTCTAATCATGTTATTCCAAAAAATTATCTTAATATATTCATAATTTAGGATTTAGTCATTTTTCGTAAGTTTATTATTTTTTAAAATTCAGGGGAAAGGGAGGAACAAAATCCATGTAAACTTCTTGTGATAATTTTTTGACCCATCATGTCTCATATAACTTTCAGGTGCTGGAAAACTTTGATATACCTGATCCATGCTCCTTCGTGGAGCTCAACATCGAGAGCCTGCTATAACGCTGATACCTCTTTCTATTATACATGTAAGAAGCATTGGCCTTCTTAAGCGAGGAAAATCTTATTTGCTTAACTGAAAGAGTCATTGATTTTTTACTGTTAAACATTGATAACTACAAGGTTTAAATTGTGTGTTGTGCTGGAATGAAATTCATGTTACTTAGTTATACCCGTTTAGGTGGTAAGACGAGAAAAAAGAAAACTAAAACCACTTGATTCTAATAAGACAAGGAAGGACATGTTGGTTGTTTGGTTTTGGGTCAGTTTAGTTATCCAATTTTGTTTTAGGTTTAAGGTTACTCTTTTTAGAGTGTTTTTTGAAATTCTTTTACTTTAGTCTACTGATAAAGATGAATCTACTTGGCTGTCAGAACAAACATCGACTGCCCTACCCCAGAAGACCAAAATGTCATCGTCATTGTGACAAAAGTTGGCTGTCAGAACAAACATCGACTGCAATGAGCTCAAGCTCAGTTTCAGATGAGATCGACATGCGTATTTTCCAACAACCAAACTCATAGTCAGTTTCATAAGAGATATCACAATCATCGACGTATGTATGTTCCACTGGCCAGTAAAACCATTAATCAAATACAAACTTAGAACAGACTATCAAGTGACAAGAGCTCAAGCTCGGTCTCAGATGAGCCAGGTCATCGTTATCGATATGAATCTTTCAAAAAACCAGCCCAACCGCATGAAAACCAATGAAGTCTCAGATGCGAAAACCTACGTCATCATCGACTTTTCACCAACCAAAGAATAGCAAGTCTCAGATGAGGGACCCCTCGTCATCACCGACCAAACGACCTTAACTTACCCAAATAAAGGACAAACCGGCCGAGACCAGAGTTTCAGATTCAGCAGCTCCCGGCGATGATGACCGAGGTTCCACGCTGCAAGGAAACCAAATCATCAACACCGAGAACGAACAACAAAAACAACAAAACAAAGTTCTGAAAACCTTAAACAGGTTTTGGAGAGACAAGGAGAGAAGAAGGCAACAACCGTTGTCGAACCAACGCCGTCAACACCAAAAGAGACCTAAGGGAGGTGTTGACGCCGCCAAAGGCGGTCGTCCGACCACCGGCGGCGTCGAAGGCGACAGATCTGGGCCGATTTAGATACGAACGGCCATCCACAGTAGCGGCGATACACGGCTCCACCGGAGACGCCACCGACGACATAGACCCGTCGTACTTGGCGGTCGGCGGTGGGCTGTCGGCGGTGGGCGGAAACCACAGCCGTCGCCCTCTCTCTCTCGCTCGAATCAAATGGGAGGGTTAAACCCTGAAACCCTCTTTCCAGACCTTTATAAACAAAATGAGGGCAAGAGAGTAATATGCAAACATCAAAACTCTTGTGATCAAATTTAAATAAATAAAAATCCACTATTCATTCCATTCCTTTATTAATATTATAGAATTACGGATTTTCCTTGCATTGAAGAGCTTTAAGGAAACAACACCTTGAACTATTGAATTATATCATCAAGTTATTACTCTTCAAAAAAACTTACTTTATAAGCTTGCATATGAACATCTTATAAAATGAACAAATTACAAATATTTTGTTAAAATATATGTATGTTACAATTCAATAACAAACATATTGTTCATATTCATTCTAATGTGTGATGTGATTTTGCATGTGAAATGGGTAACATTGAGTTGGAACTACTTCATTGCATTTGGACCATGTGGAAAATAGTTGGGCTAAATAAATATAATGCTGGGCTTTCTGTTTGGGCTGCTGCTATACAAAATTTGGGCTTCATTCATGCTGATATATAACGGGTTTTAACGCAAGAAGGAAAAAGCCTTGACAACCAATATAAAAGTTTAGGTCATCATCTTCATGAGATCAGTTTATCATCATCTTCTTCGTCTTTTTTGTTCACACTTTCTCTGATAATCACTATCATCTTCATACGATTACTCTTAGATTCATCATCCATGAAGTCCTGCCTACACCTCATGGACTCTAAGGTTTTTGTTTCTTGAGTTAATGTATCAGTTTGCTATAAGGGTAAATTGATCTTGTTTTAATCTTGTACAGATTTTGATGTTTGAGTCTGTAATATTTGGTTTATGTTTCAATACTTTACATTTGTGAGTTTTTGACATGGTATCAGAGCCTTAGGCTCTCGATTCCATTCTCTTTTCATCGAATTTGTTCCATTATGGTCTTTAAATTCAATTAGGGTTCTTGCGAACAAACCCTAGATCTGGTAAATGATCTACCGATGATCACTATCTTAGCTTTAATATTGGAAAATTCATTCGCTGATCATTATTGGGTTTAGATACCATATCTGAATTCCTTTGCCTATGGCTATTAGGGATTTCTCATTGTGAAACCCTTGTTCTTGATATTCCTTTCGTGGTTTTCATCGGGTCACTTCATCGGTTCTATTGATATCTTAGACCTGGGTTTCTTTCCTTTGCGAAAATCCATTCCGGGTATATTTGATTGATGGTGACTGAGAGTAAAACCATCGAATCACTTGCTTTCCTTCAAATTGTTCTGAGTTGTTCCAGCATTTTATCTATCGGTGTAACCTGTGTGGAGTAATTCTATTGAAGGTTTTGTGTGTAGTAACCTGTAGTCTTCTCTGCTGTTTTTTTTGGTTCTGGGTTCTTTCTTTTTCGTTTTTTATCTTCCGCTGTCCAACTGCTGAATCTTGGTTGTAAACGATCGGGCTTTTATTATTATGACTCTAAATCTCTGATTTAGATTCATTTGTGATTTATATTCACTTTGATTTCACTTATAGATCCGCATTTTGGAACCACCCACATATTTCAAAAAGGAAATAACCCACATACCGACTCTCAATTTCTGTACAATAACCAAAACTGAAATTCAATCGATTAGGTTCAATCAACCAGAATGAATCGCTCTACTTTCACGGTGCAACATCACCGACTTCATTAATACTCAACTCTACACGTTTGCACCGATATGACTCGCAATTTGCAATTGCATTCATCAACCAGAACACTAAATTATGACGTTTTGGGATCTGTTTCAATCTGGTTATAGCTTCTGGTGTGAAGTCTAGTATGATTTTCTAAGTGAGGGTGTTGAATTGGTCTGCTTATACGTTCTTCTTTCAACTGGGTCACTGAAGTATTCTAATTCTTTGGCTGCGTGGTGATTTGTAAGTACATCTTATCATACTTTATATTACATGTCACATGTATTATCTTTTGCTAGTTATTATTTGACCGGGTTAGGAGTATCGGTGTTGGTGAATTCACAGTATGATTGTATGAGCCACAACCTTGTTCTATGTTGAATCCTTAACTTGGGTGCGATCCATCTAAAATTTCATGTATTAACAAATGTTGTCTTGAGATTTTTTTTCTTCTTTAAATTTTTCTAAATAAGTTGCCCAGGCTGTTGGTTCCTTAAATAGCTCCGTATTTTGTTAATAATGAAAAATATTTTTTGATAATCTGCTTCTAGTATTGAAAAATAAGTTTTTGTTAATATGTTGACATCTTAAATTAGCATTGATTGGTGCTAGAAAATTTAGAATGAGATTTAGTGGGGGTAATTTTAATATAATGTGTTCCAACTTCCAATCTTATTCTAATAAGATCTATTTTTGAAATTTTCTTATTATTCTATAGATGGAATTCCCTATAAAAAAAATCAGCAGATGGTTTTGTCATGAAAAGTTTTGTGATTATGAGATTATCAATTGTGAACCAATTATGTGGTTATGATTGGTATGGTCTATTAGTTCAATTGTGTGACGTATTGATTGTTCATGAATGCCTTGTGTGCTCTTGTCTATGTCTTGTCCCTAGTAAGTTGAAGTGTGTGGTTCATGTATTTTAATAAGATCTTATTATTATAATGTGTTCCAACTTCCAATCTTATTCTAATAAGATCTATTTTTGAAATTTTCTTATTATTCTATAGATGGAATTCCCTATAAAAAAAAATCAGCAGATGGTTTTGTCATGAAAAGTTTTGTGATTATGAGATTATCAATTGTGAACCAATTATGTGGTTATGATTGGTATGGTCTATTAGTTCAATTGTGTGACGTATTGATTGTTCATGAATGCCTTGTGTGCTCTTGTCTATGTCTTGTCCCTAGTAAGTTGAAGTGTGTGGTTCATGTATTTTAACCTTTCGTATATTTCAAGATTATTCTTGAATTTGTGTGACAACCTTGTATGTTGTTCTCTTATATGAGACATCTCTTTTATTCTGGTTGCAAATCGTGTGATTTTGTGTTAAATCAGAGTTCTTGTTTGGTTGTGTCTTTGCAATCTGATATAACTAATGTTATTCTAGTAGTATCAGATTTGCTTCTTGAATCTTGTGATTCAGTATTATATGTGAAGTTGTAAAAGTTTTTGCTTGATTTAAATTAGTCTTTATGTTCTTTACAAGTTTTGTGCTTATATGCTTCTTGTAAAGTTGTAAAAGTTTTTTAATCAAGTCAAATTAGTCTTTATGTTCTTCACAAAGTTTTCTCTTCAGACGTGGTTCTGAGTTCTTAAAAGTCGTGTGATTTTTTTTATCAGATATGTTTCTGATAGTCTTGTGAATCATATGATTCCTTCATTTTTAATCAGGACATGTATTCCTGATTTCTTTTTTCTGTTGTTACAGGAAGTTTGATATATGTCACGTGACGTATTCTATTTTGTCTTTGCAAGTTCGAAGAGTCATGTGACTTGGCTCTTTTTGAACTTGTTCTTCTCATTTGGTTATTGAATCTTATGATTCGTTGTTTGATCAGAATATTTTTCTGATTTGTGTTTTCATATGATGGTTATCTCATGGTTCAGTACACTATAGTATTGGTTTCTTCTTTCTGTGATGATTACACAAACTTATTATGTGCCTTACAGTATTGTTAGAGGTTATTCTTGGTCAATGGTGGATCTAAAATTCATTTCTTGACTAAGAATAGATATAGGATAACTATGTGGACTTGTGGAGAGAAGAATATTACTATGAAAAGTATATTATAGCTAGTGTTATTTCTTACTAGTTGATATCCTGTTAGTCAAGTGGGAAATAAAATATGTAAAGTTTTTTTATTAACACTAAGCTATCTCTTCGGTCTTGTCTCCATTTGGTTAAAAGTTTTTTCAAATATTGCATTTATATCTTCTATATTTGTAAGTGTGGGTGATTCCTATTTGTATGATCCCTTTTTATATGCATCTCTATTAATGTTTGCATCACCTCTCTACCTTTAATCTTTCTAATTGAGACTCATGTTTTGTCTGCTGCTGTTTTTTGTTTATTTTGGCTTAGTAATGGTTGTTTGTTAAATTTGTGTCAATTTGCTTTGTCCAACATTGGTACGTTGGTTTCTAAAATAATTACAAAGTTTTTGATGGTTGTTTGAAAGGATTAAAAGACTTGATTCGTAAATAAGCTCAAATGATTTAAGTCACTGGTTGATTAAACTTTTCTGGATCATTGTGATTCGTGTCTTCTGTGTTTTTTTATCTCCATCGTTGTTCTTGTTGCCACAACTTTTATTGTGCTAAGTGTCTTTGTCCCTGTTGTGTTTGTTTGTGGATGTTTGTTGGTGTATTTTGTTAAATGCAAGTTCATAGTGTTCTAAAATGGGTTCAAAGTTTTGTTGAAATGTTTTTCAGATTGATTAAAATGGTTTGTCCTGTAAATAGATTGTAATGTTGTTAGTTGTTGATAAAAAAAGAAAAAACGTTTGTGGAGGCCTTAATGTTTGGTGGTTGTTTTAAAATAAAAACAAAAATATATCATAACAACACTATATTTTTAAGACCAAGCAAATTGAAAGCATAAATACAACTTTAACCATTTTACTTGTGAGTATTTTGTCTGAGTGGTTCAGTTTGGTAAAACACTAGATATGTTTATTTTTTAGGTTTCTTAAGGAATACTCTAAATTTCAAGTTGCTATTTGTTGTTTTAGTTTTCTTTAATCTGTTGATGGAATCACTTCAGTCTAGATTTATTCCACGATTGTGTTGCAATTTTATATGCTCAGCCAATGAATTGTGTTTGAAGGTCAAACTTCAAATAGTTTACTTCATTTGTTAAACTTCTTTGAACGAAACTTTTAGTTCTGTAAAATTTAAAGATTTGCTTGAATACTATGCGTTTAGTCATAATGTTGTCTTAAAACGATTTTTTTGTGGTTAGTGGCGTCATATGTGGTTATTGGCATTGTTTGCCGTGTCTTTTTTGTTGCTTTGTAACTCCATATATAAAGCTGGTTTTCTGTTTAACACCACTTCATTTTGTTATCATATGCATTGGCTATGCAGTTTGTGATGTTTAGCCTTTATCTGTTGTGTTCCTTTTGTGTTAGAGTGGTATTCTTGCTTCTATATAGTCTCCAGGTCTTAGAGTGGTATCTCAATTAGTTTACTATTGGTTAAAGGTATAAACCCAGAAGTTTTGAAATAAAATTTTCTACATTTTCTTCTTAAATTCGTTTTTTTAAAAAAAAAGGGGGAAAACAAGAAATAGTCTAGAATTGAATGTAATTTTCTCTAGATAAAAAAAAAAACAAATACGGTTATTTTGTTGTTTTATTAATATGTTTGCCTATTGAATTGAGGGGGCTGTTAAAATATATGTATGTTACAATTCAATAACAAACATATTGTTCATATTCATTCTAATGTGTGATGTGATTTTGCATGTGAAATGGGTAACATTGAGTTGGAACTACTTCATTGCATTTGGACCATGTGGAAAATAGTTGGGCTAAATAAAAATAATGCTGGGCTTTCTGTTTGGGCTGCTGCTATACAAAATTTGGGCTTCATTCATGCTGATATATAACGGGTTTTAACGCAAGAAGGAAAAAGCCTTGACAACCAATATAAAAGTTTAGGTCATCATCTTCATGATGGAGATCAGTTTATCATCATCTTCTTCGTCTTTTTTGTTCACACTTTCTCTGATAATCACTATCATCTTCATACGATTACTCTTAGATTCATCATCCATGAAGTCCTGCCTACACCTCATGGACTCTAAGGTTTTTTGTTTCTTGAGTTAATGTATCAGTTTGCTATAAGGGTAAATTGATCTTGTTTTAATCTTGTACAGATTTTGATGTTTGAGTCTGTAATATTTGGTTTATGTTTCAATACTTTACATTTGTGAGTTTTTGACATATTTCTATTGCAACCTTATAGTTAAATAGTTGTACTTTCGTCACTTAGTACTCGGTTGATTTGCATCGTCCAATAAGACATATAAAGTAGAAATACATACATTAGCATGCATATAAACAAAAAGATTACACTTGAACGTTGCAAGGTCCTCGATCTTATATCTACTCAAAGCCCACCTCTGTAACCAACTACATTTACTAACTTACTCCCAATTTTATGTTCTAATTCATAAAGGAGCACATGAGAAAAAACATGATGACTTTGTGCACAATCAAGTATCGTGAACTTATTAAACCAGTATAATATACATATAAATACTATAATTCAAAGTACATGAACAGTTCTTAATTGTGATTGGCTATTCATGTCACGTATCGTAAACTTATTAGACCGTGCATGCGTTTTATTTTCTTATGCTTTTCCTAAGTATTTCTTTCCTTTTAAGCCTAGTAGTAAGTCAAATAGTGCATCCCCCAACCAACCCGGGTCCTCGCCTCAAAATACTGGTTCTCCATAATTTTAAAAGAAATTACGAATTTTTCTTGCATTAAGGAGCTTTAAAGAAACAATGCCTTTTCCTATTGATTATATCATCAAGTTATTACTCTTCAAAAAACATAGTTTATACGTTTGCATATGAACATCTAATCAAACTGTTATATATTATAAAAAAATGAGTATACAGACTCATTAATTGACCCGTGACAACCCCCACCCCCCCACCCCCCGAGAAAAAACAAAAATTCACAGAATGCAATACGGCCCACAAGTTTATTCAGAGTCAAGTCATGAGGTTCAAACTACTGTCTCTACCCCAATATTGCACAAAAGGCCAAACCTTGGCCTGGTCTCCTGATTTTTCCCATGAGTTGGCCACGATGAGGATCGAATCTATGTCTCATTTGAAGAATCTCACTATCCTATCACTAAGCCACATCGGAGTGGTTAGTTATATTATCTAGTAATAATATTTCACGACACAATTCATTTAAGAGTAGTAACAATGGCGGAATTAGGGTCCATCTAATGCTGTAGTTATTCTTGTGGTTTGGCTGTTAAATTGTGGTTGATAAAATAGTTAAAAGGAACACATGACATGTATTATTATTGTAACACTTAAAGTTAAATGCTTTTAATTTAGTCACTTATGGTAGATAAAATAGTTAAAAGGAACACATGACATGTATTATTATTGTAACACTTAAAGTTAAATGCTTTTAATTTAGTCACTTAGTACTATGTTGATTTGCATCGTTTCATATGATATATATATAAAGTAGAAATTCATACATTAGCATGCATATAAACAAAAAGAATACACTTGAAGATTGCAAGGTTCTCTTATATCTACTCAAAGCCCACCTCTATAGCCAACTACATTTAGTAACTTACTCCCAATTTTATCTTCTAATTCTTAATTAAAGGAGCACATGAGAAAAAAACATGATGACTTTGTGCACATATCAAGTTTTGTAAACAAAAACCCAAGCCAATTTTGGAAGTTAAAAACAAAAACCAACAAATCCCCAACTTTCTAAACCAAAAGATTGTGTCCGAGCTTCGAGTAAGATATATCTTTGTCAGGTTTTTTCGGTTGCAGAAAAACAACCGATGATGAAGAAGATTTATTCTCCGATGAGTCTCTTGGGAATTCTAGCAGCATCTGAACCACTTCTCTCATTGTTGGTCTTTCAACGCTATTTTCTTGAGTGCATAACATAGCTATAAAGAACAAGTGCATCGCTTCATCACGAGGAACGCTGGCCAGCCTTGGGTCAATGACGCAATTGACTTCCTCCTTACGACCTCTAGTTAATGTCCTAGCCCACTGTACGATATCTACACCGTCACCGAACCCTCCCACTGGATGTTTTCCGGTAATCAGCTCAAGAAGCACAACCCCAAAACTATAAACATCACTCTTCTCATCCACCCTTAACGTGTACGCATATTCTGAAACATAAAAATAAAAAAAAACAGTTAACAAAATACAATTTTAAAATCTAAAATTTAGAAGAGTTCAGTAACAAGTCAATATCATTTGTACATCACTGACCATTTTCATTGCATGTACAATAGATAAAAATAGTAAGAACAACATTTTAAAACATTATTATATTTCAAACTAAAAGATATAAAAGTCCAAAAATGTGTTAAATACGTGGACGCTGACGTGGATATGTTTGCTTTTGGTACAAATGAAAGTCTGTGTATAGAGACATGGATCTGTTATCAGATTTTTTGTTGTTGAGTTGCGGTCTGTGTCAGATTTGACCATGACAGATCCCAACCGTTCATTTTCTCAGTAGCTATGGTTGAGTGCGGTTACCCATAAAATTCCTTACCATGTGCCTCCAAATCCTACGCTCTGTGTTTACTTAATCTCTGTAGCACAAATCACGGGTGTCCTCCATATGACACGTCACTCTCATTTATCATATTTCCAATTTCCAAACCTTATTAGATCATACAATATTTCATTCGATAGAAGTTATGTATGACTTGCTCTTCAATATATATATATATATATACATATATATATATATATATATATAGGGTTAGAATCATTACAGAATCGCTTTTTATTTTCAGAACTACAGAACCATTGATTTACATAAATGTATATTAAGTTTGATAATACTTGACCTGTTTTACATATGTGTATATAAGACATGAACAATAAACTATAAAAAAACAACTAAATATCACCAGGTTTAACTTACATCTATGTAAACCAATGGTTTATAATTTACATTTATGTAAGTCAATAGTTCTTTTGGTTCTGAAAATAAAAAATGGTTCTGTAATGATCCTGATCCTATATATATATATATATATAATTGCCCTTAAAAAATAACTCTTTCTTAAAAATAATGTGTTTAAGATAAAAAGATTTGTTACTTACCTGGCGCAATGTAACCATATGACCCCGCGATTGCTGACATGCATTCGGATGCACCACCGTCGACTAGGTATTTTGCTAGACCAAAATCAGCAACATGAGCCTCGTAGCTCGAGTTTAGTAAAATGTTATTTGATTTTACGTCTCGGTGCACAATCAATGGTGAACAATCATGATGGAGGTAGCACAAACCTAGAGCCGCTTCTATCGATATTTTGTATCTTAAGTGCCATCCTAGAATTGCACTACCTTTGATTCTCGCGTGTAGCGCTTCTCCCAGGCTCCCGTTACGCATGTACTCGTATACCAAAAGGTTGGTGTCTTTGTTAGAGCAAAACGCTAACAGTCTTACTATGTTTCTATGTCGAATGTTGCCTAAGGTTCGAATTTCGGCTCTGAAGCCGTGATCATGGCTTGTGTTTCCAAAGCCAACGAGCTTTTTTACTGCTATTTCGGTCCCGTTAGGCATTTTACCATGGTAGACAATACCGGCTCCACCTCGGCCAATCACGTTACCGTCTTTAATACATTCCAGAACGTCAGAAACCGTAAAATCCAGCTTTTGAAAGGATGTCATCTTCCATGCATCAGCACTCGATCTTTTGAACGACTTGGCCTTCATCATAGCAGCAATAGCAAATACCAGAGAGCAAATAAGAAGCCCAAGGGCGAATATCAGTTTAAACCTTGTAGGCTTTTTGTTAGCGGAATCACTGATTCCGCCAACATTACACGGGTTGTTCAACAACCGACCACAAAGCTGAGGGTTACCAGCAAACGAAGAGGCGTTGAAAAATGAAAATTGACCGGTTTCGGGTACTTTACCCGACAGATCATTGAACGAAAAATCAGCAATCGTGAGACTTTTCATCGTTCCAATAGACCTCGGAATCGAATCATTCAAGTGATTTCTCGAAACATTCAAGTAACTCAAGATTCGAATGTTTGAAACCTCCGATGGAATCGAGCCAGAAAGAGTATTCTGGCTCAAGTCAAGATTAGTGAGATGAACACAGTTTCCGATCTCCGGTGGGATTTCACCGGAAAGAGAATTCCCACTCAAATCGAGCTTCAAAACCTCGTGGAGCTGACCAATAGTCGCCGGAATAGACCCAGAAAACATATTTCCGGCGACAGATAAGATCTGGAGGGACGAGAAATTCGAAAGGGAAAACGGTAAAGAACCCGAAAGCCGGTTATGCGACAAGTTCAATTGACTTAACTTAACCGGTCTCGAACCCGGATTCAGGTTATCGTAAAGATTTCCCGACAAGAAATTGTTCTGCAACTCTAGTAAATTCAACTCCGGCAAGTAAATCAGTCCCACCGGAATACTGCCATTCAAGAAATTCTCCCCTAATCTCACTCTAACAAGAGTTAAACATCTACCCAAATCCTCTGGAATCGATCCAAACAAGAAATTCTTCTGCAGAATCAAGATTCTTAGCTGATTAGAAGCACAAAGATCACGAGGGATTCTTCCTGTGAGCTTATTCGACGATAAATCAAGCTCCTGAAGATTCCGATTCCGGCCAAGATTCTCCGGTATCACTCCGGTGAAATTGTTGCCCCAGAGAGCTAGTCTCTGCAAATCCGGATACTCTGCAACAAAATCCGGTATCGACCCATGTATTCTATTCATGAAAAGATTCAAAAGCTGAAGATTGTTGAGGTTTTCGAGCTCATTCGGGATTTCTCCGGAGAGTGAATTTGCAGAGAGATCAAGATTCACTAACTTCGTTAGATTCCCGAGTTGCTTCGGAATTGCGCCTGAGAGGTGATTGATGTGCAGAAAAATGGTGTCGAGAGAATGCAAATTCCCGAGCTCCGGTGGAATCGCTCCGTCTAATTCACACCATGAAAGATCCATATGAACTAGATTGATCAATTTCCCGAATTCCGGTGGAATTCCACCTTCAAACACATTGTAATAGCCCATGTAGATCTCTTTTAAGTTTGTTAAATTCCCCAATTCCGCCGGAATCTTCCCGTGAAGGTCGTTTCCGGCGAGTGATAAGTATTCAAGAGTGACCATTTCACCGTAGGTTTCTGGGATCTTTCCGTAGAAGTAATTCCCACCCAAATCTAAGTACTTGAGCTTCTGTAGGATTGTGATTCCTGTGGGCAGGGGAAATGTGAAATTATTGTTGTAGACGTCGAGAACTTCAAGATTTTGCAGGGTGGAGTAGTTCCAATCTAGGCCTCCATCAAATGCGTTATTTGAAAGGTTTACGAATCGGAGATTGGTGAGGTTGGAGAGATTGATTGGTCCGGTGAAGTTGTTGTTGTCGAGGGAGAGTTCGGTGAGGCGATCGAGAGACGAAAGAGCATGGGAAACAGAGCCATGGATTCTCATGTTTGACAAATCTAGTGAAATGACTCTGTTTTTGGAGCATTTGATTCCTACCCATGAGCAAATGGAAGTTGGGTTAGAGGAATTCCAAGTGTTTAAGGCAAAGGGAATGGAATCAAAGCCTTGTTTGAGTGTAACCAAGGCATCAAAATCAGTGGAAACAGAGGAGGGAATTGAAAGCCAGAGTGTGGTGATTATGACAAAAAAAGAAAGCATTTTTTGTGGGTTTTGTGTCTTTTTTTCTAAGGGGAATTGGTTTGGAGGGATTTGTAGAAGAAACAAAAGGATTTATGGGGTGGAATTGAAATGGGTTTCTTGAAAAGGAATTGGAAAGTGAATGGAATATGAGAAACTTGAAGGCTCAAAGAATCAAACATCTTCAAAGAGAGTCTTGAAATTCAAGGAAGAAGCTAAACCCCTCCTTTTCCCCCTTTATTTCTCTCTCTACACAAAAGTGGTGAGATTGATAAAGGAATGGAATTGGTAATTCCTGTGTCTATCAAGAACTTCTTTAGCAAAGGTGATATAAGAGAGAGGAAAAGGGATGAAATTTGAAGAATTTATAGTAAATCCACCCTTTTGCATTTAAACACACAAGACATGTACATCATGCATTGAAAGTTGTACATTGTGCTTAAAGAGTTGTACTTTGTGGTTAGAAAGTTGTACACTTGTTTGGATTTTGGAACGTTTGGGACAGGAAAAGATATGGGATTGTGAGATTAAGAGGAAAGATAAAGTTGATACTCTCTATCTTTATACTTTAAAGTGTCAAAAATACCCTTTAGCTTTAATCAATGGGTACCCCATCTCTCCTTTGAGGGTACGTAGGCTAGGGAAGAGGTGATGAAATATGCACTATGGGTCATGAACAATGGATGAATGATCACTTTTTATGTCATTATTGATGATGATGAGTATGTATGCATATCGGGTGACTCATACAGATAATATACATAATATAAAAGTGTTTCAACGTTTGATCATGATTATGGATGCTATGAAATATATGTCTTTTGGACATGTTTGTCTCAACTCATCATCATCAACAAATCAAATCTTAAGTTCAACAGTTGAAAGTATACACAATGTTGGAGAAGCATAAAAGAGAAATGTATTGGAAAATGACAAAATCTAAATAAAATTGCTTTGATATGTTTTGTAAGCGATGACTTTTAACATGAGCTAAAACTTGAACCGAAGAGTGTCAAATTAAATGAAAGAATATTCATTTGTTTGGATGGTCTAGTTACGTTACATGGACTTCGGTCCTCATTTATACGAGTCGTGCATCTTTTAATTTTACGTTCTATAGCCACTAAACTTGATAGGACACTTTGGAACTTTATCTCGACCCTAATACAATATCAGGTAGATTGTGCGGGACAAGCCTGACTCGGTGCTGTTATATACCATGATACTTTTTATAGTCGTTTGTGATATCATCATGTTCAAAAATCTCCGTCGTATCTTTTAGTAGCCCACATATCCTATTTAATCATTAACCACGATCTTTCACTTTGTTTTGTCAACGTCTCTTTTTCTAGCCTTCGCCTAATTATTCAAATAATCATACTCGAATCTCTTTTAAGCTTCTTTATCGAGCCATGAAGCATCTAAAAAAATGCGATCTTATATTCAAATATTTTTTGTACATATCTTTATGTAGTCCCAAACTAATTATGAACAACAATGATTTTCCATTCTGTTTGAGTGTTTTTAACGTTGTCCCAGATGATTATCAAGTACTATCATAGAAAAGCAAATGTTATAGATTTTGTTCATAAACAAATGTTGCATGACCTAGAAAAGCAAAGTACAACCTCGAAGCATGTTAATTTTGACGTTTGTGTGTGGATTGCACATGAATCCCAACTACTTGGCTATAGAGACAGAATTTTGTGTATTTATATGTGGTAGCATAACGTATAGACAAACCATAATTAGTGGGTGTTTCTTTTGAAATAGATTTGGGTAATCTTTGTTGAAATTTATAACTAAAGATAGTGAAACTCACGGAAGACGGAAGTAGCCACTTTTTATTTGTGTTAATCATATGGCCGTGAGTCTATAGTTGAACACATACATCTATGAGATAGCATGGCTGCATATCTACTTTTACGACCGTATTATTGTTTACATCCGAGATAGTACATAAACATATGTTAATATGTTATATATAAGAGCGATATACTCGTGTATTAATAAATATATGTTCGTATACATCTCTTGTCACACTAGACGTAACTTCGAAGTAGATAAAACACGAACAGTAGTCATGTATATATTAGGTTTCAAAGTATAAGATTCATGTATCTCTGACCGGTATCATACAATCCCTTTTTCAGATGGGTGGGCTGGCAACATTTTTGACGATAAGATTTCGGATAGGTAGTGTTGGATTTAAGAATTTATTCTTATTAAGTCACTATTTCTTTCAATGCTCTAGTTTTATAAATATGGAGATAAAAATATTGGGTCGATTCAGGTCGGGTCAAGTAGGTCATATAATAAAAGTACGATTTAATAAAAAAACATCATCAGAATTGAAAAAACACATAATTTTTCTTTGAGATTTTAAATTGAAGATATATCCAACAATGAATCGCCCTTGCCTTTAATCTTAAGTAGTTCTACTTATTGTCTATTTTGTTCAGATATCCAACAATGAATCACCCTTGACTTTGATCTTAAGTTCAAGACTCAAAGTATTAGGTAGGAGAGCATTTTAAGGTTTTATCATTATTGGGTATCAGTGGAACAAGTATAATATATTAGAGACATGGGCTTTACGGGCATTGGGTATTTAGTTTAGATAATGAAACTCGTAGTCTTCTTTAAAGTTTAAGTTTATATTTTTTTACAGGTAATCGATGTCGTGTGGTCGGTCAAAAATATTAATTAAGAAGTCCTTAATCACCCTTAATAGCAAAGGGTAAGCAGGGTGTCGAATCCACAGGGAATCACAGGAAAATGCAAGCAATGATTAATTTAAAGCTACTAAACATTGAAAAGTAAATTGATTTATGGACTTAATTAAGAAATAACTGAATTAACGAAATAAAGTTTAAGTTTTTAACAATCTTGAAGAAAAAGCAACCCACTTTATGATCCAGGTTTGGCAAAGTTAAAATTTTTCTTGAATGAAACCTAGTGAGAAGTCATTAATGGTGACTTACACATTATATGATTTAAGTGATAATTATGGATAAAGTTTAAAAGACCTTATTCACACAATTACCATTTTGAATAATGAAATCCTAATTCTAATAATCAATCACATAATGATTAAAGACAACCAAAGTTAAATAATATCAAAATTAGGTCAAATCATAATCAAACCATTTAAATAGTCAAATCATAAATTAAATCCAACATGAACTTAAAAGGTTCAAGATTTAATCTCAAATCTAGGTTACAAACTAAGAAAAATAAGAACTTGCACAAACCCTTTCCCCGAAGTGAATCACAATGGATTTAGCATTCCATCATCATCGATTCTTCAACACGAGTGTAATTGATCATATAATCCAGATGAAATTGATGTTCTTGATGTTGAAAGAGCTTGAGAATGATCCAAGATTGCCAATTTTCGTCCAAAATTGCTGTGTGTAAAGTTGTTATTCATATTAGGGTTTTTCCCCTTTTAAATCCCTTCAAATTAGGTTAAAGTACACCAAAACACGGTGATCGGCGTCGGTGGCGCCCCCAGCGCCATCTGGGCTGAATGTTACTGACCAACGGTGGCTCTGACGGTGTTTCTAACGGTATCGGCGTCGGTGGCTGTGGTCATGGCGTCGGTGGCGCCACCCTCTGCACAAACTTTATTTTCATGTGTAACTTTTCGAGATCTTTCTGTTGATAGAAAGTGGGTCCCGTAACTCTTTTCATAGCTCAAGTTATGCCCGTTTTAAGTTACCATTGTCTTAGAACTTCTATTTTACATATCTTCATCTCTTGAGCTCTAATTTTCATCCTATTTCTTCCAATTTCTTCGTATTCTTCACATTTACCCTAAAAACACAATAATATCCCAAAAGTAACTCTATTTCCCATAATTTGACACGTAAACATGGAAATAAAGCCTTTAAACGTTGAACTTTTACCACCCGATCACAATCCCCACACTTACCTTTTGCTTGTCCTCAAGCAAAGCTCAATTGTAATCTATAAAACCATCATTGCAAATATATCTTACTAGTCACCTATTAAAAATCAATTAAGGTCCAAGGTCATGCCCTCATTCACACGACTTATATCATCTAATAGATTTACGTTCTAGCAAATCAATTATAAGTAAAATAAGACATCACCCAACTAATATTAACATGATTTTGATTTTTAATCTCATGTACACACCCCTCACAATAAATCACTCTTCTCGGCTTATATTTGGACTAGTAAAATATGTACTAGTGTAATCATTCAATAACCCAATATACCATCTTGTCCACATAAGCTTGTATAGCAATCACACCTCCACCACTTTGCATAGATCTTGCACATATCTAAAGGACTTACGGGCTTTTGGGCTTAGGTACGGGTAGGAAGTTTTGGTTTTTAAAAGTTACTAACACAAATAGAAAATATAACCAAACCGTTAAACCATCCTTATCAACATGAATCACAGAGCTAAATCATTTTGATCCTTTTTGAACCAATACTTTTTTCTCATTTTTTATTTTTTTCATTATTTTTCACTTTTTTTTTACTTTGAACATCTTAAGGATCGGTTATCAACTAACAACTTGGGCTTTATTTACCGCTTTTAACAAACGAAGGGCTTAAGGCTCAACATGGCTACTAAAGGCTATGATGGATAACAATAATAAACGATAACAAGTAAATGGGTTCCTAAATTGTCTTTGTCGTTTATGTGCAAACATCTTGCTTATGGTCTTGGTATACATCAAGCAATACAAGTTCTGTAACAAACGTAGTATATGACCTACTCTCAACAAATGAATATATAATTGTGTTTTAAGTAATAGGCTCAAAATCTCACCAAGTAGGAATTTAGGCTACCGATATGCACATGAGTTTATTATATTAAAATCTTGTTAACACTAACCAGGCATCCGTCACATTTGCAAAAATAACCTGCTAGAAAACTTTTTTCTGAAATTTAAAAATATGGCCATGACCTAAGATCTATACCAATCTTCTCATAAATAACAAGTGACGTATATGGAACATTCTAGTTTCATAAAAACATTAAACTGTACATGAAAACTTTTGCAAAAATTAAAGCTTGATAGGATGTTAATTTTTTTCTCCATAACTCTCCGTATCCCCACACTTAAGATGTACATTGCCCCCAATGTACTAACTAATTAGTGTGAAAACAAGATAATTTTAAGAGTAAACCCAATCTTATCACATCCACAAATCATATACAATCAGTCGGGGACTCACCATCAATTACCGAAAATTAAAACTAACTACAAATTAACTATTTTTAACAATTAATAAGGGAAACAAATACACCTGATTATATCTTTATGACAAGATCTTTAATTGTACTAGTGATCTTCAACATCTCGTCCACTAATCTACAAAATATACTAAACCCGTGTAGAACTGAAGTTCTCACTTCATGATTAGCACGTCACATTTAAATCAATAATGCATCCACTTCCCCACACTTAAAGCATTGCATTGTCCTCAATGTAACTTTCAAGTGGAAATTTGATTAAAAATAGTTAACTTTTTAAATAAACATAAAAAAATCACTTTAATGATAAAAGTCCTAAACTCATTTTCGTAGGAATCACGGTTGCATTTAGCATATGCAACAAGCCTTTTAAACCATCCGGTAGACCAGATGGACTAGTGTAGTCTCGTGAGAGTTTCTAGTGAACACACCCACAAAGTTCTTAAAATAAAATAAAATAAAATTATAAATAAACAAAAAATAATAATAATAAAAAAAACACAAAACACCTTGGGTTGCCTCCCAAGTAGCGCTAAGTTTTAGGCCTTCAGCCAGACCGTACCTGATATTTGTTACTGTGGCTTAAGTGCACATTTGCCTACCGAATTCCCCATAAACGCTCGGTAGTTGACATGCCAGTTTCGTAGTTGCTTTCTAATAATCGGCAAGTCAATTGAATATTTGGTGCGAAGCCACTTTATGATGATTTGCCCAATGTCTTGTAGTGTCACCTTCTTTTTCTTTGTCCTCAAACCCTCTTCTCCAACTTTGTTTATTGGAATAATAAGCACGGGAGAAGGATCAGGATAAACTTGAATTATTTTAGGCTTTGGCTCATCTAAAGGTGTTATGTTTTTTATCAACTTTAAGCATACATGTTCCTGCTCTTGAAGTTCTGTAACCTCTTCAACCACAACACTATCAATCACGGTATCCTTATCCAACTCAAATCACTCTTGTCTTAGTTGAGCCATATCCTCAACCAGTTGGCCAACTTGCTTAACCAATACCTGGAGTGTTTTATCTCTTTCTTTGTCTTCTTTTTTTATTTCTATCAACATGTTCAAGATTTCATAATAGTTAGAGTTCCTTGAACCTTGGCACTTCTCGTATAACACTTGAGGATATTCAGGATAGTAGTCATCATACTCCTCTTGGTAACTTGATAAATGTGACATCTTGGGTTCATAGTGGTTGACATCCCATTGTTGGGCATATTTGTATTCTATGTCTGGATGAGAATATTCTTGATAATTTGATGGTGGAGGTGCTTCATAGTATGGATAATACGAGTGGGTTTCTTCATATTCATAGTTTGCCCTCACATATCCCATTTGTCGCCTGTATGCAGAACATCTTCTTTCTATGTTTCCATATTTTCTCTCGAACATTGAACAATCTTGAACCCAATGATAAAGGCTTCCGCAACATATACATGGATCATTATACCAGTCACAATCCATGATAATATCAAAATTTTTGAGATTATACTAAGAGTTCAAAAAAACTACCTGCAAACAAGAAGGGGATACCACGCGTAATTCCGAATGATAAAAGAATAAAACAAACAAACAAACAAACATACCCAATGTATCCCGCTGGAGAGCAGGGTCTGGGAGGGGTATATGGTGGCATGTCTTTCCTCTATCTAGAAAGATAGAGAGACCGCTTCCGAAGAGACCCCCGACTCGTTAACAAAGTCAATAACAATAACAATTCATAATACAAAGCATACAACACACAGATATATATCACATAAAGAATTAGATAAAGCATACAACACAAAGATATATATCACAAAGATATATATCACACAAAGATATAGCAAAGTAAATAACAATAACAATCATAATAAAAACGGCATGTAACACCCAAAGAGGATAGATGAGGAAAACTACACCTAGCGAGTGTGGTCCGGCCATATATCACCGTATACCCTTCCCACCCACAAAACCCACTAAAAGTCCTTAATTTTAATTCTACGCCTCCACTCACTTCTATCCTCGATCATGTTCTCAGAAAGATGCAAGTCTATCATATCCCTCCTAATAACCTCGTCCCAAGTCAACCTAGGTCTAACTCTACTCCTCCGAATGATAAAAGAATAAATAAATGAAAAATAAGAAAAATAAATATTTTTGTTTTTTTTAGATTTTTAAGAAAACAAATAATTATTACTAACACTAAGCGCAACGATTCCCAGGCAACGGCGCCATTTTGATCGATGTCGTGTGGTCGGTCAAAAATATTAATTAAAGAGTCCTTAATCACCCTTAATAGCAAAGGGTAAGCAGGGTGTCGAATCCACAGGGAATCACAGGAAAATGCTAGCAATGATTAATTTAAAGCTACTAAACATTGAAAAGTAAATTAATTTATGGACTTAATTAAGAAATAATTAAATTAATGAAATAAAGTTTAAGTTTTTAACAATCTTGAAGAAAAAGCAACCCACTTTAGGATCCAGGTTTGGTAAAGTTATAATTTTTTTTGAATGAAACCTAGTGAGAAGTCATTAATGGTGACTTACAATTGATATGATTTAAGTGATAATTATAGATTAAAGATTAAAGGACCTTATTCACATAATTACCAATTTAAATAATGAAATCCTAATTCTAATAATAATGATTAAAGACAACTAAAGTTAAAGAATATCAAAATTAGGTCAATTCATAATCAAACTGTTTAAATAGTCAAATCATAAATTAAATCCAATAGAACTTAAAAGGTTCAAGATTTAATCTCAAATCTAGGTTACAAACTAAGAAAAATAAGAACTTGCACAAACCCTTCCCCCGAAGTGAATCACAATGGATTTAGCATTGCATCATCATCGATTCTTCAACACGAGTGTAATTGATCATATAATCCGGATGAAATTGATGTTCTTGATGTTGAAAGAGCTTGAGAATGATCCAAGATTGCCAATTTTCATCCAAAATTGCTGCCAAGATTGCCAATTTTCATCCAAAATTGCTGTGTGTAAAGTTGTTATTCGTATTAGGGTTTTTTCCCTTTTAAATCCCCCTCAAATTAGGTTAAAGTACACCAAAACGTGGCGATCGGCGTCGGTGGCGCCCCGAACGCCATCTGGGCTGAAAGTTACTGACTAACGGTGGCTCTGACGGTGTTTTCTGACGGTGTTTCTGACGGTATCGGCGTCGGTGGCGGTGGTCATGGCGTCAGTGGCGCCACCCATTGTACAAACTTGATTTTCATGTGTAACTTTTCGAGATCTTTCTATTGATAGGTTGTGGGTCCCGTAACTCTTTTCCTAGCTCAAGTTATGTCCGTTTTAAGTTACCATTGTCTTAGAACTTCTATTTTACATATCTTCACCTCCCGAGCTCCAATTTTCGTCCCGTTTCTTTCAATTTCTTCGTATTCTTCACATTTACCCTAAAAACACAATAATATCCCAAAAGTAACTCTATTTCTCATAATTTGACACGTAAACATGAAAATAAAGCCTTTAAACGTCGAACTTTTACCACCCGATCAACAGGTTAATATGTAAAATACTAATCAAGTTTTAGAATTATTCTAATCAGATCACTCAATTTTTTTTTATCTTAGTCAGATTACTTATAAACTTTTTTTATCCCAATTATATCACTAAAGTTTCAAAATTATTTTAATTAGGTTATTTATAAATTTCAAAATATTTTTTAAAAACTAACAATAGTTATTAAACATCAAATTATTTAAAATAATTATGATTTATTTTAAAAAATTCAAAAAATATGAGCATCTTTTTAGAACTCTTCTAAAAATTTAATGACCTGATATAATATATTAGAGACCTGATTAAAATAAACAAAAATATTAATAACCTGATTGTAACAAATAAAAATATAAGTGATCTAATTGAAATATTTTCTAAAGTTATACAATAGGGACTGAAATATTATTGCATCCGAGACTAATTTGGTGTCGGTAAAGAAATGTATCGAGGATTAAAATGAGTGGCACCGGGGGACAAATTAAGAACCAATTTATAGTTACAAGAACCAGTATTTAGTCAGTATATACAAGTTTTTTAGTCCCTTATATATAATTATTAAGTACTAACACGAAAGTAACATACAATAGGTTTTTAGTCCTAGATACCGTTTTTTATTGTAGTGATATCACCATAAGACTTTCCCTTTTATCGGTTAGTTTTTGCAATATTATATTCTTTTGCCATATTTAATTTTATATTAGTTAAATATTATTATTTACAATTCGTTTTTTCACGTTTATTTAAATTTTAAAATAAAAAATATTTTTTAAATCATAAAATAAACTGAAATAAATAAATGAAAACAATATTAAAGTAAAATACTATTTAAATTGTTATTATTAAAATAAATTATATATACATATTAAAAACTAAAGGTATTCAATTTGATCATACTCATTATTCTTGTTTATGTAAAATTGCCCTAGATCCAAGCATAAAGATAAATTTTCTTTAATTTATGACCTAATTAAGATGCGTTTATATTGACCACTTTAAGATTTGTGTTATGTATTCAATCAATTATACTCATTATTCTTGTTTATGTTAATTTGCTATGTACAATACAAGATCCATCTAATGTGTTACAATCACCCACCTTAGGGACTATTCGTACTTGATAGTTAAGGTTAGTCCCACATTTATAAACTACACATGACCGACTATGATATCATTTATAACAGTGACCCTTCATACCATCCATTATTGTGTATTTGCCTACCAAAAGTTCATAACTTTGCCTATGGTTACATGGGCGGAGACTTTTAAGTCGGTCACATTCTGGTAGGTAGCTAGTAATCTCACCCAGTGTTTTCAGGCTCGGATCGGACCGGCCGGTCCGACCGGTCGGACCGCGATTCGGCTGCCTGGCCGATCCGATCCAGGGTGTGGTTCGTTTTGGTTGAGTTGAACCGGCCGGTTCAAACCACCAAACCAAACCAGGTCCGACCACCAAACTAGTAAGGCGTCCGGTTCGACGTCCGATCCGGTTCTGAAAAGATTGATCTCACCCAACCATGTTCAACTACAGAGCTCTCCTCTTGTGCATAGACGTTACTTATTATCTACGAACAAACATTATGGTGACATATAGAGATGGTGTATACTCACATTCAAACTGTATACGTATGCTTATACATGTTCTGAAGCAACATTAAACTTAACAGCTTAACAACTGAATTAATCATTAAATTCAGCTGAACCCTCATAGTTCATAACCGTCGGTTAGCAGCTGATAGACATTTATCCACAATACTAGATATTTTACGAATTGAAGGGCACACTTAACCATACAAAAACTTACATTCTAACAATTGTGTTTGTAGGGTTGCTTAATCCAAACTGCCTATGTTGACGGTGTTTTACACATATTAACTGATATAAGCTAGTACTTTGGTTTGCAATAATGTTGTATGAATCTATAAAAGGGTATTGGGAAATGGGAAGATGTGGTCACACTGTCATAGTGGAACTATGTGTAAGAAGTGAAAAAAGATGATTATAATTCATTTATCATTACAATGTTTTTTCAATCTTTATTTCATGTTTCTGCAAAAGATCGAACTGCATGGAATCAAGAAACCCTTTTTCTCTCTCTCACACACTCTCGATATATGTATATATGTATATATAGATATACACACACATATAGGCATACATTGGCTTGTGTGTGTTGTGGAGCAGGAATTGAAGGGGACCAATTAAGATTGTTGTTTATTTTGATTTTGAAGATGATGGAATAGTCTAAAGGAGACTGAAAAGCAAAAGAAAGATTTCATCGTCCACTTACAAAAAGAAAAAGGAAAAGAAGACGACTCCCATCCAATCTTAATCTCATATGGAAAAGAGTGCTCTTGTATTTATGTATTCTTTACTCTACTTTTTAATATTTTTATCTTATTATGCTTGTATAATGTAAATATTTTTTAAAATATACTCGAAGCATAGGGGTTGTGGAAAAAAAAACCCGAAAACCGATGGATATTCGTACACTAAAAAAATTAAACCAAATTATAAATTTGGTTTTCGGTACCTAACCAAATTAGAATTGTGAATTCGGTTTCCGGTTATATATAATTTTTGAATTTGGTTTGCTCAGTTTATTAGGTAACTGATTTAACCGAATTCAATATGTTATAATTTATATATATATATATATATATATATATATTTGTAATTGTAAGTTTAACTGAACTATACATAAGCCTTAAACTCTTGCAAACGATTTTATTTCAGCCCAATAACTAAATTTTGTATGTGCTTGTCCATCCCTAGTGTCAAAATTCAGTCTTAAATCTCAAACTTTCAAAATATTCAAAGTCGTAGTTATATATTTTGGAAGCAAGATTCTTAACATTACAAGACTTACTATTAGATATGGTTTTTTAATATAGAAAATGTCGATTCTAATACAAGTAATTTAAATTCATTAACATCTGAAACGAAAAACAAAGGATGAATTCGGTTTGTTCGGTTCAATTTGGTTTTTAACTAAAACCAAACAAAATTGTGTTTGACTCGGTTAGGCATGTTTCAAATTTGGTTTGGCTCGGTTATACCTTAAGAATTTTAAAACCAAATAAACCAAAGAAACTGATAACCGAGCTGATGAACGTCTTACACATAAATGATAGATATATGCATGCAATCCATGCATCATGATTTCAAATTGTAAAACTTATTTACTTTTTGTGTTGAAATCCAGACAAAGTTATACTTATTTTGAACGCCAATTCGTATTACCAGAAAATAATCATATTTATCTGCATATCATAAGATTTGAGCTCATAATCACTTGGTTGAAGACTCGAGCCGAGGGTCTCATCGAAGCAACCTCTCTATCATCTGGGATAGAGGTAAGATTTGTTTACATCCTACCCTCTCCAAACCCTGTCGGTGTTATGGGTAAAATATATCAAGTATGATTATGATTACAATAATCATTTGGTTGTAGAGCAAATTATTTATCACCAACCTATAACATTTTCAAATAATATCTAATATATGTACAACATTAATCTCATTTTATTTATAATAATTGTAGTAGTCAAATATAGGAACTTCTAAAAGCAAACGGCAAAACACATACAGAATTAACACTTTTTTTTACTAAATTATATTTAGTAGAGCATAATTTTCCAATTTGTATTTTAGAATCTATACTGGAAATATGTACCTTTAGTTCACATTTGTGCTATAAATATTATAATATAATTTTATGGCATACGTATATATATAATCTTTATGAAAAGTAGAAAAAACTAGTTTGATGAAAGCAAGAATTTAATTCAAGTGGAGAAGGGCATGAGAAAAGAGAACCAGTAAAGCCCATGCATGGGAAAGAGTGCTCTTGTATGAATATGAACATCCAACACTTCTTTTATCACTTTCCTTTAATATGTTTTTATGTGATCTGTCTTGTCTGCCCTTTCCATGCACTACATATTATTTTAATTAAAATAATTTATACCAATTTAATTTTATTCGATTCAATCTATATATTATATGCGTATACCACCAAATAAAGCAACAAATACGTTGTTCAAAACGGCTAACATATAATAATAATCTTACCTTTGTTTAACGGCCACTAAATCTTCTTAAAAATTTATGGTTTTTTCTGTAAGTTATTTTAATTTGGCTTAGCAATTGCCCCGGTTTTTAATTTTTTTTCTAGAAAGATCATTTGTAGCGCGACGCAACAAAGGGTTGGGGCTCTCCTCATCATGTCTAGACCATCACAGACAACCCTGTTTATCTCCTCCCCTCGATCTCACATTCATCGTCTTTACCTATATTCTAGACGGATTTCACCCATCCTCTCTGCTTGACACGTCAGACGCACCCTTCTCTCCTTCCACGCATGTCACGGGCGTCTTCCACCTCACAACATTGGAGAACATTTTATGGGTTTTGGCTTTGCTGACTAGATGTCTTGAAGGTTGTAATTCTATTGCTTTATTATTTAAAGAAGTTTAATTAATCTACTTGCTTTTTTTTTCTTTTTCTTTTGAATTATATTAAATAAATAGATTAATTAGTGATGAGTGGTGAGTGATGGGTGGTGGTGGGGCATGTGGGAGTGATTGTGTTGAGATGCATATTGGGATTAGAGTTTGGGGAGGGGTCCCTTTTGAAGGGTCATTGTCGCCTGGCTTCGTCCCGTTTTTTATGTTCAGAGGGGTTCATTAATCGCTTCATTGAACAAGTACCAAAGTCAAATATATATTACAATTTGATGTGTAGTAAATATTCACTTGTTGCATGTTTTAATCACTTTATGAGTTTACTAGTTTTAAAAAACTCGTGTATTACACGGGTTGAATAAATAAAATATTAATATAATAAAACTTATGAAAAATAAAATAATATTTTAAAATATGCTATGACTGAAATTACGTATAAGTAAGTGCTATAAGTAACAAAACAGTGATATCAACATTTTATAACTTTGTTTTTAAATTTTTTTAAAAATAATATTTTGTTTTAAAACAAACCGTATAAAAATATCATTTTTTAAAATATTTTATTATCATAACTCCTAAACTAAATTATTTTTGGTTTTTAAATAATTTACTTTTTAAAAATAGTAGTTTTATAATATATCATATTTTTAACAAAGTTTTAGATTTTAGAAAAAAATATTACTTATAAAAATTTATTTATTTTGAAATAACATTAATAACAAATATTTTTCTTAATTTATAAAAAATATTTTAATCTAAAAAAATATTAAATAATATTATTAGTAATTAAGGTAATTATTTAATAGGAGAGAAGGCGGGAAAATTTTGGTAAGAAGGATTGTGGTGGTGACACGTGTCATACTAAGTTACTCTTTTATTATAATAGATAGATTATGCGTTCAAGCGGTCACCTATTAATATGTATGTGTTATGAATTAGTGATTAATTTGGAGTAAAACGTATAGCTACTTAGGCAGTGACCGTGATCACATTCACATTAATTAGCATGTATTACTATTTAGTAGTGTGATTAGATGAAATTAAAAATTGAAAACATGGAGGGATTTTAATTGGAATATAATTTAAAAAGAAGAGCCTCAATGCCACGAGTATGGTCATGTTGGGCGAGGGTTCCACACCCACTAGACCAGGGTTTTGCGCCATAACACGCTAAGGTGGTAGTCACCCAATTCCCTCAGGAAGTAAGAACACATTATCTAACTGTTCATGAGACTATACTAATATGCTTGTTTATTTTCATCTATATAGTAATTTATATGGTTTTTTAACATCAAAATAATTTTTATGAATTGTTAATATTTCAGTTATGTTTATAAACGAAAATTACCACAATATGTCAAAGAAAGCACAACAATGTGAAATTAAAAAAAGCCAAAGAATCTAACAAGGTTGTGCATAGGTTGGTTTTGTTCGGTTAACTCTAAAACCAAAACCAAAAACTTATATTTCGGTTTCTAGGTTTATAAAATCATTCGGTTTTGTTTTCTTTTTTTTATGTTTTTGGGTTTCTTCACTTTCGTTTCAGTTCGGTTTTGTTTTTATTGGGGTTCAAGTTTTTCAAGAAAAAATTGGTTCAAAGTAATAAATTTGAGCTAAAACTTTGGGCTTACATCATTTGTTGATGTTTAAATATAATCTGTATATTTTTATAAATTATTTGACATTAAAAAAACTACATTTTATAAAATACAAGAATAAAATAAACATTAAAGCATTTTAGTCTACCCATTTAAATAGAAGAGTTTAAATATTATTCTTAAAACCTATAAATTTAATCCTTTTTAGAGAGCATAAGTTACACAAGTAACTCAAAGGCTAAACATGTTTATAAGTGTATCACAACTCTAAATTTACAAGTTTGATTGTATGGTTTGGTTTGGTTTTTTGATTTTTGGTACTAGGAAAAATCAAAACCGGACCGAAAAAATCGGTTTTTAAAATACCATCAAACCAAACCGTTGTTTTCTTTGTTGGTTTCGGTTTTTACGACTTAGTTACGTCGGTTATCTTGGTTATGTTTTAGTTATTTCAGTTTCTTGCACACCTCTATAATCTAATAAAATTGAAAGACGATGAAATGCCTATATATTTACTATATAGTTGATTCTTCAAGAAGGTAATACTTAAAATAAGATTATACTCATACATTTTGTCAAAGTGTTAACATATAGTAATCATAAAAGAGTCATACCAATCATTACTAGAAAACTAAGTATTTGCGATATTATAACTAGAAAACTGAGTATTTATTATTGAACAGTAAAAAACTTTACGAATAACATCATACCGGCCATAAAATTAGCAACTGCTATAAAATTTGTAAGAATACAATTACAAAATCCATAGCTCATTAATTTTGGCTGCTGCTGATCACAAACTCATAGTACTCGCAAAAGCCAGTCACGAAAAACCTGTTAGTCCTTAAAACAATCACAAAGTGAGATTATCCCTTACGTTGGCGGTTTTTGCCACCGTGTCACACCCCATTTTCGCAGGACCTAGGTGACTTATTGGTAACATCCCTTACGTAGTGAAAAGTAAAGTTTTCTGCTAGTAATCATATTTTATAAGTACATGGTACATTGGAAGGTAGGATTAACAAATACAAGTCTACAAAATGAATCAAAACTAATTAACCAACAATGGCAGTCTATATAACTTTTTACTTTAATTTGTTATTCCAGATATGTCACACCCAAACGTTGACGGCGGAATCGTCGAGATGTGAGGGTTAAGATTGTTCACAACCACATAACGCTAGCTTTAAATGAAAATAATATTATTATATATTTCAAATGCAGATACAATCATAAGTCTAAATCATGAAATAGTTTCAAACAAAACAAAACATAACATAAGCACTTTATTCTTTTAACTAGGTCCAAATCCTAGTTTATTGCAAGCTTCAAAAATTGACTTCAAACATGCGTGTTTCCTGAAACATGTAAAAAATAAAGGGTCAACTATAAAGTTGTTGAGTTTCCAAGGGTTTTATATACATAATATATCAAGGTTACAAGTAGCAATTCATGTCATAAGTTATGAGTTAAGCAAGTTTATAGAAAACATATAGCTACAATCAAACCTCGACTTAATTACAAGTTTATATAATTAGTTAAGTGTACTTGGTTCCCATGATAAACAAGTCATACATCATCAGGAGCCGGCAATACATCGGCTTTTGTGACAACCCTAAATTAGATAGACGATTTTATATTTTTAAATCTTATATTACAAACATTATTTAGTAAATTACATTATTATGTCATATATATATATGCATGTCACACCTATATATTTTTCGTGTGCATGTTTGCATGCATATATATATATATATATATGTGTGTGTGTGTGTGTGTGTGTGTGTATTTTACGTGTGCATGTTTGCATGCATGTATAGGTATATGTAAACTTTAGTAATAACATTCATTAGATGGATATATAAGCTTAATATGGTATTATGCATACATAGGTAATAGATTATGTATCTAAAAACTATGACACCTAAAAGGATATATGTACTAAATTAAAAAGTTTAACCAAATCTAACCAAACATCACCACACTTTGATACATCAAAGAAACTTAACATCAAACAAATCAAACCCTAACACCTAAACCACAACCAAAGCACTTAGCCCAGTCCATTAGACTAACCAAAACCACCAAATTGAAACCCTAATCATGTGATTAACACTTTAACCAAATCAAGACACCAAGCACCCTTCCTTGGCCGCCACCTTGCATGCCACCATATCACCTCTCCAACCGCCACCTAGGCCTACAACATTGACTAAGCAAGACTATGGTAGACACTCATCTAAGCTAGTATAGAGCTCATGATGAGGCCATTAGGTGGCAATCGGCCGAAGGCCTATAATAAGCCACATTCTCGGTCGAAATTCCATGCACCACAATCCACTATCCCAAGTCTCTCTCTCGATATCCCTAGTATCCCCTTGATCCCAATCTCCATCACCATCAAAACCACATCCATCGACTACCATCACCTTTGTTCCTTCTTCTCTCGGCTCTCACACAACAACCAACAACCACACCACACCACCATCATCACCCGTAGCCACCTCCATCATCACACCCGTAGCCATCACCCAAGCACCACCATCACCACCTTTAACCATCACCACAATTACCACCCATAGCCATAACCATCATCACCATCACACCCGTAGCCATCACCTTAGCACCACCTTCTACACCACCATCACTAACCACGATCACCACCACCTTCATGACTCTTTCTCTCGGTTTTCAATGCAGCATACATCATTCACATGGTTTTAGTTTTTTTATCTTCTTAATATACCTTGAAAACAAGAATTACGCATGTGTTATAAACACATATATAACTAGTTTTGGTATAAATACACCAAGACTAACCTTAAAATATTTTGAAATTCTTTAATTTTCATCAAGTCACAGTAATGAAATACTAAAAAAATTTAGAAAACATGTGACAAAAGGATATTTTGGATTTATAAGATTAAATCTTGTAATATTAAAGAAAAATAAGCAAAAAAATATTAGACAAATAGGATTGTGGGAATAAAAATTGAAAAATCTTTATAAATATACTGAAACGTTATCTGTAAGTTTTGACAAAATTGTGATGAACAAAACAATTTATACAAAATTGTTTTATATAGTAAAAATAAAGAAAATACTCAAAAATACAAATAAATTCGGGAAAATTCTGTAAAAATCACAGAATGAATTTTTTGAGATATAAAAGTTCCAGGAATTATTTTGTATTTTATTTCCTTTTTATGATTGAAAAATTGATTTTTAAGTGATCTGTAAAGGAAAAATAAAAAGAAATACTTAATAAGTACCAAAAATCGTGAAACATTCACTGAAAATATGATAAATCAAATTTAACATATGGTATAAAATTAATAGTTTTTGTAGATATATAAGTATTTTTAATGAATTTTGGGAATATTATGAGATTTAGAGAAAGAAATCTGTTCGGACTTAGACATCAAGAAAATTATGGGATGATTTAAACTTTTGAGATAATATTCTGTAATTTTTGGTAATTTTTTGATAACATTAGCTATTTTTGGTGATTTATGGAGACTTTGGAATAATTATAACAATTTATGTATAATAGAATAAATATTGAGAATTTTATGAGAATATTATTTGACTATTTTACAGCTAAAATTTCAAGAATTTGTGAGATATAAGGTTCTAAAAATTTTAAAGAAGTTTATATCTAACTTATAAAATTTATTTTTATAGGTTACCAGTTGGAGAACAGGTGAGACTCATAGCCCCATTTTGGTATTTGTAAAGTTTTTGAGGGAAAAAGTATACTGGTTACATTGATGCATTATTTTTGAAACTATTTTGAGATTTACTGTCATTTGTGATACAACCATTAATTCGAATGAGGAACCGTATGATAATATTAGTAGTGCTACTTATGAGAATATTTTACACCAACAGGATGATTGTTATGATGGTATTTAAATATTTCCTGCACCAACAGAATGAGTGTTGTGATGTAATATTATCTGATCTTGTGAATTATTTCGTGACAGTATGATTATGTGTGTGAACAGGTTTGATTGTAATTGGTGTATCAATAAAATGTTTTGTCTGTAAATTAACCTATGATCTCGCCAACTTTATGTTGACTGTTTTGAGTATGCTTTTTCAGGTAAAAATGACTAACAATGTTGAATTCTATTTTGATGTGTACAACGGCTGGGGTGAAGTCGTTGAAAGGGTTTGTGTGAATCTAACTGTCAACATCTACGATGGCAGTGTTGTGGTGGATGCTCATTTCCATCGCATTTGAAGATGTTATAGCTAAATAAAAGTTGTAATAGGATTATATTAAATTTTGACTATCTATGTAAATGATGTAATCCTGACTTATAATATATAATTATGTTATGTGTTTTATGTATTAATATTGTTGTGTTTTAATTCCTTATAATCATTTGTGTTCTGAACAAACAAGTCACATTCAAAAATCGCTTCACGCTTTCGCCGGGATGTGACAGGTTGGTATCAGAGCCATTAGTTATAGAGAATTAGGTACAATGAAAATACCTAGACTATAACCATAAGCTCAATTATTGGTAAAAATATATATACTTGTGTGATATAATTTTATGTGAAATTCTATGATTCTATGCTTAACTTTAATAATTATAATAGCATGTGACTAACCATTTTGTGAAACATTATAAAGAAATTAGTGCAGTTATGAATTCAGATAGTTACTACAATGAGACCGATCCTTCCGAGTGTCCAGACCATAGCAACTCTAAGGAAATATCACCTGAACTAGAACCCCAACAAGCTATGAAAATCCCTCAACTGGAAGTGGAAAAAGAGCCAAAATTCTATGTTCGACGTGCACCGGTACACATTGGAGGATATACAATTAAGACCCCTAGGAAAAAGATACAACGTGAAAACAGATTCATGACTAAACAAGCTGAGGATATAGAAATACAACATTCTGATTCCTCCATAAATGAAGAAAAGGTAACTAAAAGACAAAAGTTGGACCAAGTGAAGACAGCTCAGCGGACTCTTAGAAAACTTAAGAAAATACAATTAGGAATCTGGAATATCCAGAAGGATATCAAGAAACTCAAAACACCTAAGAAAAGTATCTTCACAAGGATTTGAAAATGGATTCGCAAGAATTAGAAAAATATAGTCTAACTTGTCAGAATAAAGAAATAAGAACTTAAATGATATAAATATAAATATATATATATATATATATATATATATATATCTTTGTGTTGAAATGTTTATTTGTTATGTATTAAATAAATTGTGTTGAAATATTTATTTATGATACTAATATTATAATTCACTATAGTAAATCATGCCGCCAAAAAGAAATACTCAGCCTGTACGAAGAACAGCTCGAGTGGGACGACCTAGAACCCGACTTGGGGAAGAAACACCTGTGAATACTGACACCAATGAAAATGATAGAATTTCTCAGATAGTAGCCCAACAAATAGAAGCTACCTTACCTACCCTGATATCCCAACTACAACAAAATCTGAACTTTGGAACCACCCCACACCCACAAGAAAGGCCTTAAAATATTAATTCAGAAGAACGACAGGAAGAAGAAATCCTGAACGGAGTCTCAAAAGGATGCTCTTACAAGACCTTTATGTCCTGCAGACCCCGAGAATTTGATGGAAAAGGAGGAGCTGTGCAAGCCTTACGATGGTTAAATGAAATGGAAGCAGTCTTGGAAATCAGTAACTGTGCTGAGAATTACAAGACACTGTTTGCTTCGCATTCACTGAAAGGAGAGGCACAATCCTGGTGGAAAATGGAGGTACACATTAAAGGTAGGCATATTATGAATAAGATAAGTTGGGAAGATTTTAGAAATCTAGTGATAGAGAAATATTGTCCTTATAATGAAATATAAAAATTAGAAGCTAAATTTCTGGCACTAGAAATGAAAGGAGCTGCACACCGGGAATATACTGACATGCATAATGAACTGTCCAGGTTAGTACCTCATCTAATAACCCCTGAATAAAAAAGGATAGAAAGATATATTTGAGGACTAGTACCACAAATAAGAGGATTAGAAAAATCCGCAAGGACTAAAACTTTCCAGGAAGCAGTAATCCTGTCAGGAAGTTTGACAGATGAAATGATCAAGAATGGATCATTAAGCCATCCATAAATAGGAGAGAAAAGAAAGTGGAATGAAAACCACACAGGAAGGAAATTTGGAGAAAACCCTCTGAAAATAATGACCCGACCTCCACAAAGAAATTTCTTAGGAACAACTCAGGGAAAGAAGATGGATAGACAACCACAGTGCAATATCTGCCAAAGATATCATTCAGGAAACTGTATGACAGTGGTTTATTATAATTGCAAGAAGAAAGGACACATATCCCGAGATTGCAAAAACCCTACCAACCCTAAACCAGTCTGTTTTCAATGTGGAAACGAGAACCATTTTCGTAATGAATGTCCACAACGGAAAGACAAGGCTCCAGTTAACTAAAACAACCCCCGTGGAAGAGCTTTCGTAATACAAGCCGAAAAAGCTCGTCATGAACCAGAAGTGGTAACGGGTACGTTCCTTATCAACAACCAGTACGCAAAAGTATTATTTGATACAGGAGCAACTCGTAGTTTTATTTCAAATACATTTAAACCATCACTTAGTTTAACCTCTGAGAAACTAATACATAAATATATGATAGAATTAGCTGATGGTGAAGTAATAGAAGCTGGTGAAATTATTCCTAACTATACTTTGAATTTAGATGAATATTGTTTTGATATAGATTTGATTCCTATTAAATTAGGAGGATTTGATATTGTGGTAGGTATGGATTGGTTAAGTAAGAACCATGCTGAGATTATATGTGATAAGAAAATGATAAAGATTCCTTTGATTAAGGAAAACAAAAATCTCTGCATATACGGTAACAGACCAAACGGTATTGTGAAACTAATTTCCTGCGAAAAAGCACAAAAATGCTTAAAAAAGAAATGTTTAGCTTTCTTAGCTCATATAGTTGATGCAAATCTCGATAAAGGAAATTTAAAAAATGTTCTTGTTATTAATGAATACTCTGATGTTTTTCCTGATGAATTACCTGGATTACCACCCCCTCGTCAAGTAGAGTTTAAAATAGAATTAATACCAGGAACAACCCCTATTGCTAAAGCACAATATCGTTTAGCACCAATTGAAATGAAGGAACTCATGACCCAATTACAAGATAGATAAAGGATTTATACGTCCTAGTGTATCACCTTGGGGAGCACCAGTTCTGTTTGTCAAAAAGAAAGATGTAACTTTTAGGATGTGTATTGATTATAGAGAACTCAATAAGGTTACTATAAAGAATAGATATGTTATCCCTAGGATTGATGATTTATTTGATCAATTGCAAGGATCTAGTTATTTTTCTAAAATAGATTTTCAGATCTGGATATCATCAGTTAAGAGTACAGGATGACGATATATCAAAAACTGCATTCAGGACTAGGTACGAACATTATGAATTTCTTGTAATGCCATTTGGATTATCCAATGCTCCAGCAGTGTTTATGGATTTAATGAATAGAGTGTGCAAACCTTATTTAGATAAATTCGTTATAGTCTTCATAGATGATATACTGATTTACTCTAAGAATAAGGAAGACCACGAACAACACCTGAGGTTAACTTTGGAATTACTACGAAATGAAAAGTTGTATGCAAAATTCTCAAAATGTGAATTTTGGAAAAGAGAAGTACAATTCTTGGGACACATAGTTAACCAAAATGGAATTCAAGTTGATCTAGCAAAGATTGAAGCAGTCAAGAAATAGGAAGTTCTAAAAACCCCAACTGAAATACGACAATTCTTAGGTTTAGCAGGATATCACAGAAGATTTATAGAAAATTTTTCAAGAATAGCTCAACTTTTGATGGAATTGACCTAAAAAGATAGAAGGTATAGATAGGAAGAAAAACAAAATGAAGCTTTTGAACTCCTCTAAAATAAGTTGTGTAGTGCACCCGTTTTAGCTTTGCCTGAAGGGACAGATAACTTTATAGTATATTGTGATGCATCACGTCAAGGTTTTGGATGTGTTTTGATGCAAAAGGATAAAGTAATAGCATATGCATCCAGACAACTTAGGGGTAGTGAAAAGAATTATACCACCCATAATCTAGAATTAGGAGCAGTAGTATTTGCACTAAAAATTTGGAGACATTATCTGTACGGAACTAAGTGTATAATATATACGGATCATAAAAGTCTACAACATATCTTTGATCAAAAGATGTTAAATATGAGACAGAGAAGATGGGTAGAATTATTAAGTGATTATGATTGTGAAATCAAATATCATCCTGGTAAAGCAAATGTAGTTGCTGATGCTCTAAGTAGAAAAGAAAGGACTAAGCCATTATGAGTACGTGCTATGAGAATGGAATTACATTCAGATTTGTTAAAACAAATCCGGGAAGCCCAATAAAAAGATATATTGAAACTAAAGGGACAATTAAAAGATATGAAAGAAGAAACAGATGGAATTCTGAAATTTAAAGGAAGAATCTGGGTACTTGACAATAGCATGATTAGAACAACTATCATACAGGAAGCATATAAGTCAAAATATTCTGTACTCCAGGAAATAATAAAATGTACAAAGATTTGAAAAGCCAATACTGGTGGCCAGGCATGAAAAGATCAGTCGGAGAATTTGTGGAACAATGTGATGTCTGTTCAAGAATAAAAGCTGAACACCAAAAACCTTCAGGATACCTACAGCAACCAGAGATTTCAGAATGGAAATGGGGTCAGATTACAATGGATTTCATAATCAAACTCCCAAGAACCAAAAATGGATACAACATAATTTGGGTTATAGTGGATAGATTGACTAAGTCAGCTCATTTCTTACCCATACGAGAAGACTATAAGATTGAAAGACTAGCAAGAATTTACATAAAAGAAATTATGTCTAGGCATGGAATACCTGTATCCATCATATCAGACAGAGACAGTAGATTTACTTCCAGATTTTGGCAGACGTTACAAAAAGCCATAGGAACCCAAGTAAATTTTAAGTACAGCCTATCATCCATAAACGGATGGACAAAGCGAAAGAACAATACAAACACTAGAAGATATATTAAGAGCTTGTGCTATAGATTTTGGTAAAAATTAGGATAGCCACTTACCATTAATAGAATTCTCATACAATAACAGTTATCACTCTAGTATTGGGTTAGCTCCATTTGAAGCTTTGTACGGAAGAAAGTGTAGATCACCCTTGTGTTGGAATGAAATAGGTGATAGACAACTTACAGGTCCTGAATTAATCCAAGAAACCACGGACAAGATTACTGAGATTAAAATAGATTGAAAACAACTCACGATCGACAGAAAAGTTATGCAGACAAATGAAGGAAACCATTGGAATTTCAAATTAGAGACAGGGTTTACCTAAAGATATCTCCCTCAAAATGAATCTTCCGGTTTGGAAAATCAAGTAAGCTAAACCCTATGTATGTTGGTCCATTTAGAATCATTGATAGGATTGGTCCTGTGGCATATAAGTTGGAATTACGTCAAGAATTAAGTGAAGTGCATAACACCTTTCATGTGTCCAACCTCAAGAAATGTCTAACCAATGAAACCTTAAAGGTTCCAATTCAAGAAGTCAAAATAGATAGGAAACTTCATTTTGTGGAAGAACCAGTAGCTATTGTAGACAAAGAGGTAAAGAAGTTAAGATGGAATAGAATCCCTATAGTAAAGGTTAAATGAAATGCAAAGAGAGAACCAGAATACACATGGGAAATAGAAGATTAAATCAAGAAGAAATACCCCCACTTATGCAGAGGTAATAATCAAATAAGTTCTTCTAAAATTTAAGAAATCACACTCCAAGGAATTTCAGGATGAAATTCTTTTAACAGGGGGAGAATGTGACAACCCTAAATTAGATAGACGATTTTATATTTTTAAATCTTATATTACGAACATTATTTAGTAAATTACATTATTATGTCATATATATATATATGCATGTCACACCTATATATTTTTCGTGTGCATGTTTGCATGCATATATATATATATATATATATATATATATATATATATATATATATATATATATATATATATATATATATATATATATATATATATATATGTATGTATGTATGTATGTATGTATTTTACGTGTGCATGTTTGAATGCATGTATAGGTATATGTAAACTTTAGTAATAACATTCATTAGATGGATATATAAGCTTAATATGGTATTATGCATACATAGGTAATAGATTATGTATCTAAAAACTATGACACCTAAAAGGATATATGTACTAAATTAAAAAGTTTAACCAAATCTAACCAAACATCACCACACTTTGATACATCAATGAAACTTAACATCAAACAAATCAAACCCTAACACCTAAACCACAACCAAAGCACTTAGACCGGTCCATTAGACTAACCAAAACCACCCAATTAAAACCCTAATCATGTGATTAACACTTTAACCAAATCAAGACACCAAGCACCCTTCCTTGGCCGCCACCTTGCATGCCACCATATCACCTCTCCAACCGCCACCTAGGCCTACAACATTGACTAAGCAAGACTAAGGGAGACACTCATCTAAGCTATTATAGAGCTCATGATGAGGCCATAGGTGGCAATCGGCCGAAGGCCTATAATAAGCCACATTCTCGATCGAAATTCCATGCACCACAATCCACTATCCCAAGTCTCTCTCTCGATATCCCTTGTATCCCCTTGATCCCGATCTCCATCACCATCAAAACCACATCCATCGACTACCATCACCTTTGTTCCTTCTTCTCTCGGCTCTCACACAACAACCAACAACCATACCACACCACCATCATCACCAGTAGCCACCTCCATCATCACACCCGTAGCCATCACCCAAGCACCACCATCACCACCTTTAACCATCACCATAATTACAACCTGTAGCCATAACCATCATCACCATCACACCCGTAGCCATCACCTTAGCACCACCTTCTACACCACTATCACTAACCGCGATCACCACCACCTTCATGACTCTTTCTCTCCTTTTTCAAAGCAGCTTACATCATTCACAAGGTTTTAGTTTCTTTATCTTTTTAATATACCTTGAAAACAAGAATTACACATGTGTTATAAACACATATATAACTAGTTTTGGTATAAATACACCAAGACTAACCTTAAAATGTTTTGAAATCCTTTAATTTTCATCAAGTCACAGTAATGAAATACTAAAAAAATTCAGAAAACTTGTGACAAAAGGATATTTTGGATTTATAAGATTAAATCTTGTAATATTAAAGAAAAGAAAGAAAAAAATTATTAGACAAATAGGATTGTGGGAATAAACATTTAAAAATCTTTATAAATATACTGAAACGTTATTCTATAAGTTTTGACAAAATTGTGATGAATAAAACAATTTATACAAAATTGTTTTAAATAGTAAAAATAAAGAAAATACTCAAAAATACAAATAAATTCGAGAAAATTATGGAAAAATCAAAGAATTACTCTTTGAGATATAAAAGCTCCAGGAATTATTTTGTATTTTATTTCCTTTTTATGATTGAAAAATTGATTTTTAAGTGATCTGTAAAGGAAAAATCAAAAGAAATATGTAATACTTACCATAAATCGTGAAAACTTCACTGAAGATATGATAAATCAAATGAAACATATATGATAAATATCATAATTTTTGGAGATACATAAGTATTTTTAATGAATTTTGGGAATATTGTGAGATTTATAGAAAGAAATATGTTGGGAGTTGGACATCAAGATAATTATGGGATGATTTAAACTATTGAGATAATATTCTGTAAATTTTTGGTAATGTTTCGATAACATTAGATATTTTTGGTGATTTATGGAGACTTTGGAATAATTATAACAATTTATGTATAATCGAATAAATATTGAGAATTTTATGAAAATATTATTTGACTATTTTACAGCTAAAATTTCAAGAATTAGTGAGATCTGAGGTTCTAAAAATTTTAAAGAAGTTTATATCTAACTTATAATATTTATTTTTATAGGTTACCAGTTGGAGAACAGGTGATACTCATAGCCCCATTTTGGTATTTGTAAAGTTTTTGGGGGGGGAAAAGTATAATGGTTACGTTGATGCATTATTTTTGAAACTATTTTGAGATTTACTGTCATTTGTGATACAACCATTAATTCGAATGAGGAACCGTCTGATAATATTAGTAGCGCTACTTAGGAGAATATTTTGCACCAACAGAATGAGTGTTATGATGGTATCTAAATATTTTCTGCACCAAGAGAATGGGTGTTGTGATGTAATATTATCTGATCTTGTGAATTATTTCGTGACAGTATGATTATGTGTGTAAACAGGTTTGGTTGTAATTGGTGCATCAATAAAATGTTTTGTCTGGAAATAAACCTATGATCTCACCAACTTTATGTTGACTGTTTTGAGTATGCTTTTTCAGGTAAAAATGACTAACAATGTTGAATTCTATTTTGATGTGTACAACGGCTGGGGTGAAGTCGTTGAAAGGGTTTGTGTGAATCTAACTGTCAACATCTACGATGGCAGTGTTGTGGTGGATGCTTATTTCCATCGCATTTGAAGATGTTATAGCTAAATAAAAGTTGTAATAGGATTATATCAAATTTTAACTATCTATGTAAATGATGTAATCCTAACTTATAATATATAATTATGTTATGTGTTTTATGTATTAATATTGTTGTGTTTTAATTCCTTATAATTATTTGTGTTCTGAACTAACAAGTCACATCCAGAAATCATTTCACGCTTCCGCCGGGATGTGACAGCTTTAACACCAAATAAGCTTGTCAGGTCCAAAGATCTAAGATGTTGTAAGGCTAGCAATAGTTAATAATTGTAAACAAAATATGTATCTCATATAAGACTTATAATAACACAAATAACCATGACAAGTAAAAGTATGAATTGCAAGTGTTTTATAAGAATTAAACGTTTACAAGTGTATGTTGATAAGGTTAACATGTTTCACCCCAAAACGGTGTGAAATAATGTAAAGTAGACAAGGAAACTCACTTGGCAATTAAGTATAGATATAACGACTAATAAGAATAATAAGCAATGTTTCAAAATAGTCCTTCATAAGGTACCTAAATATATATATATATATATATATATATATATACAAAATTAGGTTAATAAGATTAACGATTTTACGCGAACTAGCTTAGGGTATTATAATTTATATTTGGGGTTTTGTTAATTATATTTAACAAATGGGAACCAATTATATTTTCTTGAAATAAAATGAAAAGAAGTATATTATATTTTGTATACATAAAGATATGAAAAAGAAAACGTTTATAACAATTTGTAAGATATATATATATATATAAATTGAATAAAGTTTTATAACTAAATGAGTAAACATTATTTAAACAATAATTTAAAGGCAACGTTTGATCCAATAATAATTTTTGTGAATTAAACTATTATTTAAAGTCTATTCTTTATAAAAATGAACTAATTATAAGATTAGTTTAGAATATTTAATAAAAATATGAAAGTATTTTTAAGAAATAATTTACTGAAAATAATTAAGTAACTTCTAAAATAAAGGAGGTTTACAAACTTATTTTTATGATTTTTAGAAATTTTTGTATATTTTTTTAATGCTCAAAAAGCTTTAAAAAATGATAAGGGTGCCCGGGTTCGAACCCGGGACCTCATGGTGGTAGGGGCGAGTGTTTAACTAGTGAATCAGGGCCGCGACCTTGGTTTACTTTGGTTTTAAATTGTTTTAAACCCAAATTAAAAGGTTTCCCCAAATCTCAAGAACCCTAGTTTGATCTTGATCCAAATCAACACCAATTCGAATATGTTAACGATTATAATCATGGGGCTTTTGATCCCCATGTAAAAAAGAGTGGAATTGTGAGTTTACTCACCTGATTTCGAATCGAAAAAGGGTATGCCCAGTCGATGAACAAGTCGCGGTGAGGGTGGGATCAAAGGTGATCTTTGAGTGTTTTTCAGATAAAATTCAGAATGATAATAGCTTAATTGAGTTATTATTAGGTTTAATTGCTTGAACGGTTCAAGGGTGTGGCCGACGGTTACTAAGCCAAATCGACACCCATTATTGTCTTTAATTCGAATTAAAGTGTACTTAGTGGTCCGAAACATGTTCTAGAAGCGTTTGGAATCGGTTTTCCGAAACATGTTCTAGAAGCATATGGAACCGGTTTTGAATCGAAAAACGAACGATTTTGATGATTTTGGGGTTGACCGGAGGCGCTCCGGCGATGGCCGGAGGGTTGGCCGGAAAATCGAGGGTTGGGGGGTTTTGGTTTGGGATTTAATAAATTTTACACAAATAGTCCCTACGGTTTGGTCTTTTGTTATTTTATGCCCAAAACCTCCATTTAAGTTTTAAAATTTACATAAAGGCCCCCTTAACTTGATTATTTTAAGTTTTGAACATCTTTATGTTTAAATAGTTTATATAAATTATTGTTTATTGGTATTATTATTATTATTAGTAATATTATTATTGTTATCATTATTTTTACTATTATTTATATTATTATTATAATTACTACTATCATATCTATTATAATTATTATTATTATTACTATTATTATTATTTATTGTTATTAGTATTATAATTTATTTTTTTATTATTACTACTATTATTACTATTATTATTGTTATAATAATATTTTCATTATTTATTGTAATGTTCAAATTAATAATTAAATTATTTATGTCTAAATAATAAAAAAAATTAAAGACAACTAATAAATAAGCAAAGTCAAGCCCTCAAGCTTCATAAATGACATAAATGACCCTTACTAGAATGTAACCTAGTTAACTTTTATTTAAAAAAAATTCAAAAGGTTACAAGATACCTTCCTTTGCCTTCAAATGTACCAATCTCAATTCTTAGCCCCGTGAACCTAGATTAAATAAGAAAGTGTAGATCTCTAAGGGTCACATTTAACTACTAATAAGTTTCTAATCTGATTTGATGGTTCATCTTTACAATATTTATTAAATTGACTATGGCCAAAAAGAGTTAGTAGATTACATGGTCGTGTGGTAAGCTTAAATGGTCGTATGAGAAGTAGATAGTGAGTTGAGGATAATATATAATAAATAGTTTACTTCGTAAGAATCAAGTCTTTTAAGCTGATAACATACCTCCTCCTCTTCAAAACATGAGAGTTGACCTAAGTTGATTCCTAGATAGGACATATGATAAGTTGTTGGATAAAAATGGTTTAAATTGATAACTAAACCCCAATTTTAATAATATTAAAATAAGGAACATGTGGTATGATTTGTTTAATAAAATATAATCATATTTCACATGCAAGTCCCTACACGCTTTAACCATTAAGTACACTCATTGCTCTGATCTCAAATAGTTAAGTATACACATACTATAAGAATATATCATCAAGATATCAATTATGCCAAGACGTCAAGATGTGATGAGAAATTCAACGAGGAATTGAAACATCGACATAATTGTTCATTGAAGATCAACACTCATTTTAAATACTCAAGATATTATTTAGAGAATCAATGTAAAATCGACACATGGTAAATTGGTCAACAATAGTTAGAGTCTAGTATGAAGATTGGAAGAAACCAACAAGAATCCAACTCATGCAATAAAGATGACAAATGACAAAAGTAATATGATATGAAAATGAGAAAGATCTAATATGTTTTCTAAAATTAATTTTAAGTTTTAAGGGAGTTTTAATATGAAATTTCAAATCAACCAATATCATAGAATGAGTATTCAAGTTAGGCAACAATGTTTTCCTGAAAATATTTTTAAAGAAAAAACTAATTTAAATTAACCACATTAGGTGGTTGCAGTTACAAACAAAATAAGTTTGGTTTTAAGAAATGACGGTAGATGAAATCTTTACACATTTAATAAGTCTTGCAAGGAGATCTTGCATTGAACCATCACAAAAATGGAAAACATCTTCCATATTTATGCAATAATAAAAAGTAAACTTAAAAAAAGGTATTAGTGTTAAGTGTAATTTTAAATGATAATTAATAATATCAAAGAAAATAATATTGAATATTAAACGTTAACTAATAAAACAAAATATTAATCAAATTAAAAAAATACTAATCTATTGTATTTAATAAAAAAAGATTTCTTTTGCCACTTGTTAATCTATTTTTTTATCATTTGTTCTTTTTCTAGACATTCTCACATCATTTTTCATTCAAAAAGTTATTATAGTAATTTAAACACTTAAACTAATTTTTTTCTCTTATTAAAAATTAAGTTTATTAATTGCTCTATTTCTCTCTCTCATCTACATTTCTTAAAACAAGCTATATTTCTAAAAATAGATTTTATTAACAAAATTATAAATCATATCTTTTTATTAAAATAGAAATACTAAAAAAGCAAAAATTTTATAAAATATGAAATTTTCTAAAATACTAAACCTTTTTGAAAGAAAATATTTTGAATCATTCTTTATCTAGAAATTTATAAAAAGGTGAAATTTTCTAAAAGCGGTCTTATAAAAAAATCTTAAAACAAATGTTTAAAAATAAAACTATTTAGATAAGAGAGTTAAAAAAATAGTAAAATTGCTTTATTTCTTGAAATATTACACATATATATAGTTTTAATCATATCTTATATCAAAATATTATACTTTAACTATTCGTATTTATTACTAACTATAATCCGTTTAATGAATGGTTTTCTAGCCTATCTATCTATCTGTCTGTCTGTTTATCTATCTATCTATAATAAAAATGAGATAAAACGTGACACAATCGTAAGGCTCATCATACTAACTTTCTCATTTCTCTCTATTAGTAATAATAATATTAAATATTAATAATATTACTCATATTATTTTCAAATTAAAATTTTTATAATTTAATAAATTAAAAACCTATTTGTTTATTTTAAACACTCTTTTTAAGAACAAAAGTTTCATTAAATACAAAAAACAATAAACTTTTTTTTTTAAAAATCACTTTTCTAAAAATAAAATATGTAAAAACCAAATTTTTTTATAAAACAAAAGTTTAAGAAAAATACATTATTCTTTATTTACTTAAAGTAGCTATTTATACGTAATTGTAATCATATTTATCTTCAAGCATGGTTTTATAAATCATAATTTTTATTACTAATTATTTAATATTTTATTTATTCAACTCGTGTATAATACACGGGGATACTGACCTTGTATTAAATATATGAGGCTAAAAATTAAAGGACGAGCAAAAACAAGTCTTCTAATAATATTGTTTACATTATGTGAAAAGAAATACACATTTATTGGTCTCAAGAAGAAAAGCTAGGTTTTATGCACATACAGATGGTTAGGATAGTTGAGAAACATACCAAAAGTATACATCTTCGTGCAATGTAATGTGTCCTGTAATAACACAATCAAGGACATGTCCTACTCCGTTAGTCTGTCCTTCACAAATTCTCGTTGGTGTGTCGTTGTTATATATCACCTTAATATCTCGTGTTCTCAGTACTTATTGTTTATGACTTTTTGACGAGTGTCCCCTAGCACTTGCATTTGTTGCAACTTGACCGTAAGGTTTGCTCATGACATTTACTTATAGCGATCTAACTTATTGTCATCATTGCTAAAGGCTTGATAGATAAGTTGTGTTGCTAAAGAATGTGTTCATTGGGTCGAATTCACCGAAGATACGATTAGCATTATGGATAGCTAGCTATATACTAATCACTTCATTTATGTGGAAGAAAATGCTACACACAATTTAACAAAAAGTATTCAATTATTTATGTACATAAGAAGCTATTTAATAACTTAATAATTGACATGAGTTGGTCCACAACGTAAAGCTGAAAGAGCTAGTTGTACCATGAAGTTATGAGAAAGGAAAAAAGAGTGTCAGAAATGGAAAGATTTGGCCCCTCGAATATCAATAATTACCTCTATCATTGCAATGTGTTAAATCAAAGAACAATGGGGTATGATTGTGCACAAAATCACACACTATCACTTGTTGCTAAACATGTTTTTATTAAAAAAAATACATTTTTAGCAAATTTCTCGTTATAATAGTTAAGCAACTCCGAATCTCGTAAAGACTCATTTTTTTTCATAAGTACATGTTATCGGTAAACATTTATAGGATTCTCCAATACTATACTAAGCTTAATCACAACTTGCATTTAGTAGATGACCTTTGATGAGTATGAAGAATAAACCAACACAATTTGAACAAAAGACATCTGCTGAAGAAATCTAATGCTTATTACTATATCATTCAGGAGCCTTTTAATTTGAATTGTATGTTGAAATCATTTTAAATATATCGACATGGCATCGGGATATACTTTTGGAAAAGAAGTTGTATATGAATTTTTAGTTATAAATTTTTCATATTAAGAACTCCTTTTCACATTTTTTGTATGATTTAAATCCTTTTTTATACAAGTGTTCTCCATTATAGACTTAAGATGAGTTCCTAATAGGAAAATTAGGTTAGATAGGTCATAAGAAGTGTATGTGTTTTGTGGTACTTTTAAGTGAATCAGGTACTCATCAAGAGGGTGTATAAGCCTCATATCTTTACGACAACTCAATATATATTTTTCCTAAGATTCATGGATAAGTAATCATTTGTAATACTTAGAACATTTGTAAAAGAGGCTTTTTGAAAGGTTTGTGCATAGTTCATAAGGCTAAAGGAAAACACAGAAATCCAGGGATGGGTGTCCATGGATAGAGAAACAGAATGATTGTGAGAGGGGAGTGAGAGAGTAGGCGAGACGTCCATGAAAGGTTCATCTTTTCTTGACACTTAGGACCCAAGATTGCCTATGTTGTTAGTAAACAGGTTTATTTAAATTCTTTAAAAACCTACTAATCGCTCCTAGGCAAGTGTACCTTATCTTACATGGCTTGACAATTTGGAGATCTAAGAGCTGAACTATACATGCTTATTTTAATGATGATTAGGGTGGGTGTCTTAATGATCATCAACTCGAGCATTACCAGTTATTGTATTTTTTTAGGCTCAACCGTATTAGTTAAAGTTTCAAAAAGGATACCATACGGTTGCTCGTCCTAGCACAAAGGCTGAGTATCATGCCTTTGCTCATATTGCTGTTGAGATTTGTTGAACTCCTTAGTTTTTTCAGAGTTATTCTTCATTTATCTTGTCCACCTATTTTATGGTGTGACAATATTGATGCCACCTATTTGGCGGACAATCTAGTGTTTCGTCAGCGCGCGAAACATTTTGAGATTTATACACACTTTACTAGAGACATGGTTCTGACCCAAACTCTTATTGTATGTTATGTCTTTACAACTAGCCAACTTGCTGATGTTCCGATCCAATGGGTGTTTGACATTTTTTAATACAAGCTTCACGTTCTCAAGCCTCGCTTAGCTGGACGGGGCATATTAGAGCTATGATTGAACTGATTATATTAAATTTGTATTGTTGTAGCTAGTATTACTCATTTTGGTTAGTTAGGGCGGCTAGAGTTCGTAGTTACACCTTCTCTTGTTATATCATTAATTTAGGTTCCTATATATAGAAATGCCATTTATTGTATTCATTGCGTTTTGAGTGCATATCACATTACATACCAGTTATAACCATAAAGCATTAAGTTGAAAAATGGTTGAGAGAATGTGTTCATGCAAATTAATGAGTAAGAAGACGTGGAGGATCAAGTTTATGAGAGATCTTGAATCACCAAGGGTTCATTTGAGGTGTTGGTTTCCACTTTGATGGTCAAATGATTAGTGTTTCACCCATTTTTAATATGTTTCTGAACCCAACTTCTTTCTACAAATTAAGCTTTAGTCGGTACTTGAAATTAGCTCCTTGAGCTTTATTACATAGTTCAGATTAAAAACCCTACGATTTTAAGACATGATTACACGTATTCATCGCTAAGATTTTAAAATGTAATTGCAATATATGTTGGACGTTTGAGGAGTATTAAACACTACAAAAAAATCGATATTAAGTCTATAACAAAAAAATTTCAATTCGTCTCTCTAGATGAATATTTTTTTCTCATCTTTTATTAAGCGGATGGTAAGATAAATAGAAGAAAAAAGGATTTTTCTAATGGTATATAGCAAATATTTAGTCGCTATAAGATGGAACTTTATAATAATCTTAACATAAGCACATAAAAAATTATAATGTGTTATATGTCACTTGAGCTTTAGGTGGGTCCAATGTAACAGAATATAGGATGGAACATTAAGTGTAATGTTCCATCCTATACGCGTCCACTAAGCGGATGAAATTTCAATTCGTCTATAATACCCACAATAATAACAATAATAATAATATAATAATAAAAGTGCAGGGGGCGATTTTGCCATTTCTAAAACTTAAATTAATAAGTTTTGTACATAAATAAAACAAACATTAAACCACAGGGACCAATTGCGTAAAATAAAAAAACCCATTCTGTTTCTCTCTCCCCGATCGCTGCCGGTGCTCCGGCCACCGCCGGTCGGCTCCGGCGACCTCCAAACGACCACGTTTAGTAGATTTAACTCAATCAATTGTTCCCGACAACATCATGTGGAAGTTTCGAGCAATACCCCACTAGAATTTTACCCGATTTGAGTGCGATTGGAAAGGTCCACGATCTCTTCACTTTCGGCCGCTTTACACCTCCATTGTCGCGCACTCAACCAACAATAATGAAATTAACTTAATATATACAATCACCTACCTAATCCTAAACGAATATTGCTTTCAATTTCGATTAAAACAAACACAAACATCACCTCCGATCCACCCTTTGGCCGCGACCTGCAACTCCTATCAAAACCCACCTACGATCGATTTTAACATAAATTGATAAGGGGCTTTGTTTCCAGATCATAATTCAAAGCTTCCTACCAATTTAATTTGAATTTCATCAAGGATTGGTCACCCAACGATCACCAATTGACCGCGACCTGTTCTTCAATCAGTTCAGCTTCGTTTCATCATCATAAAGGTAATTAAAGCTACCTACTCGATTTTAGTCTAGGAATGAAAGCCCTATGCTTTCAATCGATTACAACATCGATTTGGGATTCAATTTTGGATTAGATGAAACTAGGGTTTATACGGTTTGAAATTGGGGATTTTGGATTCGGGATTGGTTAACAGGTAATTGAACACACCTATTAGCTCGATTTTAGATGGGGATTAAAAGCCCTATGAATTTAAGCATTAACATAGTCGAATTCGTGGTCAATTGGATTGATTTCGTTTCTAGGGTTTATAAAGATTGAAATTGGGGATTTTGGTGCGGCTTTGTTTAAATGAAATTAAAACCAATACAGGCTAGGCACAGGCGCCCTAGCCTGCTGGTTAAAGCGGAAGAGGGATGGGCAGGAGGTCACGGGTTCGAACCCGAGCCCCTGCCATATTTTTTTTATAGCCTTTTTAACCTTTTTAAAAATATGTAAAAATTACTAAAAATTATAAAAATTCTTTTATGAACTCTGTTCATTTTTTTAAATCATTAACTTTATTTCTGTAATTTTCTTTAAGTTAAAACCTTTATAAAACAATATAACGAAGGCATTTAGTTTAATTATTTTTATGGATTTCTGTTAAATAAATGGTAAAAATCTGATTAAATATAAAACTTCTTTTATAAAAGTACCTAATTAATTTCTGTAAATTAGTTTGTTAAAAACCTTAACAATTTATATTTATATTATTAACAAACGTTATAAATAGTTTATTTTGTTGAATTAAGCTCGTATTTTACAGCCAATTTACAGAGGCCATAACTTCTTCATAACAGATCCAAATCAGTTAAATCTTATGTCCATGACGAAGTTCGTCGAAAGACAAATCTGTTGATATATAAAACATCGAAAAACTCATTCGCTTAGACCTCCAAACAATCGTTTTCGTAACAGCTAGCATTTCTGCGCAGCTGTAAAGATCCACATTTTTCTCATATTTCGGTAATCCAAATCAGAAACTTTTCTAAATGAAAGTTGTTTAGAAATCACTAATATAGTAAACTGGAGATTTTCAGAATTTTTAAACGTTGTTTAGTATTTTTAACGAGTGCGAAAAACAGGGGCAGAACTGGAATTTTCCAAACTATAATTTGCGTTACGTTATCGTAGGTTCTCACGGCGTTAACTGAGCCTAGACCGTGTTTCTGATTATTGTCATTCGTGTATAAGGTACGGATTCTGTTTCTTTGTTATCATAGTATTCACTTTTGTTTCCGTTACTTTGTAGTACGGATTCTTGGTTACCTTTATCATAGTATAAATTCTGTTCTGTTACTTTGTAGTACAGATTTTGATACCATGTTTCCGTTAATATGACTCGTTTGGCCTTTGGTATTTTACTAGTCGGCTAACATTATTTGTTATGCTATGACTCATTCGACTTGTTAATTTTACTTGTTGAAGGCTTACAACATGCAATATATATTTTATAAGTTTGTGCTCATTATTGCATGTTCCTATAAATGTTCTATTGATACGTTATATGTTGGTAGTTGTACTACCATTTGATTTGATACTCTGTTACCCGAGCTCTCCGACATGTCATTATGGCGTCAATGATGTGACACTTTTCGTGACGGTGTGTAATAAATAGTTCACGGCGTCTCCGTTAACACGTTAGTACTCAGGTAGTACTTTGGCCATAATATCTGGGAGGCGGATGGATCGATCCTAGTTCAGTTCAGTTCAGTTCAGTTCCGGGGGATGGAATCATGTGTGTACGCCCCACACACCATCTCATTAGTGCATAGTCTAGCTAGCTGTGTACTTATCAGTTCAGTTTCGGCTCTGGGTACTTCTTATATTACACGACTTATTTTGTTTGTATATACGCGTCGTGTAGATCAGTTCAGTTCAGTATTACATGTTCAGTTCAGTATCAGTATTATATGTTCAGATTCAGATTTTCGTTTTCCATATCATATGATCAGTTCAGTATCAGATATCAGTATGTTATGCTTCCTATCATTACTATTGTTATTTCCGTCACTGAGCAACTTTTGGCTCAGCCGTATTTTCTTTTGTGGTGTTTTCTTATTTGATTGTAGGTAATCAGGGTATTCCGGGAAATCAGTGAAGAGTGGTTGAAGATCAAGATTGTATTTTTCTTTATTTGATGTAATGAATAACTTAATTAGGTTCTTTTGGATTATCTGGTTTGCTTAAAATTATCTCTTTAACATCGTGGATTTGGTTTTTGATTTGATATCTGTAATAATGACACGTCAGCCTCTCCGGTTGGGGTGTTACAGTTATGGTATCAGAGCAAAGGCTCTTTCCTGTAGAAAACTTAAACATTAATAATAAATTTGTGAGGTAATGGGTAGACGTTGGGTTAGGATCTAACCTCTTTCCAATCTAAATTCTAGTGTTCACACGTATATCTTCATTCCGATGGCTCCTAAGAGACGTGTGAACAACCGCAATAACTCGAATGGCCCCTAGTCTGATGCAAACTTGGAAGCACTGGTCGCTAATGTTGTCGACACTGCTATTTCGGGGATGCTCCCTAACATGATGGCTCAGACTGCCCAAACTATTTTCTAGCAAATGCAGCAGGCTAATATGGTTGTAACCACCTACTGGCAGTGCCACTGGAATGCCACCAGTTGGAAATGTTACCGGAGTACCACCTGTCGGTAACGCCACTGGCGCACCACTTGGTGGAAATGCCACAGGTGCATCATCGGGTGGTAATGCCACAGGGGCACCACCTGGTGGAGACAATACAGGAGCACCTTCCGGTGGTAATACACCACCACCCCGTGATGGTATTCATGTCTGGTTGGAACGTTTTCAGAAGCAAGGCTTAAGTCTTTCAGTACTTCTAGTGATCCGGTCGAGGTGCAAAATTGGATCAATCATATTGAGAAATTGTTTGAGGTACTTGGTGTTGAGGACGTATTATATACATATATATGTCTTATCCGATACTGATAGTAAATGCCCTAGGTATGATCTCCGGTACCCTTTGCATTGGGAAGCGGGATATTTATGTCTTATTTGGTACGGGCGCAACGCATTCTGTCGTATCTCTTTTGTTTGCTAAGTACTTAATGACTGCACCAACTGCTTTAGAGCACGCTTTGACTATTACTACTCCATTAGGAGATTCAACTATCATCTCGCATGTCTATAGAGATTGTCCGATCAGAATCGAGTCTATTATTCGTAAAGCTGATTTGTTTCCGCAAATGAGTGACTTTGATGTCATACTTGGTATGGACTGGTTAACTCGACATCACGTTACTATTGAATGCCAGACTCGTCGTGTTTTATTTGGAAATCCTCAATGCCCTGAACTCGTTTATCAAGGGACTCAGCCTCGGAAATCGTTGAAAATCATCTCTGCGTTTAAGGCTCAGAAGTTCTTATCGCATGGTTGCGTGGGATTCCTAGCTTCAGTGAAAGCTACATCTTCTGATAAGCCAAACATATCTGATTATCCGATTGTATGTGATTTTCCTGACGTGTTTCCTGAGGAGCTACCCGGACTTCCACCAGATCGCGAAGTAGAATTCACTATTGATCTTATTCCAGGTGCTGAGCCGATTTCTAAGGCACCGTATCGTATGGCACCTATGGAGCTTAAGGAGTTAAAGGAGCAGTTATAGGAATTACTAGATTTGGGATTTATTAGACCAAGTGTCTTGCCTTGGGGCACACCGGTCCTATTCGTGAAGAAGAAAGATGGTTCCTTGAGACTCTGCATTGACTACAGAGAACTCAACAAGATCACTATCCGTAACCGTTACCCTCTGCCTCGTATTGATGATTTATTTGATCAGCTTCAGGGTGCAAAGTGTTTCTCTAAAATCGATCTGAGGTCTGGTTACCATCAGCTAAAGATCAAAGATTCTGACGTCCCTAAATCTGCCTTCCGTACTCGGTATGGTCACTATGAGTTCCTGGTTATGCCGTTCGGGTTAACTAATGCCCCGGCCGTATTCATGGACCTAATGAACCGAGTCTTTCGCAAGTTCCTCGATAAGTTCGTCATTGTATTTATTGACGACATCTTGATTTATTCTAAAAGTAAGGAGGAGCATGAGAATCATCTTCGTATCGTGCTCGAAACACTACGTGAAAAGAAGCTTTATGCTAAATTTTCAAAGTGTGAATTTTGGCTGAGCAAGGTAGCCTTTTTGGGTCATGTCGTTTTCGCGGATGGTATTATGATGGACCCTGCTAAAATAGAGGCGATCACTAAGTGGCCTAGACCGACCTCAGCCACAGAAGTCCGTAGTTTCCTTGGCCTTGCTGGTTACTACCGCAGATTTGTCGAAGGTGTTTCTGTTATAGCTCTACCCCTTACGCAACTGTTAAGGAAAGGGGTTAAGTACTCTTGGAATGATAAACGAAAGAAAAGTTTTGAAGAGCTCAAGAAAAGATTGGTGTCTGCTCCTGTTCTCGCACTTCCATCGGGCATGGGTGGATATCAGATTTACAGCGATGCCTCTAAAAAGGGACTTGGATGTGTGCTAATGCAGCATGGTAAGGTCATTGCTTATGCTTCACGGCAGCTGAAACCTTACGAGGTTAATTATCCTACGCATGATCTTGAACTCGCTACTGTTATCTTCGCGTTGAAAATATGGCGTCACTATCTTTACGGAGAGACTTGTGATATTTTTACTGATCATAAGAGCTTGAAATATATCTTCACACAAAAAGAACTAAACATGAGGCAGAGAAGATGGTTAGAGTTGCTAAAAGATTATGATGCCAATATTCAGTATCATCCGGGAAAGGCCAATGTGGTAGCTGATGCTCTTAGCAGGAAGAGCACAGGAACAGTAGCCTCCCTACAGCTACAGCCTCAGAACGTTACCGATCTCTATAGATTGGGTATTGGCCTACTTATTGGCAAGAGCAACGGATATCTCGCTACACTCCAGATTGAGTCAGACTTAATATTCCAGATTAAGAACGCACAGAAAGACGATGGTGAACTCTGGGCAATCTTACAGAATGTGGAGATTGGTAAACAATCAGAATTCAAAGTAGATGAACATGGAGTAATCTGGTGAACGGTTATGTGTTCCTAATGATTCTTCTCTTCGAGAATCGTTATTAGCTGAGGCACATAGTTCTCCGTTTTCTATTCATCCTGGATCTACTAAGATGTATCGTGATCTTCGTCAGAATTTCTGGTGGAATGGTATGAAAGAAGACGTGGCTAGATTTGTTAGCAGATGTCTTACTTGTCAACAGGTCAAGATTGAGCATCAAAGAGCTAGTGGACTGCTTCAGCCACTACCTATTCCAGTATGGAAATGGGATGATATTTCCATGGATTTTGTGACAGGGTTGCCAAGAACATTCAAGAAGAATGATGCAATATGGGTTATAGTTGATAGATTATCAAAGTCGGCTCACTTTCTCCCAATTCAGCAAGGATTTTCGGTTAGTAAACATTCTGAAGTGTTTACACAAGAGATTGTTAGACTTCATGGCACTCCGGTTTCTATCATGTCTGATCGAGACCCGAGATTCACTTCTCGTTTTTGGAAGGGTTTGCAAGTTGCCTGGGGTACCAAGTTGAGGTTTAGTACGGCGTTTCATCCTCAGACTGACGGCCAGTCGGAGCGTACTATTCAGACATTTGAGGACATGCTTCGAGCTTGTGCCTTAGAGTGGACTGGGAACTGGGATGAGTATTTGTGTTTGGTCGAGTTTTCTTACAACAATAGTTGGCAAGCTAGCATTGGCATGGCTCCTTTCGAATTATTGTATGGTCGTAAATGTAGAGCACCTATTTGTTGGGAAGAGGTCGGTGAAAGAGTCATCGAAGGACCCGAGTTAGTTCAAATCACGAATGAGAAAGTTGCTATTGCTAGGGAAAAGTTAAAGGAAGCTCAAAGTAGACAGAAAAGCTATGCAGACCGACACCGTCGACTTTTGGAGTTTAAGGTCGGTGACAAAGTATTCCTGAAGGTTTCGCCTTGCAAAGGCGTACGACGTTTTGGTCTAAAAGGGAAACTTAGTCCACGGTTTATCGGACCCTTTGAAATCCTAGAAAGAGTTGGTGAGGTTTCGTATCGTTTGGCTTTACCACCTCAACTGTCACATGTGCATAATGTCTTCCATGTATCTCTTTTAAGGGGATACAATTATCATCCTATTCATGTGGTTAACTACCCACTTCACTTGATTCGTGAGGATTTATCATTCGAGGAAGAACCAGAAGCTATCCTTGACCGACAAGAACGAATTATGCGTAGGAAAACTATTCCTTTTGTTAAAATATTATGGAAAAACCATTCCGAACGTGAAGCTACATGGGAGATAGAGTATGAAATCCGTTCTCAATATCCGTATCTATTTACCTCTTAGTTATTATCTTTTATATGTTTCTGTTATCAGTTATGAAGTTATCATTTGACTGTTTCTTGAATATCACATTAATCATCTCTTATACGATTTCGTCTATCAAATCGATTCCGTTTCAGCAATTGGATAATTATGAGTGATTTCGTTCACTTGTTGATTTCCATTACTCCGTGTACGTTATGTCATATTTTTGTTCGATCCGTACCAAGCAATTTCGTGGACGAAATTGTTTTAAGGGGGTAGAATTATAATACCCACAATATTAACAATAATAATAATAATAATAATAAAAGTGCAGGGGGCGATTTTGCCATTTCTAAAACTTAAATTAATAAGTTTTGTACACAAGTAAAACAAACATTAAACCACAGGGACCAGTTGCGTAAAATAAAAAAAACCATTCTGTTTCTCTCTCCCCGATCGCTGCCGGTGCTCCGGCCACCGCCGGTCGGCTCCGGCGACCTCCAAACGACCACGTTTAGTAGATTTAACTCAATCAATTGTTCCCGACAACATCATGTGGAAGTTTCGAGCAATACCCCACTAAAATTTTACCCGATTTGAGTGCGATTGAAACGGTCCACGATCTCTTCACTTCCGGCCGCTTTACACCTCCATTGTCGCGCACTCAACCAACAATAATGAAATTAACTTAATATATACAATCACCTACCTAATCCTAAACGAATACTGCTTTCAATTTCGATTAAAACAAACACAAACATCACCTCCGATCCACCCTTTGGCCGCGACCTGCAACTCCTATCAAAACCCACCTACGATCGATTTTAACATAAATTGATAAGGGGCTTTGTTTCCAGATCATAATTCAAAGATTCCTACCAATTTAATTTGAATTTCATCAAGGATTGGTCACCCAACGATCACCAATTGACCGCGACCTGTTCTTCGATCAGTTCAGCTTCGTTTCATCATCATAAAGGTAATTAAAGCTACCTGCATAGTCGATTTTAGTCTAGGAATGAAAGCCCTATGCTTTCAATCGATTACAACATCGATTTGGGATTCAATTTTGGATTAGATGAAACTAGGGTTTATACGGTTTGAAATTGGGGATTTTGGATTCGGGATTGGTTAACAGGTAATTGAACACACCTATTAGCTCGATTTTAGATGGGGATTAAAAGTCCTATGAATTTAAGCATTAACATAGTCGAATTCGTGGTCAATTGGATTGATTTCGTTTCTAGGGTTTATAAAGATTGAAATTGGGGATTTTGGTGCGGCTTTGTTTAAATGAAATTAAAACCAATACAGGCTAGGCACAGGCGCCCTAGCCTGCTGGTTAAAGCGGAAGAGGGATGGGCAGGAGGTCACGGGTTCGAACCCGAGCCCCTGCCATATTTTTTTATAGCCTTTTTAACCTTTTTAAAAATATGTAAAAATTACTAAAAATTATAAAAATTCTTTTATGAACTCTATTCATTTTTTTAAATCATCAACCGTATTTCTATAATTTTCTTTAAGTTAAAACCTTTATAAAACAATATAACGAAGGCATTTAGTTTAATTATTTTTATGGATTTCTGTTAAATAAATGGTAAAAATCTGATTAAATATAAAACTTCTTTTATAAAAGTACCTAATTAATTTCTGTAAATTAGTTTGTTAAAAACCTTAACAATTTATATTTATATTATTAACAAACGTTATAAATAGTTTATTTTGTTGAATTAAGCTCGTATTTTACAGCCAACTTACAGAGGCCATAACTTCTTCATAACAGATCAAAATCAGTTAAATCTTATGTCCATGACGAATTTCGTCGAAAGACGAATCTGTTGATATATAAAACATTGAAAACTCATTCGTTTAGACCTCCAAACAATCGTTTTCGTAACAGCTAGCAGTTCTGCGTAGCTGTAAAGATCCACATTTTTCTCATATTTTGGTAATCCAAATCAGAAACTTTTCTAAATGAAAGTTGTTTAGAAATCACTAATCTAGTAAACTGGAGATTTTCAGAATTTTTAAACGTCGTTTAGTATTTTTAACGAGTGCAAAAAGACAGGGGCAGAACTGGAATTTTCCAAACTATAATTTGCGTTACGTTATCGTAGGTTCTCACGGCGTTAACTGAGCCTAGACCTTGTTTCTGATTATTGTCATTCGTGTATAAGGTACGGATTCTGTTTCTTTGTTATCATAGTATTCACTTTTGTTTCCGTTACTTTGTAGTACGGATTCTTGGTTACCTTTATCATAGTATAAATTCTGTTCTGTTACTTTGTAGTACAGATTTTGATACCATGTTTCCATTAATATGACTCGTTTGGCCTTTGGTATTTTACTAGTCGGCTAACATTATTTGTTATGCTATGACTCGTTCGACTTGTCAATTTTACTTGTTGAAGGCTTACAGCATGCAATATATATTTTATAAGTTTATGCTCATTATTGCATGTTCCTATAAATGTTCTATTGATACGTTATATGTTGGTAGTTGTACTACCATTTGATTTGATACTCTGTTACCCGAGCTCTCCGACATGTCATTGTGGCGTCAATGATGTGACACTTTTCGTGACGGTGTGTAATAAATAGTTCACGGCGTCTCCGTTAACACGTTAGTACTCAGGTAGTACTTTGGCCATAATATCTGGGAGGCGGATGGATCGATCCTAGTTCAGTTCAGTTAGTTCAGTTCCGGGGGATGGAATCATGTGTGTACGCCCCACACACCATCTCATTAGTGCATAGTCTAGCTAGCTGTGTACTTATCAGTTCAGTTTCGGCTCTGGGTACTTCTTATATTACACGACTTATTTTGTTTGTATATACGTGTCGTGTATATCAGTTCAGTTCAGTATTACATGTTCAGTTCAGTATCAGTATTATATGTTCAGATTCAGATTTTCGTTTTCCATATCATATGATTAGTTCAGTATCAGATATCAGTATGTTATGCTTCCTATCATTACTATTGTTATTTTCGTCACTGAGCAACTTTTGGCTCAGCCGTATTTTCTTTTGTGGTGTTTTCTTATTTGATTGTAGGTAATCAGGGTATTCCGGGAAATCAGTGAAGAGTGGTTGAAGGTCAAGATTGTATTTTTCTTTATTTGATGTAATGAATAACTTAATTAGGTTCTTTCGGATTATCTGGTTTGCTTGAAATTATCTCTTTAACATCATGGATTTGGTTTTTGATTTGATATCTGTAATAGTGACACGTCAGCCTCTCCAGGTTGGGGTGTTACATCGTCTCTCTAGATGAACATTACGCGTCCACTAAGCATTCGTACTGTTTCTCTTCGTGCACCATCAAAAGGAAATCGGCTTTGTTTCTTGTTTGACATAACCATTATATTTGACTCAAATTAAGCATGCTTCAAACTATGTCATCTCACGATCTTGGCTAGAGCAAGTTTAATTATTGCACATATTAGGGACAGACATCCACCACGTCTAGAATTTCTTCTTATTAGGGAAGATGTTTAGTGGTTTGTCGTAAGGTGGCGTTGAATGTGTATGTAGTCACAGGAGAGATACAAGTCTTAAAGGGATTTAACTATCTAGATACCCTACAACATGGCTATTTTAATATCCTTTCTTTTTCGTAAGGGATATAATGTCTGTTTTTTTAGCCTAGTGTTGCACCATGATAATGAGTTTCATGTTCATGCTTCGTTGATTTCTTTGTTGCACAAATTGTTATATAAGAGAATAAGTTTCAAAATATAAAGGGAAGTTATGTACAAATATTTTGTCGCATAATAATCTCAACATAAGCACATAAAAACTTATAATTTTGTGTTGTATATCACTTGGGCTTTAGGTGGGTCCAATGTCACAGAATATAGGATGGAACATTACGCTTCCACTAAGCGTCCACATTACTTCCGTCATTCACCATCGTAAGGAAATCGGCTTTTATTTCTTGTTTGACATAATCATTATATTTGACTCGAAATAAGTATGCTTTGATGACTATGTCATCTCACAACCTTTGCCAAAGCAAGTTTATTGCAATGTTAGGGACATACATCCACCACCACCACCTCCATCCATCAAGGTCTAGAATTTCTTCCAATTGGCAAAGATGTTTAGTGGTTTGTCGTAAGGTGGCGTTGAACGTGTATGTAGTTTGAGGAGATATACAAGTCTTAAAGGGATTTAACTATCTAAATACCCTACAACATGACTAATGTACCTTTTTTTCTTTGTCATAAGGGATATAATGTTTGTTTCGTAGCCTCGTGTTGCACCATGATCATGAAGTTCATGTTCATGATTCATTTTGATTTCTCCATAGAAAAAATTGTTATATAAGAGAATAAGTTTCAAAGTATAAAGGGAAGTTATATACAAATAATTTGTTGGATAACTTTTGAGTAGCAGGTTCAAGTGAAAGCCGACACTTATGGGTTGGTCCAAGAAGTTTATAAACAAGTCGGTTTGATGGATTCAAGGGGTAATCACATTTAATTAGGACTTAATTTCCTAATCTAGTTATATCTCATGTCTCTTTCACCAAGTATGGGTAACATTATATTAATAGCCAAGTTAGGGTTATTATGATATAGAAAGGTACTGCAAATTGTAATTTGGTATTGAGTTATTTTTTAAGTTATAAAACAAGTGAATTTACAGTTAAATTATGTGCTTTCGTTTGTATTTTGATGTCGATTATCTCTCTAGGAATTGGTGTCAGAGCCTTGCAACCAAAAGAACAAGCAAAGATCAAAGACGTGATCATCACTTGTGGGTTGAACAAAGGTTGCTTAATAGGTGTCCAAGAAACATCTTTGCCTCTTACCTACAGTCAAAGTAAGAAGAGAGAGAACATGGAAGATCCTCAATCATAGAGCCAAAAAGAAAACTCCAACAATAACTTTCAATGCCATATGCTCACGACCACCAAACTACAAGGTGTGGGCTATTCACATGAAAGTAATTCTGAACGTGAATAAAGTATGGGAAGTAATCGAACCCAGGACAACTGACAAAGAGAAGGATAACTTACACATGGTATTATTGTTCTAGTCAATATCAAAGAGTTATATCAGTCATTTCTTGCAAGTGGGGAGGCAAAACACAGCCAAACAGATTTTGAGGCGATAAAAATGCAACTAAAGGATATAAGGGTTAAAGAAGCAAGATCGCATACTCTAAAACAAACACAAAAACTTTGGTAGTGTGTCATTATCCCCTAGAAAGGCATACTTCAAATGGCTTGGCAAGTTCTTGAGCTCCAACTTTGGTGGTTCTTCTAGTGATGGTTTAGTACCTGAGCTTATCTCCACCGGCAAGCCTTCGAATTGGTGAGTCCATGGTGGTCGACCTTCCTTCAAAGTCATAGCATCCTGTTTTGCCTCTGCAACCCTTAGTGCACAAGTATGTACCTGTTCAGAAAAATCACACAAACAAACATCCATACCATCCTCCTCATACTCATACAGGTTGCATCCATCAACTAAATCTGCCATGAAGCACTCATCAACACTAACAGCATTAGAATTGTTAGTAAAAACATTCAAATGCATTTTTCAATTCCCAAAAGTCATATCAACTGTACCAAATCTACAATCGATCACAGCATGTGTGGTGCTCAAAAATGGCCGACCCAAATAACATTTTGTTGTTGTTTTGGGTCCGCGGATGAGTAATCCAATACTAAAAAGTCAACCGGGTAATAGAACTCATCAATTTTCACAATCACATTTTGAACCATCCCCCGAGGTAGCTTATGAGACAAATCGGCTAAAACAACCGTTGTCTCTACCCTTGCTAATGGACCAAAGTCGTATTGGTCATACAAGCCCCCCGGTAAAATGCTCACCCCGGCTCCAAGATCTAGTAACACCTTTGCCATTGGAAAATTACCAACTTGAATATTAATTAATGGCGTACCCGGATCTTGAAGCTTAGGGGGAAGCTCCCCATTCAAAACCGCACTTACTTGCCCGGTTAAATCCACCCGCTTAGGCATCTTCTTCTTTTGTTGTCTTTTTTGTGTGCATAACTCTTTTAAAAATTTAGCATAAGCGGGTACTTGTTTTATTGCATCAAGTAATGGAAGATTAATTTTTACTTGTGTAAACATGTCCCATAATTCTTCTTTTTGGGACCTCTTGATGCAATAAAATTTTTTCTACTCGGGTCAAGTAAGGCTGATAGAAATGGGACTTGACCCGTTCTTAACTTTTTCATTCTTTACATTTTCACCCAACCCTGATGTTTTTATATTTAATTCTTTAGGTGTAATCGGTGAAACATCATCATCACTTTCATTACCCGTAATATCTTAAACTACCCCCTCGACTAAAACCGGAGAAGAAGGTGTTTTATATTTCTTACCACTTCTCAAAACACTAACATGGTTAATAGGAATATTACGAGAAGAACTGTGAGAGGGATTTACCTTGGTGTCACTAGGAAGTTGGCCCTTATTCTTCTTAAGATTTGCCACATTCGTTGCAAGTTGACCTATTTGATTGGTCAATGATTGAATAGCTTTGTCTTGAATTTCATCTTTTTGAGCTCTAGCATCATTCAATTGATTCCTCTTTTGCATCTCCTGTTGCATGGACTTTAGCATCTCCATCACTTCATTACCTTCGCTTGATGAAGATTGATTCGACCCATTTCCTTGATCATTTCCTGATGGTTAGAAAGGCCTTTGATACCCTTGATTGTTTCCCCCTCTAAAATGTCCTTGAGAATTTTGATACTGTTGATGAGGAACAAAATTGCCTTGAGTCTTTCCTTGGAAATTTGGGTTGGATTGATTGGCCGAATTCCCATAGCTAAAGTTCGGGTGGTTTCTCAAACCCTAATGATAGGTGTTTGAATTCGTGTTGTAATTTCTTCCACCAAACCCTTGCCCTTGAATAACATTCACTTCCTCCACTTGTTCAAAAGTTACATGCAAGAATCCATAGTATGTCCCAACTCATTGCAATTTGTACAAACACTATAAACTTGGTTTGTAGCTTGTAAATTACCATCATCCACCGCATAAACTGGAGCTCGTGTAATGACCAGTCATGCTTGTCTTGATGATTGAGCCTTCCTCTTTGATGTGACCGCTATTTGTTCCAAGAATGCCCAATCGTCTTGCTCATAATTGGTACCAAACGTACCATTTTTGATGGACATCAAATCCCGGGCGTCTTCAGAATGAAGCCCCTCGTGAAAAGCATTCAACAACTCCCATAACTCAATTTCATGATGAGGACAATTCTTAATCATCAAGTTAAACCGCTCAAAAGCCTCATGAAACATTTCACCTTGTTGTTGTTGGAAGCTTCTCAAGCTTCTCCTAGCATCATTAGTCTTTTGGGCTGTGAAAAACTCTTCCAAAAACCTTTGTTGCATCTCAGCCCATGTGTAAATTGAAGCAGATGGTAAAGTGTAGAACCAGCTCTTTGCCTTATCCTCCAATGAAAACTAAAACAACACCAACTTGACATCATCCGCAGAAAATCCTTGACCACCAATTGTGTTACAAATTGAGTCATAAGCTTCCAAATGAAAATAGGGTTCTTCTGTTGCTAACCCTTTATACTTTGGCAAACTTTGAAGTGAATTTGTTCGGACTTCAAACGTTCTCCCTTGATTGTTTTGAGGGATGACCACTGGTGAAGGATTATTTGTGATGATCGGACAAAAATGTGCCTCAATACCCCTAGCAGTGCCCCAATTATGCCTTCGTGGGACACCCAACCTAACTCTTGGTCACTGAGGACCCATTGGTCCTTGAACTTGTGGTCCTGGAGGCACAAATTGTTGAGGCGGTGGTTGAAAGATTGCTCCCCCATGTTGTGGAGGAATCTGCCCTTGAAATTATGGCCCATGTGGCCTCACTTGGGGTTGTATTTGTTATGGCATAATTTATTACTACACAACTTGTGGTTGTGGTCTCTCATATCCTTGCATAGCTTGTCCTTGACCATAAGCATAATTCCCTTAATCAGCATCTCCTTCGTACGTGTACCCTTCTTCCTCATATCTCCCAAATTCATCACCATACCCACCATCAACACCAACTCCTCCTGCTCCCGAGGTTTGTACAACTTGAGGTTGTTGGTATTGTGTATCCGGTTGCATTTTAGAGGTAGAGGGAGTATGAAATATGGATGGGTTTGGTTGATATGGTTGCGGTGGTGGTACTGGTTGAGAAGATGATGATTGACCGATTGTTGGGAAGAAATATGAAAAGGGCGGAATGGTTGCTGAGGGGTTAAAGCTAAAAGGGTGCTTGGTTTGGATACTTGTAGGTAACGGTGTATGGATTGGTTTAATCTCAGGTGTTACTGTAGGATTGGGTAAAGGCTTGGATGGTGTTATTTGACTCACCTTCGTAGGTGATGATGGTGGATCCATTGTGCTGCTTGGTATAGCGGGTGATGTAGGTGCTATTGGTGAACAACTGATTTTATTTTGTCTGTGTAAGACTCTGTTCCTACGAGCGGCTCGTTCAATTTCTGGATCAAACACTAATAGTGATGATGAGCGCGAGTTCCTGGTATGCATACACCTGAAAAACCTGCACACTACACACAACCAGCGTAACCTAAAAAATAACAAAACAAAACTAATAAACTAACACAAGTTGCGCACTACTCCCCGACAACGGCGCCAAAATTTGACGTGCTGTCACAGTACACGTAAATTTAATCCAAATTACAACCCAAAGATAGTAGTAAAAAGGTATCAAACACAGGAAGTTTATGGAATATGTGTTTATCTTATAGTCTTGTAAATTAGCTACAATTGCCCTAAAATGCAAAAATTAAATATCAAAAGTTGGATTATTTTGGTTTAAGAACTAATAGTAACTAAATAGATTGCAAATCAAAACGTACTTTTGTAACAGATTAGGAACAAGCGATCACCCTAGCTTTCAGGTTTTAATCCACACTAATGTTTATGCCTACTAGAAAGAACCACATAGACATGGTTCGTGCTTGATTAGCTGTTTGTGATGAAAGAGAACTAAGTACTCGGATTGTAGAATGCGAGGTTGTTACTCGATGATCATTTGACAATTATCCAATCCTAATCCCTCTCATGATATCTCAATTGCCAATGGCACCAAGAACGTATGGTTTAGATTAGCATCAAACAACAATCAACAATTTACAAACAGATATCCAACACCATAATAACTCAAACAAACATTCAAAGTTATTATTCTAGAAATTCAAGCACAAACATAGTGTTTTAAAAGTAAACCTTACATCTAGGATGATCACCAAAGATATAGCCAAACATGACTTGATACATCATCATCACACACCGATTAATGTTCATACGAATCGAAAACACAAATCAATTGTTTAGAAATGTTTGGAACCAAGCAAGAACAGCTGAAACCGCCCCCTTTCTGCCCAGAAGTCGTCAGATCTCGAGATAATGTGAAAAGGCACCCCCTAAACGATTTTAATAAGGTAGTTACACTTTGTTCGTTGCCACCGTAAGTTACGGTAGCCATAAAACTGCTACGGTGGTTTTCTTCTGTAATATGATGGAAAATTGAAGATTTCAGGTCCACCGTAAGTTACGGTATCTACCATAAATTACGGTGGAACCCTGAATGTTTTGTTTCTTCTCTTCTTCCTTCCACGCATGTCCACTCCGTTCCATACTAAGAAGCGTTTTATCCATTTTTAGCTCCTAGAACATACCTGAAACATAAACAACTGTAGTTATCTAATTCAAGATAATTACACGATTAAGTGAGAGATGAATTCGTCTTTTAACATCATGAAGGGTTGTCCTATGGACCACCCGTCAAATACTATGCCAATTGTGTTCTTGTACTCGGCCCGGCAAGTATTCGGCCTAAGACCTTGAAGCTAAGAACTAAGAACGCTCGCATACCCAAAAGTTTGTTTGATATGTCAACCTTTTTGACGTGGTCTTTATCAAAGATTTCAATAAGGGTACGACATTAGAGTCGATATGTCAAATCTTAGCAAGCTAACTTACTACCTTGGAATTAAAGTTAGCCACCAAAGTCATGAGAGAATAAAACTTAAGTAAGAAGCATACCAAGAAATTTAATCAAAGAAGTAGGAATGCAAGGAACTAATCCCACATAAGTTTCACTTGAACAAGGAATGGTTCTATCTAAAGGCGTGGACGAACCGCCCATTGATATAACAGGTTTTCGAAAATTAGTGGGTGCATATAATATCTTGTTTACATTAGACTAAACCTTTCCTATATTGTGGCTCAGTTAGTTGATATATACAGGAACTAAGAAGCTCACATAGACAAGTCCTCAAACATATTTTACGGTACATACATGGAACACTACAAATATTTTATGGTACATACAGTTATAGCAATATTAGTCGTAATGTTAACATGGATGAGTAATGTTAACATGGATGATGGTCAAAGTTCCTTACTGATCATATATTTTATTTAGGAAAGTGTCCAATAACATGGTTTTCTCAATAGCAAGTCACAATTCCCCTCGCCTCATACGAACTCGAATTCATGACGGGAACGACATCCACATGTCAAGATATATTGCTCGAAGTGTTAATGGCGGAGTTAAAGGGATGTAAAATGCAAAAGGTGATTATGTAAATTGATATTAAATTAGTGATTACTCTTTCAAGAAATCTTGTATTTCATTCTAGAAGTAAGCATATATATGTGATATCATTTTATCCAAAATTATGTGGAATATAAGAAAGCAGAAGTAAAGATGTACCCGGAAAAGACAAGTTAGCAAACATCCTAACCAAATTGCTAGTCTGTAATAAGTTGAAAGAGATGAAAAACAAGATTGGCATAGAAGACCTCCTGAAATCTAACTTCAAAATTAAGGGGGTGATTATTGACTAATTTCTAAGTAAGAGGCCTAAGTGCAAGTCGGCACTTATGGGTCGACCCAAGGAGTCGATAAACAAGTCGGTTTATGAATTCAATGGGTAATTAGTTTAACTAGGACTTAGTTTCCTAATATAATTGTATCTCATGTCTTGTTCACCAAGTTCGGATAACACCATATGTATAGTTTGCCAAGTTATGGGTATTATGATAAAGAGAGAGATTGCAATAAGGTTCTAAGTTATTTGCCAATAGCTAATGGGGTTCTAATCTAATGGCATGACGGTGATTATTTGTGCTTGTAATCTTTTAGGTCTCCAGATCGACGAGTTTTTTTCTAAAATGATAGTTTTCCTACATGATGATGTTCCTAGGTGAGTCAGACCTAAAGTATCAAAATCAGTTATGAAAGACTGACATCTCATCTCACGTGTATTGAAGGTAGTAAGAAATGCAGTTTATAAAAAATATTTTTGAAGTTATCACAAGTGAATTTATAGTTAATTTGTGTGCTTCCGTTTGTGTTTTGATATCTATACTTTACTTGAGCTGTTTATTAATACACGAATTGTAGGAAGTAGTCAGGATGCGACACATGTTTTGGGGGTGAGTATTATAAGCATTAATTTATATAATCACCATAATTGTGCGCCTATCACGTATAAAATTATACATTAACATGTATCTGACTATGCATAGTTATGTATATAAAATCACGCATAGTTATGCGCACATACATCATATATTTTTAAAATATTTTTTTGTAAATATTATAGAAAAGTAAGATTACATGGTAACAAACGTTTTGATTCCATCACCTTAAACCCACGCGAGCCTAATTGAATTCCATAGTGGAAAAGACCGAAGCTTTGGGTGGTGGAGCCTTTCATCGGAATGATTTGGAAGAAATGACCATCGCTATCTTCTTCTCGACTACATGTGATCATCTTTCTCTTTGCTTTGATTTCTTTGAAAAAAAAAAATAGGTTTACAAATGCTTTGAAGTCATGTGTGATGAAAAAGAAGAGAGATCGCACGAGGAAGAAAAGAATAGAAGAAGCGGTGGAAGATTATGCATAGCCTATTTGTACGTAAAGCTTTAAAGCTTTGCACTATGCCTTTTAAGGTAGTGATTTTTATAGATATCCCTTTCATATTTCCCCAAGCTAAAAAATTAATTACGTGTTTTCTTTTCCTAAAATATATATTATATATTTATTCATTTCATTAAAAAAAAACTTATGGTTTAGACTATTTTACCTTATTTTTACTAAAGGATTTTTACATATTGATGTTTTATTATTAAAATTGTTTAAAAATTTTAACAATTATGTTTCTTATTTTGGATATATAACTTTGATTATCAGTTGTTGTCGTTTTAAAATAAAATTTTAAAAGAGATGTAATTTTATTGTTTTTATTTATATAAAAGACTCGGACTTAAGGAAATATGTAATTATTGGTTTTAGAAAGTGAAATGCATAAAAATACTTTAGTAAAAATATAAGTAAAATATTCAACAAATAATTTCAATAAAATGAGTAAATATGTAATATATGTGTCTTAGAAAAGAAAACGTGTAATTAATTTTTTGGTTTGGGTATATCTGTAATAAATAACTTTAGAAACAAGAAATTTGTAAACGCCCTTTTAAGGTAAAGTACTTTTCATTTTATATTTACTTCAATTAAAAAAAATTATATGATATGCATATTTTTTTACGGCATGTTAATGATAAGTAACAGAAATTGGTAATTATTCCCATGTTAAAGATTAAACCTATTACATCTGAAAACTCTCTTTTAAAACAATGGATCACTACCTACTTAGAGCATTCACAGTCCATTCCTTATCTTTATTCATATAATTACACTAAAAATCACTACTTCTTCTCTCTCCTTTCAATTAAATAATATATTTTTATACCTTTTTCATTACATTTTCTCTCTCCTTCACTCACAACCACTTTCAAAAATATTAAAAAATTTATAAGGATTGTACAGTGATTCTTCAAATATACCAATCCACAATAACATTTTCTCTCTCCTTCACTCACAACCACTCAAAATCATTCCATATAATATACCAAACACACTCACATGATTATAGGGCATGGGTTGTGAATGCTCTTATATGCATATAACTTAAATATATTTTCATACACCTACTTTAGATTTGCTATAATGGAGGGAAGTCAAAGGGATAAATGATCACCATATTAGTGGAAACCGAATTTACCAAATGATATGAGCAAACCATAATTGGTATATGACTATACTAGTTTTAATTATCCGTGTATTAAACGGAAGGTGGAGAGTTAATTATTAAAATAACACAAAAACATAAATAAAACTAAATATATTATACGGGTTAAAAAAATAAAATTGATTAGTTATTGATTGTTATTTATATAATACTAACTTTAGTAAACCCGTATATTACACGAGTTAAAAAATAAAATATTAATTATGATAAAAGTTTATGAAGTATATAATGATAATTTAAAATAAGATATGATTAAAATTACATATGAGTAATAATTATAAGTAATAATTTTAATTTTAATTTCCAAAAAATTTAACCATTTTTTTCCAAACAACCATATTAAAAATATCATTTTTAAAAGTTTCTTATTATAACTCCTAATTTTAATTATTTTTAGTTTATAAAGAAGTTTACTTTTTAAAAACATCAAGTTTAAGATAATTTATATTTTTAAAATGTTTGATTTTTCAAAAAAACTCTTATTTTATAAAAATATTTTCTAGAAATAACATTAATAATAAGATATTTTCTCTTAATTTATTAAAAAAAATTAATCTTAAAAAAATTAAAATTATTTAATCTTTAATTTAAGTAACTATTTAAGAAGAGAGATGGACGGGAAAAATAATATTAGGGGACCTAGGAATATGAAAAGTGTTTTCTAAGTTACTCTTTTAGTATCATATATAGATATAGATTCCTAGTTCATATTATAGAACCAAAAGCAGAGTTGATATTTTAATTTTAATTTATATTAAAAAGCACAAAAGTTCGAATTTTGTCCAAAGTTTAAAACCAGCTTAGGATTTTTATTGACTTTTGATTGGTGTGTTTTGTCAAAATTGTCGTTTCAAATGTACATGGAATATAATATTGTTCGCCCAAAATAGAAAATTTTTAAAGGTTGTCACCTTAACATTGGTTTTATTGTTATACTTATAACCTGAATAAAAAATTCTATTAAAATTGGTCAACTTTTACCGTAAATAGCCAAACATCTCACCTGCAAATATATATATCCTGACCAATGACAAAAGAGTTCAAATATTAGTAATATAATTATCAAAGTTATTTATAATACAACACAAAGTTCCATTAGGGAATTTGTAGTCCTCGACCAAAACACCGGTTTGGGGCAAAAATTAATGAGCACTCTCCGATTTCATGGGAAGAATAGGGGAGTTTATCCCACTTGTATCTTATGTCCAGAATAACCACCTAGACCGTTATAACCCACTCCAAGAAAAAATACTTGCTAAATAAATTATTACCCGGGGGAATGAGAGTGACGCGAGAGCAGGGGCGTCTTAATGTTTTTGGAGGCCTAAAACGAAACTAAAATTTGAGGCATTTTTAAAAATTATTATAAAAGACCATCCTCCTTTATCCGGGCTTGGGACCGGCAATATTAAACTAAAAAAGTTTATAATTCGTTTTTTTTTTTAATAATGACCCTTTTTGAGATTCAACTAAAGCTTCTTGTTCTCTTTTTTTATCTTTGGTTCAACCTGATTCATGTTTTCTAATTCGTTTTGACATGTTCAATCAAATCTGGATGACTAAATCAAACTCAAACTCCTAAATCCAAAGCAAACTCCTAAATCCAAAGCAAACTCCTAAATCAAACTCAAACTATTCTATTTGACTAGCTGAACCAAAATACCAAAATACCAAAGCAACCTCCTAAATCAAACTCAAATATTTCCTTAATCCAAAATCAAATATTTCAAGCAAATCCCAAGTGGCCAAGTGATACAATGATTCTATATTCAAGCAGGAAAGCCAAATGAAAGTAAAAATTTAGAGCACAACTTATCTTATTTTGAGCACACACACGATCAACAATCTGAGGAGTGAGGATTTAGAGCAATTCGAATTGTGAACAGTGAACCTAGCACTCTAGCAGGCTGCAGCCAAACCAATTGGAGGATTTAGAGCACAAGTGCACAATAATCAACAATCTGAGAGTGAGAATCGAGCACCGAGCGCGAGCAAGCATCCAGATTCCAGAGCAATTCGTCGATGGTTGAACACAGGGTACTCAAATAGCAGACATCGCATGAACGGTGAATGGATCTTAACGTTCGGTTTTCGTCCGTTCGTTTCCACCTCCCCCGCCGCCCGGCCCAAACCTCCAATCATGATTCAAGTAATTAATTGTGTCATGTGTGTGTGTGAAGTGAGAATCTGTAGCAGACATCGTGGGCGGTAGACGTGAAGTGAGAATCTGCAGCGGCCGATGAGGAAAGAAAGAAACCTGAATTTTTTTTGGGCTTATTGGACTTGGGCATATTGGTGGCCTATTACCTTGATTGGGCCTAAAGCCCTAGCTTGTTTTTACAAGCCTATGGGCCGCCCATGCGCGAGAGATGAGTTGTATAAGTGAATACCCGCTTATTCTTGTGAACATGGGCGAAGCATTAAAGGGGCCGGGAGAGGCCCTCTCTTCCGCTCTCTTTTTCCGTCAGTAGTGTTAGTTTTTGGCTCGGTATTGTAAATTTTTATATATAATGAGTTCGTCCCCCATAAAAAAATAATTTCTTCCCACCCCCTTATGAAAAATATCCAAGCTTCGCCACTGCTTGTGAAAGAGATGAGACACACACATACACACGTAAGTAAAGCATTAAATCTTGTATATCTAAAGGAGAGTGTGTGATCAATCTAGTAAGAGTTGAAATAAGAAGCATTTCTAACATTAAAATGAAGATGGTAATGGGTGTAAATAAGTGATGTTACATATATAAGTAAATGAGTGTGATCACTCGCTGTAACATCCTAGGCAAATCCCACATCGACCGTGGACAGGAGAGATTCCGGTTCATAAGGAATGTCTGGTCTTTAATATCACCAACACGTTTTGGGGGTATTGATTGTGGATGAGAGGAGAACTCCACAGTTAAGCGTGCTCAGGTGGCAGCAATCCAATGATGGGTGACCTCCCTGGGAAGTTTCCACCCGGGAAACCAAAAGCAAATTCATGAGCTCCTTGTGTACAAAGCGGACAATATTGATGGTATGAGAGCCCGGATGTTACACTCGCTCCCCTAAATATAACTCACTAAGAAACCCTTAGTCAATATAAGACAATACATACAAATATGAGCTCTTACCATCAAATATTTACTCATCAAGATTATAACTCATTCCATATAATTTTACCTATTAGGACCACTTTCATCCAAATCCAACTATAACCAAGTATAAGTTGTTACACACAAATATGACCATTGAGACTTTTTTTTTTTTGTATTTTATAATATAATACAATCAAATATTACTCAATATGTTAGACAGTACTTACAAATTTAAGCAATTTATACATGTACGTTATGACCCATTACAATAAAAAAAACAAATTACAAACAAATGTAAGCAAAATATAATACCTTTACCCAAAAATGACCCTAATGCCGGTTTCAAGCAAAATTACCTATTGAAACTCATCCACCACTACTAATATTACCTCGACTAGGAGTGCGTTAGGTCAAAACCGAATCAAGCCAACTGGCTAGAAACCGAAACCGATTTTTCTAAACACTAAAACATGAGGACCGTACCATAGTGTCATAACTATTGAAGGGTGGGTTGGTGATTGGTCTCTGGTTACTCGGGTTGGGCTAGGACTGAATTTTATTTTGGGCCTGCATCAATACAAAGTTTATTTATAATGCCATGAGCAGTGCAATACAAAGTTCTAATTTCCGAAATAGTTTAGTTCCATGAGAAATGCAACATTATATTAGTTTAGTTCCATGAGAAATCCAACATAATATTATGTAAAATATGCAATGAAGCAAAATTTGTTTCAATTGTAGTCTAGTAGTTTACTAGAAGAAAACTAGTAGCAAGGTTAACTTTTAAAAAACTTAACATTTTCTTTAGAAAAAGGGCTCTTCAAGAACTTGATGTTAAAGCAATCGATAGCTTAAAAAATAGACAAAAATAATTGATCTGCCGAACGATACCCTAACCATTGAGATCTGAATTAAAAAAAATAATAATAATAAGTTTGATGGTGTTTGTTTGAAGTTACTGAACTCAGTCTTGGTATGAACAACCTCAAGTAATCAAGAAGAAGATAGATCAACTTTATGAACAACCTCAAGGATCAAGAACTTGAAGAGGATGAAAGATGATGAGGAATTTGGTTACACAGTATGAAGATATTGAATCAAAACGACAATGACTATGATGATATGATGAATAGGTGCCGTCTTATCTTTTTAGAAAACGAGCAATGTTGTTTCAGTTACCCAATATTAGTACGCCAAGTTAATTAGACCATGGTGCGTGGTTTTCATTCCTCGCTTCCTATCTACTATTACATCAGTGTAGCATTATTCTTCACCCCCAAACTCAACCATGAAAATTAGTATTCACTCCCCATTACTTTTTACTCCATCACTTTTTTCACTTGTTAACTATAATAATATTATTATATTCTTAAAAATATAAATATTAGAAAAATATCTTAATAGAGTTGTTTAAAGTATGAAGTATGAAGATTATTAGAGATCTTGATCTCCACATGGACATTTTTATTACAGGAATAGGGTTGACCTCGATGTTGTGGGGTGGAGATCCAAGTCATATCCAATTGGGTTTGTCTTTAGAAGATATAATTATTTTAATTCCACCCTTTATAAAGGAATGATAATATGACACACATATCTCAATATGTAGGTATAGGGGCTATATCCAAACAAATGTCTACTTTTTTTTTTTTTTTTGAAAATCTTATTTAAGCTGTGTTCGACTTGTTTGCAAATGCAAGGAACACGTGGTTAGATTTTAAAATGTTCCACTTATTCACTCGGACCACGTTTCACTCGTGATATAGGATGTTATAAGGATAAAAGTTAAAATGTTTAAAACTATTAATAGTAGAAATGACCGCGCGTTACCTCCAATACGACTGTTGCGTGTTTTTTTAGGAATTTGATTTTAGTTAGTATCGGATGTTCTGTGCGTTATGACGTACATTAAAAAATCAAAATATAGTTATTGAAAAACTAAATGAAAAAAACAAGTACATATATTATAAAAGTCTTTAATATAACTATATTATACCAACAAGATTAGTGAAAGCATGGCTACCATTTGTTGTCGGAAATCACTTATTACCTATATTTTAGGGGGGTTTCGTTTTATGAATATAGGTTAGAGTTTTATAATCATCGGATGCAGCTTTTGGTGATGATTTACATAGACCGGAGAAAGTTAATGGAGAAAATATCACCACAAATTACCATTTTAATTGTTATTAAGCTGTTATGTAAGGCCCCGTTCCCAGAGAGCTGGGACCTTACAGTTGGTCATTCATAGCGTAAAACATTTAAAACATGACATTTGCAGCGGAATTTCAACAAACATCCATTTAAAACATATAAATCATAATGTGAACAAACACTTGTCTCTCAAATATAATAAATATATTGTACTATTCAAGTTAAAATAGAATTCCATAATTTAGGGATGCCAAATCATGTGCGCCAAGTAGCTTCCACCCCCGTGCCATCCTCAGCATCAGCCTTTACCTGCAAACTATTATGTATAAAAGTCAGTTTTGCTGAGTGAGTCCTAATTTTAAATAATATAATAAAATATATACTTTTCTTCCTTTTAATGAACACGCATATATCATAACATATAATATTTCTTGTGACGAATCACATCATTAAACATGTTCATTATCTTTCTTTCATTCGTTCATTATCTTTCACTTCACCTTAAACCAGGTTTGCACAAAGCAAGAGCCCAAACGTCTTGATTGACAACGAATGTCAAACCCTACCGGTACATATAAACGCGGTAGCTAACCCCTGACAGTTGATCCATACTGCAAGGCGCATGGCCTGCTCATGAATACGGGTCCATAATCGTATATTAGACCCACATAAGTGAAGTCCATCCTAGTACTTGCAAGACTTTTCATCATCATACGGGCCCGATGGTAACATTTCTTTAGTTCCACTTTTCTTTAGTTCCACTTTTCTTTAGTTTTATCTTCCACTTTAATACATAATACTTTACTTATTAAGTATACAACACATCAGGTACAGTTTACCATGGAGCATAACTATCATCAGAAAGATAGAAGAATAACACCGTATAACCGACCCTCCGCGGGACAGCGGGTGTTCGGAGGTGGCAGCCCCTGATAGCGGGGTTCTAGGGGTAGCAGTCCCTAGTGGGGTCTAAGGGGCAACGCCCCTGGCTGGGGTCGTGCTGCCAGGTCAACATAAATTTTTTTATTTAAACGACTTTATATAACATATTTTGTTATAGAAAATTTTATTTTCTTGTTAAAACCTCTTGAAAACTTTGCCTTGAAAATTTTAGATTTACTATGCATAATAGCCCTAAAACATGAAAAACTTATAAATAAGGGGATCTAGTACTCACCTGGTCAAAGAAATAGTTTCTCGTTTAAGTTTTCTAGGCTAGATTCGTACTACACAGCCAGCACATAAGTTAACACTCAAATAGGTCATTTTTATACAATTTTGTTAGCAGTTTCGCTGGCAGTTTCGCTGACAATTTCGCTACCAGCTTCGCCGAATAGTTTCGCACGGCAGTTTCGCTGCCAGGTTCGCCCAACTTTCGTTGGAATTTCCTAGGTTCGCAAGTCCTACTGGTCAACCTGGGCACTAGCAAAATTACCAGTGAAACAATAGTTTCGCTAGGAATTCTCTTAGTTTCGCTGGAAGAGCCAACAGTTTCGCTGATCGGGCTCACAGTTTCGCTGGACGTATAAAAATAACGAACCGGCCCGTTTTTAACCCGAAATCTTAACGTTTTACGTCCATATCCTTGGTTTATCATCCATGAAACTATATCTAACCTTTTTACACATTTTCATACGTAAAAATGTGATCTTTATGTGATTCTTTAAAACTTTTGAACCCAAAACCCCAGAAATCCAGATCTGTTCTACAGAGGCGTTCAGAGGACGATTCTTACCTTGATTTGTTGCTCATTTCATGTGGTTTAAAGCTCAAACTCGCAGGTCTTCAATTCCTTCAACAATGGAACACCAAATCTTGATTTTTTTCACCTTCTCTCTCTACTTTCTCTCTCTAGAAGTTGGGTGATAGGGTTGCAAATGAGGAGGGTGGGGAATGATCATGCATGTTTAAGGGCTGATTATAGGCCCTTAATGTGACAACCGAAAAATTTCAGGTCAATACACGGCCCGACTTGGTCATAATTTTTCACATTTTACATGAGTTTCAATCTAGTTCTATCTATTTAAGGTCATTTCATGCATTTTAAAATTTCATTCATAACATTTCACGCATTGGTGATTCGACGTAATTACCATCTTTACATGCAGTACAACTGACACGCACAAACATTGATGATAATTAATATATATCCACTAATAAATACTTTAAAATGTTTCAAAGTATTTTAGATTCTAGTGTTTTAGAGTATTTTAAATTCCAAATTGAATACATTAGGAAAGCTTAAATTTATAAATAAACCTAATCGCGTAAATTGATATTATACCCGGAACGAATCATTTTAACGCGAATACTAAATACATGATGTATCACTAATATATCAACAATATAGAAATATTTAATATTATATAAGTTCTTATAATATTTTAAGGTATTCTAAAATGTAAAAAGTAAAAATATAAATATATGTAAAAATATCTATAGTGCAACAAATACCTCCCAAATACCTAATATTACACAAAAATTAAAAACCAAACCCCCATTTTCCCTCTTGAAACCGTCCACCCCACCCATCACCTCATCTTTTTTTATTTTCTCCTTTTCATGAAGAGATTCCTGTTTAACTTGTAAATCCAAGAGTTTACATTTTGATGCAACTATTTTCCAAGTGATTAAAGAAACATGTCTTCCATTCTACTTATAGATACTTTCTTCCTTCCTCAAATTTGATCAAAAAGTAAGAGTTGTCAAATCTCAAATTAGTCTTACAAGTATATGATATTATTAAACAAGACTCGCACTTTATAATTCACCTACACATTTCACCAACTTCCTTCTCTTCCCTCCTCCCTTCAAATTTCATCCAAGGCCTCATCACCACCATATCATTCCATTTTTAAACTCATTTTTTTATAAATCTTTGGTGATTCAAGTGCCATTGTTAAAGACCAAATGATTTTTAAAGCTTCCAAGCATCCTATAACATCTTTTCCACTTTTCCTTATTTAGTTCTTAGTTCAAAGGATCCAGTCTTTTTTTTCTTTACATTTCATGACTACCTTCTCTTTCACCTTGCTTGTTTAAGGTTATCCTAATCTTCTATACATCATCATGATGCGTTCATGTTCACTAACTCATCCAAAAGTGCTCTAGCAAAGTTTAAAAAGTAACAAAACATGTAAGACATTTTCTAGCAGATTCATATTTTGTGTTTTCGACACCATAACTCGACCTAAACACGGACAAATGAACCGTTTCTTGAGCCTAACATTAACCTTAGAATGTCTATTTTTAACGCATCCAACGATGAAATTTTTAGATAAGTATATCCCATCCAAAACGTACAAATATGATTAAAGTGTTGAATCTGAGTTTTTGGCAGATTAGATAGGGCAGAAAGATTGAGGCATAAGTTATGCTTAAAGTAATCAAATGGAGTTTTTCCTTCTGTGGTAACTTAGCTTAAGATGTTAGGTTTAAAAGTACTATAGGCTCTATTTGTGAATATTGGGTTTGACCCCTCAAAAAGGTGAAATCCATGGACATGTACAGAAAAATGCCGCACTGACATCTATTGCTTCATGACCCATTTCAAGGCACTTAAACTTAGTTACATATTACAAGATATACGTTTTTGGAAGCCTAAGACATAGATCCAGATATCAGATTTTATAAAAATTCTTTGTACCATTAAAAGAGGATGAGAACCAGACCCAAAAAATCTTCCTGATTCTATCAAATGTTCATATTTATATAAAGTAAACTTTTGGAGGTATTTGGTAAATAAAACATTAACGACTCGATGTGTCTAAATAGTCAATTGACATTTTTAAAACTAACTTTGTGGATGAGTTATGCATGACCATCTAGGGTTAGTAATCATGACCTCATGAATATATTATGATTTTATTTAGGAGATTTCTAGACCAATCATACGTACAGACTATTGCTAGTATTCACATGTGCATTACAGGTGAGTTTCACGGCCCCATTTTTACTTATTTTTATTTTAGGGGAGATTGCATGCAAATTACTATTTTCTTGGACATATTTACTTGTCAATAATTTCACATGTTATATAAGTTGTTGACTTACAGTATGAAGTCCCCTGCTATCGGACCGTTAGTTTATTTCCCAAAGCGAGGTAATCATGGATAGTACTATTGTGTTTGACTAACCCCACCCGGGTTAATTACCCTAACCTTGACTGGAGGTCTAAACGGGTGCATTATTAGCCTGTTCATCCCATGCTTACGGTAGGCACGGGTAGGGGCAATTTATTATAGTTACAGTATAGCTTCGGTTAGGGTGCTTGTATAATATTGTAGTATTGTATGATCGACAATCAAATCATGGAAAGGGTTATGGTCCATTACACTGTTTACTGTTACTTTAAACCTGTGAACTCACCAACTTTATGTTGACATATTTCGTGCATGTTTTCTCAGGTATTTGACATTTGCATCAAGTTAAGCTAGGTTGGGCCACATCACATTTAGGGCCCTTCATGCATTTTGGGACATTTATTTTCGTATTTGTCATATTTTGAAAACAATTACATTAGTTCTACTTCTTCCGCAACCCAACTCTGAAAAAAATTTATGTATTTTTAAAGTTATTTGCATCATAGGTTTACTATACCATGTAGTGGTCGATCAATGACTATGGTTTCCATGACGTTCACGTCCCATGGGAAACCGCTGTGGTTGGGGGTGTGGCAGATTGGTATCAGAGCCATTGGCTATAGGGAATTAAGTTGCATTTAGTGAGCCTAGACTATAACCATAGCTCATTGCACTACTTTAGTACATTATGCATTAACCTAACTTATATGAATTGAACTTGTGTGTTGCCTTGTCATATAGATGTCATCTGCATCGATACCGATCTACATTTTTTTACTTGGATGAGGAGTATTAGCCGACATCTTCGATCTCGTCTATAGGATCTACGTCTGCCATCTCGACCCCTACGCCCAACGTTGTGCTCCAGCCTACTGACCCCATGGAGGCCGAGACCCTTACACCTCCTCCTACTGTTGTCCCTACTCCTACTCTGGACCCCATTCTTGACACCAATGAGGCCATACCCACGACCGATATTCTAGGTTACCTCCCCCTCCCCCAGGCACGTATTAGTGGATGCTTGTACCCAAGATTCATGCCAATCTCCCGGAGGAGCTCATTCCATGAGTCACATACATCTTTGGATCGATGATTTCGATTGCCATTCTGGTGACCGAGTCACACATTTTTATCGAGCCACCACTTGAGCCTAGCCACACGGTCACCGATGCCCAGCTAGCTGACCCAACCCCTAAGCCAGTCGATACCCTTCCCGAGCCTACTAATTTCACCCCTCAGCCAACTGACACTAAGGTACTCGACTTCAATTTTGAGACTACTGATTTTGTCTCACAAACGGCCGACACCAACCCAGTGGATTCCTATCTGGAGCCTACTAAGTCCATTCCTCGTTCTGTTGACTCCATTCCGTAGCCAGTCGACCCTATTCCCCAGCCTACTGATTCAACCTCCCAGCCTACTGACCCTACTCCCCAGATTACTGACACTGATTCTTATGATCTCACTTCTGAGCCTGCTAACCCCACCCCTGTGGCCACTATTCCTAAACTAGTAGTTGTAGATATCCACCATCGCATCGTTCCAGCACTATCACTACCCTTGTTGCAACCCTACTAGACTCACCTTGGGGATGTGCTTCATTTTCACACACCTAGGAAGCTAGTCCATATCCTGATTTTTGTTTTCTTCGATACGGGTGCCGATAAAAGTTTTATGTCTGGTGAGTTTAGTCCACTACTTGGAATTGCTCCCACATATTTGAATTCTAAGTATATAGTAGAATTAGCCGACGGTAAATTAATCGAAACTGACAAGATCATACAAAGGTGTATTATGAAATTGCCAGATTACTTGTTCGATATAGATTTATTACCCGTAACTCTTGGGAGTTTCGACATCATTATTGGCATAAATTGGTTGTCGAAAAGTCAAGCAGAAATTGTTTGTCGTGAGAAGATTGTTCGTATTCTACTTCCAAATATAGAGACAATATCGATTGAAGGAGAAAGGCGTGGCACCATGCTAAGGATCATTACGTTTTTTAAATCCTGGAAGTACTTACGAAAAGGCTATCATGCAATCTTGGCACACGTGGTAGAGAAGCAAGCGGATGAAAAAAAGAATCGAGGAGATACCTATCGTGCGAGAGTACCCAGAAGTCTTTCCCGAGGACTTTCCCAGACTTCCACCCCAAAGACGAGTCAAGTTTTGAATTGACTTGGTACCTGGATCTGCTCCAGTAGCACGATCACTATACCGACTAGCGCCATCAGAGATGCAGGAGTTGTCAACTCAATTGCCAGAATTGTTAGATAAAGGATTCATAAGGCCTAGTTTCTCAAGATGGGGAGCTCCGGTCTTGCTTGTCAAGAAGAATGATGGATCATTCCAAATATGCATTAACTACCTAGAATTAAACAAACTCACTATCAAGAATCAGTATCCACTTCCACGAATTGATGACTCATTCGATCATCTTCAAGGTTCTAGCTATTACTCGAAGATTGATTTACGTTTGGGATATCACCAATTATTAATCCAAGAGGAGGATGTCCCTAAGACCGCTTTCTGAACTCGTTATGGTCACCACGAGTTCATGATCACGCCATTTGGGTTAACAATACACCAGCCGTATTCATGAATCTTATGAATAGAGTGTGCAAACCCTACTTGGATAAATTCATGATCGTCTTCATGGATGACATTTTGATATATTCACGAACCAAGGATGAGCATGAACAACATTTAAGGTTAATCTTGGAACTACTCAAGAACGAGAAATTTTACGCAAAATTCTCAAAATGTGACTTCTGGATCCGAGAAGTGCAATTTCTTGGGCATGTGGTTAACGAGAAGAAAATACATGTTGACCCATCCAAGATAGAGGCCATTAAGAACTGGGAAGCACTAAAGACTCCTACCGAGGTGCGATAATTCCTAGGTCTTACAGGTTACTACCGGCTCTTCATTGAAATTTTTCGAAAATAGCCCAACCGTTGATGACTTTAACCAAGAAAGATAAGAAGTTCGATTGGGGTGATAAAAAAGAAGCATCATTTTAATTATTGAACCAAAAACTATGTTGTGCACCAATTCTGTCCCTACCAGAGGAAAATGATGGTTTTGTGGTGTACTGCTACGCATCATGAAAAAGACTTGGCTGTGTCCTAATCCAACATGACAAGGTTATTGCATACGCTTCTCGACAATTGAAAGTGCATGAGAAAAATTACACTACTCACGACCTTAAATTAGGAGCTATCATTTTTGCACTACAGATTTGGCGACACTATTTGTATGGTACCAAGTGTACTATATTCACTGACCATAAAAGCCTTCAGCACATCTTCGATCAAAAAGGAACTGAACATGAGACAACGCAGGTGGGTTGAGTTACTGAACTATTATGATTGCGAGATTCCTTATCTCCCTGGAAAAGCAAATGTTGTAGCAGACGCTTTGAGTAGGAAGGAACAAACCAAAACCTTGCAAGTGCGAGCGTTGGGAATGACGATCCACACGAGTCTAACTACTCAAATTCGCGGCGCTCAATCCGAAGCACTAAAGGAACAAAATTTGAAGGAGGAATCTATTCACAGCATGGATAAACAATTTGAGATCAAGTCTGATGGAGCTTGCTACTTCATGAACCGAATTTGGGTACCAAAATTTGAAAACTTGAGGGATCTTGTGATGAACGAGGCACACAAATCCAGATACTCAATCCACCCGGGCTCTAATAAGATGTATCAGGACCTAAAGAAGTTATACTGGTGGCCTAAAATGAAAGCTGACATAGCCACTTATGGTAGCAAGTGCCTCACATGTTCAAAAGTTAAGGCAGAATATCAGAAGCCATCACTACTGCACCAACCAGAAATTTCACAATAGAAATAGGAACAGATTTCCAGGGACTTCATAACAAAACTACCCAAGACATCTATCGGGTGTGATACGATTTGGGTAATTGTGGACCGATTAACAAAGTCTGCATATTTCATACCAATTAAAGAAACTGATAAAATGGAAAGGTTGACCAGGATCTATCTCAAGAAGGTTGTCTCAAGACACGGTGTGCCAATCTCCATCATCTCCGATCGAGACAATCGATTCACCTCTAGACTCTAGCAATCATTACAAAAGGCCTTGGGTACATGATTGGACATGAGTACCGCATACCACCCGCAAACAGATGGTCAGAGCGAAAGGGCTATCCAAACATTGGAAGACATGCTTAGAGCTTATGTGATAGACTTCGGACACCGTTAGGATACTCATCTACCTTAGTTGAATTTTCTTATAATAACAGTTATCACACTAGTATCAAGGCTGCACCATTCAAAACACCATACGGAAGGAAGTGTCGATCACCATTATGTTGGACAGAGGTAGGCGATAACCAACTTACTGGTCCTGAGATAATACACAAGACAACTGAAAAGATCACTCAGATTCAAAACCGACTCAAAGTCGCGCGTAACTGTCAGAAAAGTTACGCTGACGTGAGACGCAAGCCATTGGAATTCTAAGTAAGAGATAAAGTTCTACTTAAAGTCTTACCTTGGAAAGGAGTTATTCATTTTGGTAAATGTGGTAAGCTAAACCGTAAATACATTGGACCATTGGAAATCCTAGAAAAGATTAGTCTCGTAGCTTATAAACTCAAGCAACCACAAGAACTTAGTAGTGTTCATGACACTTTTCATGTGTCAAATTTGAAGAAGTGCTTGTCAGATGAAACCCAAGTTATACAATTTGAGGAGGTTCAGATTGATGATCAACTTCATTTTGTTAAGAAACCTATTGAGATCATGGATCGAGAGGTGAAAAGGATGAAAAAAAGCCGCATTCCCATAATGAAGGTCCGGTGAAATTCCAGACGAGGACCCGAATTTACATGGGAATGTGAGGATCAAACGAAACTCAAATACCCTTACTTGTTTGAAACCCGAGCGACTAAGGAAGACACTAACTGAATTTCGGGATGAAATTCTTTCTAACATGGGGAGTATGTGACAACCAAAAAATTTCAGGTCAATACCCGGCCCGACTTAGTCATAAGTTTGCATATTGTACATGAGTTTCAATCTAGTTCTATCTATTTAAGGTCATTTCATGCATTGTAAAATTTCATGCATAACATTTCACGCAATGGTGATTCGGTGTAATTACCATCTTTATACGCGATACAACCGACACGCACAAACACTGATGATAATTAATATATATCCACTAATAAATACTTTAAAGTGTTTTAAAGTATTTTATATTCTAGTGTTTTAAAAATATTTTAAATTCCAAATTGAATACATTGGGAAAGCTTAAATTTATAAATAAACCTAATCGCGTAAATTGATATTATATCCGGAACGAATTATTTTAACGCGAATACTAGATACATGATGTATCACTAATATATCAACAATATTGAAATATTTAATATTATATTAGTTCTTATAATATTTTAAGGTATTCTAAAATGTAAAAGGTAAAAATATAAATATATGTAAAAATATTTATAGTGCAACAAATACCACCCAAATACCTAATATTACATAAAAATTAAAAACCAAACCCCCATTTTGCCTCTTGAAACCGTCCACCCCACCCATCACCTCATCTTTTATTCTTTTCTCCTTTTCATAAAGAGATTCTTGTTTAACTCATAAATCCAAGAGTTTTCATTTTGATGCAACTACTTTCCAAGTGATAAAAGAAACATGTCTTCCATTCTACTTATGGACACTCTCTTCCTTCCTCAAATTTAACCAAAAAGTAAGAGTTGTCAAATCTCAAATTAGTCTTACAAGTATATGACATTATAAAACAAGACTCATACTTCATAATTCACCTACACATTTCACCAACTTCCCTTCTCTTCCTTCCTCCCTTCAAATTTCATCCAAGGCCTCATCACCACCATATCATTTCATTTTCAACTTATTTTCTATAAATCTTTGGTGACAAGTGCCATTGTTCAAGACCAAGTGATTTTTGAAGTTTTCAAGCATCCTACAACATCTTCTTCACTTTTTCTTGTTTGGTTCTTAGTTCAAAGGATCAAGTCTTCTTTTTCTTTGCATTTCAATACTACCTTATCTTTCTCCTTGCTTGTTTAAGGTTAGCACCTTGTTCCTAATCTTCTATACATCACCATGCTATGTTCATGTTCACTAACTCATCCAAAATTGCTCTATCAAAGTTTAAAATGTAACAAAACATGTAAGACATTTTCTAGCAGATTCATGTTCTGTGTTTTCGACACCATAACTTAACATAAACATGGACAAATGAAACGTTTCTTGAGCCTAACATTAACCTTAGAATGTCTATTTTTTAACGCATCCAACCTTGAAATTTTTAGATAAGTGTAACCCATCCAAAACGTACAAATATGATTAAAGTGTTGAATCTGAGTTTTTGGCAGATTAGATAGGGTAGAAAGATTGAGGCATAAGTTATGCTTAAAGTAATCAAATGGAGATTTTCCTTTTGTGGTAACTTAGCTTAAAATGTTAGGTTTAAAAGTACTATAGGCTCTATTTGTGAATGTAGGGTTTGACCCCTCAAAAAGGTAAAATCCATGGACATGTACAAAAAAATTCTGCACTGGCATCTATTAATTCTTGACCCATTTCGAGGCACTTAAACTTAGTTACTATTAGATAAAATTAAATATATATGTTTGTATAAGGACTTATTATGTTTAGTCTCTATACTTGATGTATGTTCTATGTAATTATATTATGTATAAAGCATGGCTCTCCTCTCTTTGAGGGTATGCCAAACAGTTATCTCATTTACTTCTAAGACATAAATTTAGATATGGAAAAAATATCAGATTTTATAAAAAATTCTTTGTACCTTGAAAAGAGGATGACAACCATACCCAAAAAAATCCTCTTGATTTTATGAAATGTCCATATTTATATAAAGTAAACTTTTGGAGGTATTTGGTAAAAAGGAAACTTATACACATGGAAAGTATAATGCCATTATACTTAATATAAAACCCATTCAATACATTATGTATTTTGACGAAGATAACTATGAAGATAAGAATCTAAATAAAACATTAACGATTCGATATGTCTAAATAGTCAATTGATATTTTTAAAACTAACTTTGTGGATGAGTTATGCATGACCATCTAGGGTTGGTAATCATGACCTCATGAATATATTGTGATTTTGTTTAGGAGATTCCTAGACCAATCATGCGTACAGACTATTGCTAGTATTCACGCGTGTATTACCGGTGAGTTTCACAGCCCTATTTTTACTTATTTTCATTTTGGGGGAGATTGCATGCAAATTACTATTTTCTTGGACACATTTACTTGTCAATGATTTCACATGTTATATAAGTTGTTTATTTACCATATAAATTCTCCTATTATGGACCGTTAGTTTATTTCCCAAAGCGAGGTAATCATGGATAGTACTTTTGGGTTTGACTAACCGCGCCCGGGTTAATTACCCTAACCTTGACTGGGGGTCTAAACGGGTACATTATTAGCCTGTTCACCCCGTGCTTACGGTAGGCACGGGTAGGGGCAATTTATTACAGTTACAGTCTAGCTTCGGTTGCGGTGCTTGTATAATATTGTAGTATTGCATGATCGATAATCAAATCATGGAAAGGCTTGTGGTCCATTACACTGTTTACTATTACTTTAAAACCTGTGACTCACTAACTTTATGTTGACATATTTCATGCATGTTTTCTCAGGTATTTGACATTTGCATCAAGATAAGTTAGCTTGGGCCACATCGTATTTAGGGCCCTTCATGCTGTTTGGGACATTTATTGCTGTATTTGTCATATTTTGAAAACAATTACATTAGTTCTACTGCTTCCGCAACTCAACTCTGAAAATCAATTATGTATTTTTAAAGTTATTTGCATCATAGGTTTACTATACCATGTAGTGGTCGATCATTGACTATGGTTTTCATGACGTTCACGCCCCGCGGGAAACCGCCGTGGTTGGGGGTGTGACACTTAAACCCATCAAAACTTAGCCCATTAGGGTTAATTTAGTCCATAACCCACTTTTCTTCCTTATGTATATTAATTAACCCTTAACAAAGTCCAATATTGTTAAATGGCTTGTTTCGGAAATTTCAGGGCGTTACATGTTAATAACCGGCAAGGAAAGGGGAAGAGGGATTGGTGTTCAATCATAATAAATGAACGACATTGAAAGTAAATGGCGGTTTTATTTGGTCACATGTATATGCTTTAAACATTTGTCTTATAAGCATCCATATGTTATACTTTATTGTAAGGGCATACATCGAATAAAATGGTTAAATTTTTTAAATTAAGCATTGCTTTTCATATGGATGTCTTAGTCCATATGTAAAATTATCATTTTTCCTCATTTTACTTTTATTATAAAAGATATAGATAAATATTAAAAATTTTAAACTCACAATATGACCCTAAAAATATTAGTATTATAGTTATGATAAATATGAAGACGTATATAAGTTATATACTTAAATATTTAAATAAAATAATAATTAATTTAACTAGTATTTAGTTATAAAAATATGATTAGTAACTATAAATTAAATGTTAATTTTTATTATAATAAATACAAATAAAATTTAATAAAATGAACTAAATAATATCATATTATTAAATAATATATTAATAATGTGTATTAAATAATACAATAACTAGAAGAAGTTAATTAAATAGGGGGCAAAAGTGAAATTATTGCATAAAACACTTGTACTATATTCTTAAAATGTTGTATAGGCATCTTACATTTTGAATGAAATTACAATCTTATATTTTTAAAATGTATTATATAGTAGTATAGATTTAAAGCTCAAATTTAATAAACTGTAAAAACATATAATCAAATAATACCATCCATATTGCTAACAAAATGTTCAATACATCAATTGTCATGAAAAACAAAATATACAAACAGTAAGACAAAAAAGACAATAAAAAAAGAAGAAAAAACAAGAAGTGACTTCCTCCTTAAAGAAGCATGTACAATTTAGTCTGTTGTGGAAGCTTGGTCTTAAGATATTTTTTGAACCAATTCTTTGGAGAAAGAACAAATTAGGCCACCCATTCATAGAATAATAAAACATGTTTTAAGTGGATTTTAGTTGACCACTCAGTTGGTTAAATCAATAGCTAGTACTGTAAGATCAAATTAATTTTGAATTTAGTATAATGATATTTCTATCTTTTACTTTACTTGTTAACTTATTTATCTTTACTTCGTTAAATTTTTGTTAATTACTCTTAGCTTGGTTCAACTTTAGCCATAAATTCTATCACTAGCTTCTCTCTTTTTGGTAATTTGGTGGCTTTTGAAATGATTAAAATAAAATACTTTTTAATTCATTCATTTTATTGTTTGTAGCTTGTATCACTAAGATACTAATTCATTGTCTTAAATTGATTAATATAATAACACTATGCTGTCTATGATATGGAAAACGGGTGAATGCCACCCGGTGCAAAATCTTTACTTTGTTAAATTTTTGTTAATTACTCTTAGCTTGGTTCAACTTTAGCCATAAATTCTATCACCAGTTTCTCTCTTTTTGGTAATTTGGTGGCTTCTGAAATGATTAAATTAAAATACTTTTTAATACATTCATTTTGTTGTTTGTAGCTTGTATCACTAAGATACTAATTCATTGTCTTAAATTGATTAATATAATAATACTATGTTGTCTATGATATGGAAAACGGGCGAATGCCACCCGGTGCAAACACATCATGGCTCATTTTAGACTTGTAATGGCTTAGAACAAAACTTGATAGAAGGTTTCCAGTGAACATAAAATAGTAGTTAAAATACCTTAAGAGTTTCTCGATTCACCGCCTCCTTACTAGTTGTCATATCCACAGCCACCACCACGTTGAAAGTTACAATACCCCCTGCCAAAAAAACTACTCAACCTACCCACAAGAACATACCAAATTTGTGTTCTAATACAGTCATATTAATGATTTATTTGAAACATACTTGATCGTCATATTGATGTAACACACAAAATGATGAGGCGATTGAAAACCCTAAATCAAAGTGTGAAGATATGTAGTTGTTTTTAGAGTTCAGGGACTATTATATGTATAGGCTCTTTTATAGGGACTATATTTGTAAGTTCTTTTATTTAGTTTGTTAATAACCGTTAGAGGTCGTTAGAGCATAATTAGGGGAATTAACAACATCCTGATTCTACATATAAGAGGATGGTGTGTTTTCACTTTGATTTCAATTTTTACTCTCCTTTCTCATATGTGGAATTCTCTTTCATATTCGATATATACATTTGAGTTCTTGTTCAATACTCAAGTTCATCTTCATAGTCATTGTTCATACAATCTATTCTTGAAGTATTGAGAGATCGATTCACTGACGTGTTTATCACAATTGGTATCAAAGCCTGGTTCGTGGCTCGATTCAGTGAATTGAATCAAGAAGGTCATTCCCTGAAGGTTCTCCCGTCCTCTTCCGAAGCACGAACAATTTCTTTCGAAGCCTGATCAATTTCTTCCGAAGGTTGATCAATCTCTTCCGAAGGTTGATCAATCTCTTCCGAAGGCTGTAGAAGAAGACAATTTCAGGTCAAGGAATTGCTAAAATGGTATCAACAAAGTTCGAAATAGAGAAGTTTGATGAGAAGAACGATTTTGGATTATGGAGAGTCAAGATGAGAGCGTTGTTGGTTCACCAAGGAATCATGTCAGCCTTGAGTGGAGTAGCACCACAACCAGCGGCAGATGCAACCGATAAGGAGAAGGCGAAGCTAGATGCTAAGTGGAAAGACATATTAGATAAGGCTCACAGTGCTGTAATCTTGAGCCTTGGTGACCGTATCTTGAGGGAAGTCTCAAAGGAGACAACAGCAGCAGCCGTATGGACTAAACTTGATAGTCTATACATGACAAAGTCTCTTGCAAATAGACTCTATTTGAAGAAGAGACTTTATACCTTCCCAAGTTGACCAGAAATCTAATTTCTCTAGGCACTTTTGAGAAATCTGGTCTGGTAGTCAAACTCAGGAATGGCAAAGCCAAGATTGTAAAATGGTCAATGGTTATGATGACTGGCACTAGAGGAGAAAATAACATTTACCTGCTAGAGTTGTAGAAACAAGACTTGATTGACAACTCAAGGGGAGTTGAGATTAGATTCTGTGAACACTGTGTAATGGGTAAGGCACACAGGGTTAAGTTTACAAGAAGTAAGTATACCACTCAGGGAGTATTGGATTACATCCATTCAGACATATGGGGACCAGCTAAACATCAGTCACTCGGAGGAGAAAGGTATTTTCTTTCTTTAATTGATGATTACTCGAGAAGAGTGTGGGTCTACATACTCAAAACTAAAGATGAAACTTTTAATAAGTTTAAAGAGTGGAAAACCCTTGTTGAAATTCAAACTGAGAAATGAATTAAAAAGCTTAGGACTGATAATGGTTTAGAGTTTTGTAATACTCAATTTAATTTGTTTTGTAAGTCACATGGCATAGCAAGACATCTTACTATTCCAGGCACCCCTCAGCAAAATGGACTTGCTGAGAGGATGAATAGAACCCTGTTGGATAAAGTAAGATGTATGCTGCTGAGTTCAGGGTTACCCAATGCATTCTGGGCTGAAGCAGTTACAACTGCAGCCTGTCTAGTAAATAGGTCACCTTCTAGTGCCTTGGGTATGAAAACTCCTATGGAGACTTGGTCCAATAAGAAGACTGATTATTCTAATCTCAGAGTCTTTGGTACAGTTACTTATGGTCATATTAAGCAAGGTAAATTGAATGCCAGGGCATATAAGGGTGTGATCATAGGGTATCCTGATGGCCAAAAGGGATATAGAATATGGAGGTTTGATGATGTAAGTCCTAAGATGGTAGTGTGTAGAGATGTAACATTTCAAGAGAATGTCTTTTATAAGGATGTAGTTGGTAAGATTAGGAGCAAAGATTCTCAGTCTGAGAGTGATAGTCATGGATTTCAGATTGAGGTGGAGTCTGATGAGCAGACTGATGGCTTTACTCCTGCCAGGACTAACAATGACAAGTCAGGCTGCAGTTCTAATGGCAATGCCGAAGGAACTGAACAGCAGGATTCTTTGAGGTCTATATGATATAGCCTTGCTAAGAATAGACCTAAACGGAATATAAAGCCACCTGTGAGGTACAGGGATTCAGAAGAAGAAAGTGTTGCTGATGGAGATGTGTCAGTATTTGTCTTTGTTGCTGCTGAAACTGAAGATACCAATGAACCTTTGACATTTAAGGATGTTATGCAGTCTCATGATAAAAATAAGTGGTTGAAAGCTATGCAGGAAGAAATGAATTCTCTGTATAAGAACAAAACTTGGGTGTTAGTAGACAGGCCGGATAATCAAAAGATAGTTCCATGTAAATGGATTTTTAAGTTGAAAGATGGCATTCCTGGTGTTGAGAAACCAAGATACAAAGCTAGGTTGGTGGCTAAAGGGTTCGCTCAGAGAGAGGGTAAAGACTATCATGAGATCTTTTCACCTGTTGTAAGGCACACTTCTATAAGGATTCTATTGTCTTTGGTTGCAGTCATGAATATGGAGTTGGAGCAACTTGATGTAAAAAACTGCATTCTTCCATGGCAGTTTAGATGAAAATATATACATGACTCAACCACCTGGGTATGAGGAATCAGGGAATAAGGTATACTTGTTACAAAGATCACTGTATGGACTTAAACAAGCACCTGGACAATGGTATAGAAGGTTTGATGACTATGTGCTATCATAAGGTTTTTGTAGGAGCATATATGATTCATGTGTTTATATAAGGAAAGGTAAGGATGAGTCATTCTTATATTTACTCCTATATGTAGATGATATGTTGATTGCAAGAAAAAATAAGGCTGAAATCAAAGAGGTTAAGCAAATTTTAATGGATGAATTTAAGACGAAGGAGTTGGGGCCAACTAAGAAGATATTAGGAATGGAAATTATAAGGAATAGAGAAGTTGGTCAAATTAGGTTGACACAATCATCTTATGCCAAAAAGTTATTGAAAAAGTTTGGTATGGATAAGTGTAAGCCAGTAAGCACTCCTTTAGCTTAACATTTCAGTATGTCTGCTCTTGATTGTCCTCAGTCAGATAAGGAGGTTAACTACATGAATCAAGTGCCCTATGCTAATGTTGTAGGAAGTTTAATATACTTGATGGTATGTACTAGGCCTGATATCAGTTATGGAGTACGTGTGGTGAGTAGATATATCTCTAATCCAGGTAAAAGACACTAGGAAGCAGTAAAATGGATACTAAGATATATCAGCGGGACAACTGAAGTTGGATTAGTCTTGGAGAAAATTCTGATGATGTTGACAAGGTGATAGGATATGTTGATTCAGATTTTTCTAAAGATCTGGATAGAGGAAGATCTCTCACTGGTTATGTGTTCAAGACATTGGGGAGTATTATAAGTTGGAAGGCTACTCTTCAAAATATGGTTGCCCTGTCAAGCACAGAGGCAGAATACATAGCCTTAACTGAGTCAGTTAAAGAGGCTATTTGGCTAAAAGGTTTTGTTGATAAACTAGGAGTTGAATCTAATGGCACACTTGTTCTCTGTGATAATACTGGTGCAATTTAGCTTGCTAAGCACAGTGTTTTTCATGAGAGAACAAAGCACATTAGAGTTAATCTTCATTTTATTATAGACATAGTTAACTCGAAGGAAGTTATAGTAAAGCATGTTTCAACTGATGAAAATGCAGCTGATGCTTTGACTAAAGCTCTTCCTTCTGCTAAGTTTCATGTGTGCTTGAAGCTAATGGGTATTGGTTAATCATTGTTGACCAGAGTTTGCACTAAAACAACTCTAAGGTGGAGATTGTGAAGATATGTAGCTGTTTTTAGAGTTCAGGGACTGTTATGTGTATAGGCTCTTTTATAGGGACTATATTTGTAAGTTCTTTTGTTTAGTTTGTTAATAATCATTAGAGGTCGTTAGAGTAGAATTGGGGGAATTAACAACATCCTGATTCTGCATATAAGAGGATGGTGTGTTTTCACTTTGATTTCAATTTTTACTCTCCTTTCTCATATGTGGAATTCTCTTTCATATTCGATATATACATTCGAGTTCTTGTTCAATACTCAAGTTCATCTTCATAGTCATTGTTCATACAATCTATTCTTGAAGTATTGAGAGATCGATTCACTGGTGTGTTTATCACACAAAGGAAAAAAGAAAAATAACAATTGAAGTTGTTACACATCACACATAGCACTCATTAGATGGTGGATGATGAAGCAAATCAGGGGAAACAAAAGTTCCTCAAAGCCTTGTTACATATCGAACAAAATAGTTACAAAAATCACAATACAAATAAATATTTGGTTCATCAGACGAACAACAAATCAGAACTTAAATTTATACGATCGTTGAAGCCTTCATTAACTGAATTTGGTTTTGAAATCGGTGTAGAAGGTGTGGATATGAGAGACTTGATGAGAAAGAAAGCAGACGTGATTGTAAGATGTGTTATAGCATCCCTATTGTAAGCGGGTTATTAGGTTTATATAAGGACTGAAATGAGTAAAGAAAAAAAAAGTGTTTCAGAAGTTGCCATATGAATAAATATAATCTTAAAAGATGTCATGTAACACAAAATAAGTTACTTTAATTTAATAGTAATATAAGATTGCAACCGACACTTGTTTTCAAAAAACAATTGATGTGCATTGGCATTTTTGCAAAAATGATTAACCATGCTAATTGTAAGATTGGTTAGAGTACCCATAGCGAGATTTGTTGAACTTAGACACAAAGCTACAGTTATAATGTAATAATAACTAATTTAGAAAACCGTATATTATATGGGTTGAACGAAAATATAAAAATAACAGTTACTAATTGTTATTTAAAAATTATTAAATATTTTTTTTAAAATAAAATATGATTGAAAATACGTATAATTAATTTAGTTTTATGTAATAAGACAATAACAATATTTTTCCAAACTTTCATCTTTGAAAAACTTTTACTCTAGAAAAAAATATATTTTTAAACACTATATTTTTTTTAAATACTCTTTTTTAACAATGTCAGTCTTTCAAAGATGTTTGTACAAAAAACTTCATATTTCATATAACTTTATTTTTAAAAACAATTACGTTTTTTTAATATGCAAGAAACATGTTTTTATTTTATCAAAAAATCTATTTTATAATTTGGAAAGTATATAAAAAATATCATTAGCATCTATTGTCATAATTAAATGATTGACTTGCTTAGATAGTGACACGTGGCAAAACTAGTGCTAGAAGACGACATGTGGCAAAATTAATTTTGTTTTATTAGATAAAAATATTAGGTTAGTGATCCATGTGTTACTGATGTGCGTTTTGATATATAGATTGATGTGCGTTTTGATATATAGATTTTAATAATAGATTTTACACAATTAAGCTTTAAAATTATAAAATGATTTTCATATTATGACTAACTATACATACAATAGGCAAGTTTACATATCGGATGTTAGTATAGTTTTTGATAAAAACCAAGTATTGATCCGTGAACACAAGAGCTCCTAATACTAAGTATTTATCATTATCTAGCTGATGAAATATGATATGTATATGATTAAGTAATTAACTGACAATTAATCTTATTGAAGAAATCATACAAAGATGAAAATGATCAATCATTGAAAGATATCACTTAGACTTTGAATCCGTTTAGCAAAACAATGACAACATGTATGAACATATGGTGAGTTCATTTTCTACACATGAAACATGGATGTAAACTAGACTCATGTTAAGGTTATCTAATCATATAAATCTTTGGAAAACTAGAACGATAAACACATAATAGCCACCTAAATTCATGTCATCAAAAACCAATGATATAATAAAGCTAAATTTAAAGATGGTTTGGACTTCGCGGATACCAAACCCATAAATCTTTGTAAAGTTAACACGATGAACATATGGTAACCACCTCAATTTGCGTAATGTAACAACAACCATGCAATCCTTCAACTTATGAATGTCCTAACATGAATACACGAACCTTAATTTTACTTAGAGTTAATCTCGGTTTTGGTCCCAGTGTTTTGCAAATTGACTCCACTTGAGTACCAATATTTATTTTGTCTCCATTTGAGTACCAAATTTTAAAAAAGTTATCTGTTTCAGTCCAAATTTCGAACGGTGTTAACATTTTCTGTTATATTTTTTAAAAATGACCAAAATACCCCTAAGGGCTATAAAAATATCACCATCTCCACCACACACCACACACCACCGCCACCGCACACCACCGCCGGCACACTCCACCTACCGGCGAAAAACGATCGAAAGAACCGATCAACGATTGAATTGGAGAAACCGAGATTAACTCTAAATTATATTTTGAATAATAAAGCCTTAAAAGATTGGGGCTTTTGGGTATGAACATGATGACCAGTTTTCTCAACAAACAGGGATAAAATCTGTGAATCTTTCCAAGGGAAGAAGAAAAAAAGGAAATTTAACCGCAATTAGGGCTATTTTTTTCCCAAAAACCCTTAATTTGGGACGTAAAATCACTGGTACGTAACCCTAGTTTTTCAAAGATTCTACGTGTTTCCCATTGCAAGTTGAAAGTCAAGAAAACCATGAAAATGAGCATGTAATCGATTTGGAGGGAGGAGGTGATGTAGATACATCATCAATATCATCAAGTGGATCCAGTAGTTGGTGCGGACGCGGCCGCCGCCGGCGTCGGAGGCTTCGAGGAGGAGGAAGGGGATGTTGTGGGAGTGGAGGTGGACGGTGGCGGCTAGGCCGGAGAGGTCGGCGCCGATGATGATGGCTCCGGTGGTGGTGGGGTTTGTTTGAGAGGTTAGGGGTGGGGGAGTTATGAGGGAGACTTATGGTAGGGGTTTGAGGTGGTGGTGGTGGTGGCGGTGGTGGCGACGGAGGTGGTGGTGGTGGTGGTGGTGGTGGAAGGTCCGGCGGTGGTGTGTGGTGGCGGTGGTGTGTGGTGGTGGTGGTGGTATGTGGTATGTGGTGTGTGGTGGAGATGGTGATATTTTTATAGCCCTTAGTGGTATTTTGGTCTTTTTAAAAAAATCTAACAGAAAATGTTAACACCGTTCGAAATTTGGACTGAAACAGACAACTTTTTTAAAATTTGGTACTCAAATGGAGACAAAATAAACGTTGGTACTCAAATGGAGTCAATTTGCAAAACACAGGGACCAAAACCGAGATTATATATAGTTACACATAAACAAAGTTAGGAGATATTCATAAAAAACACAATGGTTTTCACAAACAGATGTATAAGGATGCACATTGGTTCAACTTTACTAAATACTCAACCCTCATTTATCATTTCTAGTCAAATGCCATAAACTTCACACACTAATGTATGCAATTCATGAATAGATGTTCTAAAACATAGTTTTCCAACATGTATCTAATGTAACTTATAAAGAGTATTTAGCCTATGAGACTTATAAAAACCACAACTAAACTTATAACCAGGGAAGAAAACATGATGAATTTAGAGATTTTCAAACCAAAGATGAATAGAGGTGAGTTGTGTGAAGTTGAATCTACCTTTGAAATGCTTGATCTTTAATCTTATCTTGAACTCTTAAAAAAATTCTTCCAAAATCATCATAAGGTTAGAGAAAACGGGTTTTCTCCTTCAAAATTAGTCTCTGCCAAATGAGGAAGAAGAAGGCTACAAAGAGGGTCTGATGCGTGTTATGATCATGTAGTTTTTCTTTTGAGATCACTAAGCAACTATAAAAAACTATAAAATCTAAATTAATCACGACTATATATCGATAAAGATGAATGTGTAACACAAAAACATTTAAATGGATAAATACATGCATTATTAACATGTATATTTATTCACATAGCAGTTACACTAGTTGACAATACTTGAAATGACACATGGTAAATCAATTCATATAAGTTCATAGTGATATATATATGATATATATGTTGATGAGATAAATTGAAATAAGAAAGTTAACATAATGTAATAATATCAAAAACTTATGTCGTTCCATAACATAAAATAAAACTAGAATGGTTGAAGAGAAGAATAAAAAAATATTAAGTAATGAACTAATTAGATAAAGGTTACAAAAGTATGTAACAATTATACATAACTAAGATAAAGAATAGTTAAAATTTAAAATTATTTATACATAATGATGTAAATACTTCTTTGTATAATGATATTGAAGGTTATAAAGGATGTGTAAATGTCATATCAATTGAAGGTTGTTCAAAAATAAACATTATTAAAAATATGAATAAAGTCATGAATTTTATATTAACTAAAAGAAAAATGTTATTTCAAAAGAAAATATGACAGACATTTTTATTTTAATAAAATAAATAATTGTTAACAGTAATATTAAAATTAATAAATTAATAATTGTTTGTTAACATAATTGGCAACTTCTTATAACTTCTAGAAAGATGTTGTCACACCCCCGCTAATAGCAGAAACACGGGGAATGTGAGCTAGACAGGATCGTCATAACACATGGTATATGATAGAGTAGCAATAAAAATATGATGACAAGCGTGTCATGACGACACCCGAACACAAATGGAGACTTGTGTCGTGTATAATCAATGTTCACGACAGCATAGTCATAAGCACAACATAAATGATCACATAAATATTGGTGATAACTTGTAAAGTGGATTCCCACAACTCGGGAACAAGTATACAAAAAGTCATGTTCAAGCTTTACAAGGGTAATAATTACAAAATGCATCCTAGGGTCTCCTCTAAAAGGCGGCACTCCTAGATCTTCAATTACCCTGATCACCTGAAAAGAAATGCTCAAAAAGGTCAATATAATTGTTGGTGAATTTCGCAGGTTTTAAGTAATAAAAGATGTTAAAATGAAAACAGTGAGTAAGTTTAATAAAAGTTACCGCGACTACACTTATGTATAGGCGGTTTTACTAGTTATAAATAGCTACAGCCAAACCTAATGTTCGGTTCCTCACGAGAATTGATGGATGTAAAGAAACATTCCCAAAGTTTAAATAGTTTATTAAGACGTAGCAAGATCCACACAGCGCGTACGTATAGTTTATAACCAAGCCAATCCTTAGGTCCCATTACCGGGATTAATGGTTATATGAAAAAGTTTTCCATAGCATAATAAGTTAATATGATGTAGCAAGATCCACACAGCGCATACGTTTAGGTTACAACCAAACCAATCTTTAGGTCCCATTACCGGGATTAATGGTTGTAGTGGATGATCGGCTTAGAAGAACCACACAGAAGAACCACACAGAAGAACCACACAGCCGAGAGCATCCAAGGTCAGTGGCATCCACATATAGCATCAATCAACACATAACATCAAGTAGTAGTGCATAGTAGGGTGATACCACTAAGTCATACATAGGGGTAACATAGCACATAGTTCAAGTTCGCATAGCAGCAATCACAAGATAAGCAAGTTAAGATACTCATAGAAGTAGTAGCCAACTTCCACTAGGGAAGGTTCCTGAAAACAAGTTAAGTAGGTGAGCATTCCTTTCCCCCAAGTTAAAGATATTTGAAAAGGTTTTATAAGAGTAAAAAGGGGCCACGAAACTCACTGAACAGATGATAGGCACGTGTGATGAATATTCCCAACGGTAGGATGCTATGAACAGTCAAACACCTATTGACAGTTACTGACAAGCATTAATAACGAGCATAAAGCATAAGATGATATCAATAGGCTCGGGCAGTTTCGGTTCGGTCGTGGGTTGTACACACACATGCAGTCACACACATCTCAGACTAGGTTATTTTAAATAATATGTGCCTGTTGATAGCGTTGACTTTAATCTTTGTGGTCAAGCTATGACACTTTATTAATGTTACCTTATCGTCGCAAGATCTCCGAAAAGGGGATCCATACACACACACATCATCAGTCATACAACAGGACCGGACGCACGACTCAACCCTTCCTTTGTACGAATGGACCTTCAGTCATACGAATCAGCTTCATTCGTACGATTGAACCTCCATTCATGCGACTAAGCATTCAGTCGTACCATGCAAGTCCCAATCATACGACTCAACCCCCATACACACGATTGAACCTTCATTTGCACGAATCGGCTTCATTCGTGTGATTGAACTTTCATTCGTGCGATTGGACTTTCAGTCGTACGACTCACGCACAATCGCACACAATCTCATTCGCACTGACTCAATCGCACGCACACTCACTCGCACAGACTCATTGGCACACACATTCATTCGCACAGACTCATTCGCACACACATTCATTCGCACAGACTCATTCGCATGACTCAGTCGTGCGATTTGCCCAACCGCACAGCTCAGTCGCACGACGCACTCATACGCCTAACCCAGTCGCACGACGCACCCCAGTTGCACGGTTCAGTCGGCCGAATGGCCCAGTCGCCCTGCACAGCAGGTCGCGACTGCACAGACCATCGAGCAGCGTCCAGCTGCTCCGAGCATGGTTTTCACGCACCAAAAACCTCCAGAACCCATATCCTAACATGTCTAGACAAGAAGCACACTCAAAAACACAACATGCAAGCCCACACGACCTCATGTGCTCGGATGAACCCGAGCACCCGAAACCCTAGAAAACGCAGCAGCTAAATCGAGCAAGAAGCGGGTCAAACGAGGTTATCTACCTACTAGGAGTGAGTATTCACGATGATAACCAAGATTTGACGACGAAAACGCAACAAAACGTGATGAATTTTGGTGCTAGATTGGTGTAGAAATGGGGAAGAAGAAGAAGAACGATGAAGAAGATGATTGTGAAGAAGAATGGCTAGGAAATGGGTATTTATACCCAGCCTAGTTTCTTAAAATGTCAAGTTTAGTCCCCGCACTTTGCCCCCGGGTCCCAAATTTTGTTTCGGTTGAAAACGTTATTTATTAGTCTTGTTTTTATTAATGATAAAACGTTGTTAATATTATTTACAAGTTAAAAATGATTTTATACGTGACAATAGTTTTTATATAAAACTGGCGCGTTTAGTGTTAACGGGGCAAATCTCAGAAAAACGTCTTAAGATAACGACAAGTCAAGCAAAGCATACAGGCATAATATCCATATAGATGGGCTATAAAGGTGAGGGATGACTGACAACAAAATTAACAGATTACGTCAATAGACGGACCTTTGGTGACGGATGTTACAGTATCCCCCAGTTGAGGGAATTTCATCCCGAAATTCAATTGGTGCTAGGTCCGGGTGCGTCATCCTCGAATAAGTGTGGATATTTGAGTCTCATCTGATCTTCACGTTCCCATGTAAACTCTGGCCCTCGTTTGGAATTCCATCTCACACGAATAATAGGTATCTTGCTGCGCCTCAACCTTTTGACCTTTCGGTCCATGACCTCAATAGGTTCCTCCATAAAATGGAGGCTTTCATCAATCTTGATATCCTCAATAGGTACGTGAAGTGATTCGTCAGCTAAACACTTCTTGAGGTTTGATACATGGAAGGTATCATGTACACTGTTAAGCTCTTGTGGCAACCGTAATCGGTACGCCACAGGACCCATTCTTTCTGTGATCTCGAATGGTCCAACATATCTTGGGGCCAACTTCCCTTTCTTTCCAAACCGTACGACCCCTTTCCACGGAGAGACCTTAAGCAACACTCGATCCCCAACGTTAAACTCTAGTGGCTTCCGACGGTTGTCGGCATAGCTCTTTTGGCGGTCTCTAGCACCTTTGAGTCTGTCTTTGATTTGGAAGATCTTATCGGTGGTTTCTTGAATGATTTCGGGACCTGTTAGCTAGCTTTCACCAACCTCGGCCCAACATACAGGCGATCTACATTTCCGTCCATACAATGCTTCAAATGGAGCGCATCCAATGCTTGTATCGTAGCTGTTGTTGTAAGAGAACTCAATCAACAGTAAATGAGTGTCCCAGCTACCACCAAAGTTGATTACGCAAGCTCTAAGCATGTCTTCTAATGTTTGTATAGTTCGTTCACTTTGGCACTCTGTCTGGGGGTGATAGGCAGTACTCATGTCTAATCGAGTGCCCATCGTTTTCTGTAACGTCTGCCAAAATCGTGAAGTGAACCGACTGTCTCGGTCGGATATGATTGACACCGGCACCTCGTGCCGTGTCACGACCTCTTTGATGTACACCCTTGCTAGCTTATCCATCTTGTAGTTTTCTCGGATAAGCAAGAAGTGAGCGGATTTTGTCATTCGATCCACCACGACCCATATCGAGTCGTGTCCGCTTGGCGTTCTCGGGAGTTTGGTAATGAAATCCATAGTGATGTTCTCCCATTTCAACTCGGGAATTTCAGGTTGTTGCAATAATCCTGATGGTTTCTGGTGTTCAGCCTTGACCTTTGAACAAGTCAAGCATTTGCTCACATATATAGCAATATCTTTCTTCATGCCTGGCCACCAGTACAACTCCTTCAGATCGTGGTACATCTTGTCTGCACCAGGATGAACAGAGTATCGAGTCTTGTGTGCTTCATCCAAGACTAGTGTACATACATCTCCCCATCTGGGTACCCATATACGATCCACGAAGTAATGTACGCCGTCATCCTTGCGAGTCATTTGTTTATCCAACCCTCGGAATTGTTCTCCCGCAAGGTTCTTGTAAGGCCCCGTTCCCGGGGAACCTCACAGTTGGTTAACCATAGCACAAAATCAGCTTAATAACAAAACATTACAGCGGAAGATAATTAAACATTCATTTAAAACTTAAAACCCCATCGTACTCATACATTTGTCCTTTAATTGTAAACAAAACATATCACTTGTTCATTAATTACAATAAGGACTTCATTAACAGGAATGCCATCTGTAGATTTCCAAGTAGCTCCACGGTACCATCCTCAGCCTCAGCGCTTACCTGCCCACTATTATGCATAAAAAGTCAGCTACGCTGAGTGAGTTCTGGTTTTATATAAATAAGAAAATATAATCTTTTATCTTTCATATAATGAACACGCATACATCATACTACAAACATTACTTGCATCACATTAGGCACGTTCATTATCTTTCATTCTTTCATTTCATTTCCCTTCATCATAGGCGAGACTGCACAAAGCAACATCTCCATGTTGATTGACAACGAATGTCAATCCCCGTCGGTACACGTTATCCATGGTCACTACCCCCGACGGTCGATCGATCCCCGTCGGTACACATCTTCATGGTAGCTTCCCCCGACAGTTGATCCACACTAGCAGGCACATAGCCCGCTCATGAATACGGATCCATCATCATACATCAGACTCACATAAGTGAAGTCTATCATAGTGCTTGCAAGACTTTTCATCATCAAATGGGCCCGGGGGTAACATTCGTTAAGTTCCACTTCTCATTAGTATTATCTTTCACTTAATATGTTTATAATACTTCGCTTATTAAGTACACAGCATACCAAATAATGGTCATCATAACACGTAACCGACCCTCCGCGGGACAGCGGGGGTTCGGGGGCGACAGCCCCTGACAGCGGGGTCCTAGGGGCAGCAGCCCCTAGTGGGGTCCAAGGGGCAACGCCCCTGGCTGGGGCCGGGCTGCCAGGTCAGCGCGCCCGAAAATTATTTTGAGCTATTTAAGTGTCACATTTTGCTTTAGAAAAATGTATTTCCTTGTTAAAACACCTTGAAATCCTTATCTTGAAAACCTTATGTTTACTATGCATAATAGTCCCAAAAACAAGGAAAAACGTTTAAATAAGGGGATCTAGAACTCACCTGAGCTTGTCCAGTAGCTTAGATTCTAAGTCACTTAAGCTATAACCTGAATGCTCTAGCTGCACGAAAGTTAATATGCAAAAACGTCATCTTCTTCATAGTTTCGCCGACAGTTTCGCTGGTAGTTTCGCTGCCAGTTTCGCTGGCAGTTTCGCTACCAGTTTCGCTGGGCAGATTCGCTGGCATGAGCGCCCAACTTTCGTTGGAATTTCCTAGTTTCGCAATATCTAAGGCCAGCCTAAGTACTTAGCGAAGCTATCAGCGAAACTGTAGTTTCGCTGTAGCGAAACTGTAGTTTCGCTAGGATTGTCCTAGTTTCGCTGGTTAAACGCACAGTTTCGCTGGATGAATACTTAAATTCGCTGGATCGGGGCCCAGTTTCGCTGGATGAACAAAAACTCAGATCCAGCCCGTTTTTAACCCAAAATCTTAACTTTTTACGTCCAAATCCTTAGCTTACCTTCCATGAAGCCAAATCTAAGCTTTTTACACGTTTTCATACGTAAAAATTCGACCTTTATGTGTTTCTTCCAACTTTTCAAAACCCCAAAACCCTAGAATCCGGGTTTGATCTACAGAAGGCATTAGAAGTCGATTCTTACCTTGTTTTGTTGCTCCTTTCTTGAGATTTGTTACCCAAACACCCAGATCTTCAATCCCTTGACCTTAGAAGCTCCAAAACTTGAGTTTCTTGTACTTTCTCTCTCTACTTTCTCTCTCTACGGATTTTTGGAGTTAGGGTTGAAATGAAGAAGATGGTGGCTGCTTTGGCTGGGTTAAGGGCTGATTATGGGCCCTAATCCACTTGGGCTCTTGTCCATGAGCCTAATTAGCCCATAACCCATTTTCCTTCTTTTATTAAATACCCACAAATTAGCCCATTATTCTCGACGACTCGTTTTGACTTTTCGGGGTGTTACAGTTCTCTTCTTTCAAAGCCTCACTTTGCGCAATTTGAATCTGAGCCTTTAGATTGGTTTGAATAGTCAATCCTAGCGCTCGAGCACGTAATGGTTTCACGCGTTCTTTGCGGCTTAAAGCATCAGCCACCACGTTAGCTTTCCCGGGGTGATACCGGATTTCACAATCGTAGTCGCTAAGCAACTCTACCCAGCGTCGCTGTCGCATGTTAAGTTCCTTCTGATCAAGAATATGTTGAAGGCTCTTATGATCCGTGTAAATGATGCATTTGGTTCCATAAAGATAATGCCTCCATATCTTGAGTGCAAACACTACGACACCCAACTCCAAATCGTGAGTTGTGTAGTTCTTTTCATGCACCTTGAGTTGTCGCGAAGCGTAAGCAATTACCTTATCTTTCTGCATTAGTACACAGCCCAAACCTTGATGTGAAGCGTCACAGTACACCACAAAATCATCGGTTCCGTCTGGGAGGGTCAATATCGGTGTGTTGCACAACTTCTCCTTCAATGTTTGGAACGCCTGTTCTTGTGCTTTCCCCCAATCGAACTTCTTGTCTTTCTGAGTCAACAAAGTTAACGGTTGTGCGATCATTGAAAAGTTTGCAATAAAACGACGGTAGTATCTGGCCAATCCTAAGAATTGCCGTATTTCTGAGGGTGTTTGGGGAGTATCCCATTTCTTCACAGCTTCAATCTTACCGGGGTCCACATGAATTCCATCTTCGTTAACTACATGACCCAAAAACTTCACTTCTCGAAGCCAGAATTCACACTTCGAGAATTTGGCGAAAAGTTTCTCCTCCTTCAATAGTTCTAGAATTGCTTGGAGGTGTTTTTCGTGATCCTCCTTCGAACGGGAGTAGATGAGTATGTCGTCTATGAATACGATCACGAACTTATCCAGATAAGGCTTGCACACCCGATTCATTAAATCCATAAAGACAGCTGGCGCGTTGGTCAACCCAAACGGCATGACCAAGAACTCATAGTGCCCGTAACGAATTCTAAATGCTGTTTTTGGAATATCGTCCTCGAATACTCTTAGTTGATGATATCCAGATCGAAGGTCGATCTTAGAGAAATACGAGGCTCCTTGCAACTGATCGAACAGGTCGTCGATTCTGGGAAGAGGATACCGATTCTTCACGGTCAGTTTGTTCAATTCCCTGTAGTCGATACACATACGGAACGACCCATCCTTCTTCTTGACAAATAAAACCGGTGCTCCCCACGGTGAATGACTCGGTCGAATGAAACCTTTCTCCAGTAGTTCCTGTAGTTGGCTTGACAACTCTTGCATCTCTGAGGGTGCTAACCGATATGGTGTCTTGGCTATCAGTGTAGCTCCAGGAACTAGCTCTATACGGAATTCCACCTGTCGTGGAGGAGGCAATCCAGACAAATCATCAGGGAACACTTCCGGGTAATCCCGTACAATCGGAATGTCTGCCAATTTTGTCTCTTCTTCCTTCTTTTCTACCACGTGAGCCAGAAAGGTGTAGCACTGCTTTCGTAGACCTTGGCGTGCTTTCATGCAGGAGATAAGCTTCAAGTTCTTTCCCGGTCGCTCTCCTTGTATTCTGAGTACTTTCCCGTCTGACATGGGGATCCGTACTACTTTATCTCGGCAAACAATCTCAGCTCCATGTTTCGACAACCAATCCATCCCCACTATTACGTCAAAGCTCCCCAACTTGAAAGGTATCAAATCTATGTTGAAGGCCTGGTTTTCCAATATTAGGGTGCAGTTCTTAATAATTTCCTCTGCCTGTCCAACCCTACCATTTGCCATTTCTACAGAGTAACTAGTTTCTAGTCTACTGACACTCAAATCAAGCATTTGCACAAACTCAGATGATATAAAACTATTGTCTGCTCCAGTATCAAACAGTACAGATGCGAAGTGGTTATTGAATAAGTGCATACCCGTGACAATGTTCGGATCTTGTCGGGCATCATTAGCTCCGATGACGAAGGCACGACCCCGTGCAGCATTACCTTGGTTTCCTTGGCCTTGAGCACCTGCTATGGCCATTATTTGCTGTTGGTTGTTTCCCTGCTGAACCGGTGCCCTGTTCAGTCGGGGGCACAAATTCCTGAAGTGATCGAGGGCTCCACACTCGTAGCAAGCCCTGGCATTCCCAGCGGGGTTAACCGCGTTGATGGGTGCCACCATGTTTGGTGCTACTCTATAGTCTCTTGCTTGATGCCCCGGGCGTCTGCAGTTCAAACACACCCGGCATGGTGCTGCTGGAGGATGATGAAGATTACACCTGTCACATTTCGGGTGCGGCCCAGCATATTCCTTCTTCCCTTGAGTCACGGCCACAAAGTTTCTGGTCGTTTTGGCCCTCTTATCAGACTTTCCGGTACCAGACCGACTTGTTTCCCCAGTCTCTTTTCTTTTCTCCGCTCCCCTACCCAATACTCCTATTCTTATCATCTCGTCAGTGAGAGCGCCCGCTTTCAGAATAGCGCTCTGGATGGTAGGAGGAGCAGCTGCAGTTACCATTGCCCGGATTTGAGGCGCGAGTCCCCAAATGTACCTTTCTATCCTCTTGGATTCCGGAGTGACTAGGTGTGGAACTAGTCTAGCCAGCTCGTGGAATCGGTCAGTATAAGTTGCGTGCCCTGCTCCTACCATAGCATGATTCCAGAACTCATGCTCAAGCTTCTGCATCTCGTTGAGAGGGCAGTATTCTTCGGTAATCAAGGCTTTGAATTCATCCCAAGTATTCTGCATCGCAGAGTCTCTTCCCCTAGCTTGAACCTGGGTGTTCCACCAGGTTAGTGCTCTGCCCTGCAGTGAGCACGTGACATACTTGATCCGCTGGCTGTCGAGGCATTCACTGATGTCGATCACAGCCTCCATTTTCTCGAGCCATCTAGTCAGGGCTATCGCCCCACCTTTACCATCGAATTCCCGGGGCTTACAGGCCACAAATTCCTTATAAGAATAGCCCCGTTTGGCGTTAGCAGCCCCAGCTTCATTGCCTGTTGTACCACCATTTCCGGTCTCCTGATTGCTTCATTCCCGATCGGGTTCCCAGTGTCCTCGTTTTCATTACCACCATCCCCGTGGGGGTGGTTTTGTTGTTGCAGAGCATCGCTCACCTGAGCTACAATAGTTGGAATCAGGGCAGTCAATTGTTGAGCAATTAAGGCTGCCATATCAGGGTTTCCAGCCCCTTGGTTATTGCCAGAAGGGCCTTCATTTGCTATTGGAGGTCTACCCCTGCCTCTGCCTCTGCCCCTCGGGGCTTCACTTCCGCTACTGTTGCTGCGGGTAGATCTTCGAGGCGGCATGTTCTATTCATACAAGAGGCAACATATAAGCTTTAGTCACCTTAAGATGCACAAGTACTTTACTTATCAAATTCCAATGTTTCGTGTTCCAGTCGGTCAAGATCACCATGCAGCCCATTTTAAGCATATTCTCGGTATACCGGTGGTGTTTATATATAGGGTACCCCGCAGCATTCCCACCACACCCACGATGTACCGAGAATGATGCCTAATCCGGTTACATGACATCCGACCTTCCTTCACATCATATCCATAATAATCCATCAAGTCAACCGAGAGCCAAACATGTAATCACGTATAGTCTAGCGGAGGTTGTCTATCTCGCGTCCTTGGGAGGACTCAGACATGGCCTCCTCGGGTCGGTCTCTCAGTACATGAGGTCAAGCGCGATGTATGATCTGTGAAGATCTCTTCGGGTCTCGATACCCAAATTTGGTTACGATAACTTGGCGCACAGAGGGAACGGAAGATCCACTAGGAAGCACCTCATAGGGGTCGAGCACAAGGTCTCAAGCACAAGGTAAAAGATCACATAATAGAAGGATAGCCAAACATGTAAGGAGGAACACATACACGAGATATATAAATGCACACAAGCTTAAGCATGCAAATCTACATGAAGGTTCCTAGGTTATAGTCTAGGTTAAGTGTAATTGCCTAATTCTCTATAACCAATGGCTCTGATACTAGTCTGTCACACCCCCGCTAATAGCGGAAACACGGGGAATGTGAGCTAGACAGGATCGTCATAACACATGGTATATGATAGAGTAGCAATAAAAATATGATGACAAGCGTGTCATGACGACACCCGAACACAAATGGAGACTTGTGTCGTGTATAATCAATGTTCATGACAACATAGTCATAAGCACAACATAAATGATCACATAAACATTGGTGATAACTTGTAAAGTAGATTCCCACAACTCGGGAACAAGTATACAAAAAGTCATGTTCAAGCTTTACAAGGGTAATAATTACAAAATGCATCCTAGGGTCTCCTCTAAAAGGCAGCACTCCTAGATCTTCAATTACCCTGATCACCTGAAAAGAAATGCTCAAAAAGGTCAACATAATTGTTGGTGAGCTTCGCAGGTTTTAAGTAATAAAAGATGTTAAGATGAAAACAGTGAGTAAGTTTAATAAAAGTTACCGCGACTACACTTATGTATAGGCGGTTTTACTAGTTATAAATAGCTACAGCCAAACCTAATGTTCGGTTCCTCACGGGAATCGATGGCTGTAAAGAAACATTCCAAAAGTTTAAATAGTTTATTAAGACGTAGCAAGATCCACACAGCGCATACGTATAGTTTATAACCAAGCCAATCCTTAGGTCCCATTACCGGGATTAATGGTTATATGAAAAAGTTTTCCATAGCATAATAAGTTAATATGACGTTGCAAGATCCACACAGCGCATACGTTTAGGTTACAACCAAACCAATCTTTAGGTCCCATTACCGGGATTAATGGTTGTAGTGGATGATCGGCTTAGAAGAACCACACAGAAGAACCATACAGAAGAACCACACAGCCGAGAGCATCCAAGGTCAATGGCATCCACATATAGCATCAATCAACACATAACATCAAGTAGTAGTGCATGGTAGGGTGATACCACTAAGTCATACATAGGGGTAACATAGCACATAGTTCAAGTTCACATAGCAGCAATCACAAGATAAGCAAGTTAAGATACTCATAGAAGTAGTAGCCAACTTCCACTAGGGAAGGTTCCTGAAAACAAGTTAAGTAGGTGAGCATTCTTTTCCCCTAAGTTAAAGATATTTGAAAAGGTTTTATAAGAGTACAAGGGGGTCATGAAACTCACTGAACAGATGATAGGCACGTATGATGAATATTCCCAACGGTAGGATGCTATGAACAGTCAAACACCTATTGACAGTTACTGACAAGCATTAATAACGAGCATAAAGCATAAGATGATATCAATAGGCTCGGGCAGTTTCGGTTCGGTCGTGGGTTGTACACACACATGCAGTCACACACATCTCAGACTAGGTTATTTTAAATAATATGTGCCTGTTGATAGCATTGAATTTAATCTTTGTGGTCAAGCTATGACACTTTATTAATGTTACCTTATCGTCGTAGGATCTCCGAAAAGGGGATCCATACACACACATCATCAGTCATACAACAGGACCGGACGCACGACTCAACCCTTCCTTCGTACGAATGGACCTTCAGTCGTACGAATCAGCTTCATTCGTACGATTGAACCTTCATTCATGCGACTAAGCATTCAGTCGTACCATGCAAGACCCAATCATACGACTCAACCCCCATACACACGATTGAACCTTCATTCGCACGAATCAGCTTCATTCGTGCGATTGAACTTTCATTCGTGCGATTAGACTTTCAGTCGTACGACTCACGCACAATCGCACACAATCTCATTCGCACTGACTCAATCGCACGCACACTCACTCGCACAGACTCATTCGCACACACATTCATTCGCACAGACTCATTCGCACACACATTCATTCGCACAGACTCATTCGCATGACTCAGTCGTGCGATTTGCCCAACCGCACGGCTCAGTCGCACGACGCACTCATACGCCTAACCCAGTCGCACGACGCACCCTAGTCGCACGGTTCAGTCGGCCGAATGGCCCAGTCGCCCTGCACAGCAGGTCGCGACTGCACAGACCATCGAGCAGCGTCCAGCTGCTCCGAGCATGGTTTTCACGCACCAAAAACCTCCAGAACCCATATCTTAACATGTCTAGACAAGAAGCACACTCAAAAACACAACATGCAAGCCCACACGACCTCATGTGCTCGGATGAACCCGAGCACCCGAAACCCTAGAAAATGCAGCAGCTAAATCGAGCAAGAAGCGGGTCAAACGAGGTTATCTACCTACTAGGAGTGAGTATTCACGATGATAACCAAGATTTGACGACGAAAACGCAACAAACGTGATGAATTTTGGTGCTAGATTGGTGTAGAAATTGGGAAGAAGAAGAAGAACGATGAAGAAGATGATTGTGAAGAAGAATGGCTGGGAAATGGGTATTTATACCCAGCCTAGTTTCTCAAAATGTCAAGTTTAGTCCCCGCACTTTGCCCCCGGGTTCCCAAATTTTGTTTCGGTTGAAAACGTTATTTATTAGTCTTGTTTTTATTAATGATAAAACGTCGTTAATATTATTTACAAGTTAAAAATGATTTTATACGTGACAATAGTTTTTATATAAAACTGGCGCGTTTAGTGTAACGGGGCAAATCTCAGAAAAACGTCTTAAGATAACGACAAGTCAAGCAAAGCATACAGGCTTAATATCCACATAGATGGGCTATAAAGGTGAGGGATGACTGACAACAAAATTAACAGATTACGTCAATAGACGGACTTTTGGTGACGGATGTCACAGATGTCAAATAATCAAAAAGTAATAAGTGATCACAAATATAATATTTATTTTAATTGATATGAGTTAATAGCGACTTTAGTGAAACGATTTTTATCTACGTGACATTTATGTGACATTTTAACTAAACAACCATTTCACATAGTCTTACATTTTAAAAAAAATGAATTGCGTTTAATCATAGTAAGTCCCACATCGAAGATCCAAATTTCAAGGTATGTTGTCACTCATATAAACTATTATGATTGATTTCATATTTTTTACATCAATAGTTTGCATGACTAATATATTTTTATACTACCTAGAATTAATATTTGGAAAGAGGTTATGTATTGTGAGTATAGGCATTACTCTTTAGACGTGATTTGAGCATTTTGATTTGCGAAAAACCCAACCAATCAACTAAAGCAAGCTTTAGTGTAAGTTTCATGTCGGTTGAGGGGAAAAATGAAATCTTCTTTATAAGAAGGGTGAGAACCTCCTTTACCAATATATATTTTGTCTGGATGAGCAGCTCATTTGATGAAAAAAAAAGCGTGAGTTTCTGATGACTACCTATCAGAGACAAAGCATACAACATCTTTACTATTCTGGATTCGTGAAATTTTAGTATCTTTTATCAAACTTTATCAATTGGACATGATAATTTATTTCAAGATATATTTTTCTCAAATAATAATATACATTTGCTAAATTATGTTAACTGGTTTAGGTCATGTTTGGGATTGCCACCTCCTTTTGATTTTTCAAAAGGAGTTTTTAGAAGTTAAAAATTTTAACTTCTTAAAAACTTATGTTTCTTCTCACATCTTTATCTCCATCCAAACATACTTTCACCTTCTTTCAACTTATCTTCTTTTTAAAAATTAAAAGAAGTTTTCAATAAACAATCTCAAATACACACTTAATATTTTTTTTAACCTTAAATGCATTTTTGAAACATAATCTCATATTTAAACTTATATAGAAAACAAATATATAAAGGGCCCAAACTATCATTAGCGGCCCAATTTCAAACCCTAAAACTGCTGATCGCGTTATTCGACTTGATCGGACGGTCTACAATCATCTCCATTGTATCATTGAGGCCGATAAAACCCTAACCAAAGGCACACTATCGGCGCCATTCTTCTCAGATCTCTCTCGCTCAGCCATTATTGAGGTATTGCTGTCTGAATGATCTCTTTGATTATGTAATTTGCTAACTTTGTGTTATTACTCTTATGTTTGTTTTCGTATGTATGCTGTTTAAATTTACAAAATGAAATTCGTGTGTTTGCAGATGATTAATTCTATTGTATTTCATATACGTTCAATCTATTCTGTTTATGATTACTTCAACTTTTGAAATTAGTGGTCTAAGATTCAAATTTGATCGTTGTTGTTCTCGATTTTACTTGGAAAGATTGTTTCTATGGTGAATCGTAATTTTTGTAGATATGATATCCACCATCAGAAATACATAATACATAATATGTATACATGTATGATTGCAGTTTCTCATGTTCAAAATTTAACCTTTATTTGCTTTGTGTTATTTGATCATCAGAAATAATAGATCTTATGATTTCGTGTTGCAGATCTAGTGTTTTTGAGTTGAGTGATAAGACGTAAATGTGTTCTCTTTATAATCTGTTTTACTATAGTTACAGACCACATATTCAAGTGGGTTTCATTTTTTTGAACTTTATTGCTTTTTAATTGTTTTGTATGGTTGTTTGAATCCTAGGTTTGCGTACTGTAAATCAGGATTGTATTTTCTTAACTTACTGTTTGTTTGTAATTTTACATTTTTCTTATCATACTTTTGTGAAATATGTCATGTTTTTTACATAATATGTGTGAGTTATATAACTTGTTACTTTTGATGGACGTAATTATTTTTCTTTTTTTTAGTGTAATTTTTTTGCAAGATTCTACTCATGTAATATTTTTATTAAATTGTATTTTCGATATTTTAATTGTTTTAAGATAAGAAAGAGGTTGATCTGCTTAGCATGTTGGCTGAGCCCATATATGTTTTGGTGGATGAAATGGTCTCCTGAAACGGATAAGTAATCAAGGCTTGAGTCTCAAAGGGCTTGTTTGCCAATTCACATTGTGGTTTTGGTTAAAAAACACTAATGAGCCTGAGAATTGGCATAATCATTTTGCCATGGGCCTATGGTACAGGAGCATTTTTTTCATCATTACATATTATGGTTATCACCATGTGCTGCTGGTCTATTGTCTCTATTTTCTTTGATTATCAAAGTTTCATGTGTTTGAGTATATAAATATACTCTGCTATAATACCTTTTATGTTGCTTATATACCAAAGTTCAGTTAGATGCTGCATTAGTTTATGAGTCTTGACAAAAGTTTTATATAACATATATTTTCATAGTGTGTATATACATATATTCATTTAGATCTGTCATTTTAATAAAATATATATCTAAAAATATGTGTCTGTATCAAATATTACATGTATCTATATATAATTATATTTGTCTGAATTTCTATGTATATATGGTTATCAGGTATTACAATAGATGTGTTTATTTACATGTTTAAATGCTCGTTTAGATTTGTTATTTTAATAAAACATACATCTATAAGTATGTGTCTATCAAATATTACATGTATCTATATATAATTATATTTGTCTGAATTTCTATGTATATATGGTTATAGGGTATTACAATAGATGTGTTTATTTACATGTTTAAATGCTCGTTTAGATTTGTTATTTTAATAAAACATATATCTATAAACATGTGTCTGTATCAAATATTACATGTATCTATATATAATTATATTTGTCTGAATTTCTATGTATATATGGTTATCAGGCATTACAATAGATGTGTTTATTTACATGTTTAAATATTGCATGTGCGATAATATGTTAAAGGACTATTGTTTAGGTTATCATTAGACTTTGTTGTATGCTTATGTAGTCCACTCTGTTCAAAGTATCATGTGCTAAATAGATGGGTATAAATGCTGTAACATTTTATGTTATCTAATAGTGAACAGTGTTGTAAAAATCAGCCATATGTGCTGATTAATTGGCGACTAACTGCTAGTCGGCAACTAACCTAGGGATTTTGATCTAATCGGCCAATTAATTGCTAAGCGGTCAATGATGATCAAAGTTTGACGTAGGTGGTATGTATCGACCACAAATTGGCACTTTCTGCAAGATTCTGATGACTTTTTTTCTAGATCGCGGAGTGTCTCTCTGGCCAGATTTTGTCCAACCCTAAAAGTTTTAGTGAAATCTTAGAAATCCGGCCAAATTTGTTTATATAAAACTAAACATCTTTATAAATATTACATATCAAAATGTGTGTATATATAAAATTGAAATTTATATAAAAAAATTCTAATCTGATTAATCCTAATTAATTGCTAGTCAATACTCCATTATCGCCTAGCACCTCATGATTTATGTAACTGTGACCGTGAATGGTGATGCCCACACATATAGTTTGCAACTGTTTTACTCTTTTACGGCTCTTTTTTTCTCAAATTACATGGAAATGAAGTTTAAGTGTTTTGCAGATATAAAACAAGCTAGGTACCATGTCTCATCGCAAATTTGAGCATCCAAGACATGGCTCGCTAGGGTTTCTTCCTAGGAAAAGGGCTGCTCGTCACAGAGGAAAAGGTTTAATGAGCATATCTATTACTTTGATTTTGTTTTTGTTATAGTTTTTGAACATTTCACTATAAATTATATCTATTAGTTTACCTAATGAAGTCACATTGTTTAATTTTAATTTCTAAAACTGGTTATACACCCTTGATATTTTAGGCTGTTTCAACCAATGCTTTGTAGCTTTATGTTTTATTCAGTTAATCATATAGTTTCTTTTCGTGTTTTATGGCTTTCTAGCTGATGTATTATGGCTGGTTTACTTTCATATCTTATGGTATACTTAATTTGGTTTTGCAGTGAAGGCATTCCCCAAAGATAACCCTACTAAGCCTTGTCGATTAACTGCTTTTTTGGGTTACAAAGCTGGGATGACTCATATTGTTAGAGAAGTTGAAAAGCCCGGGTCAAGTGAGTTATTTCAATTATATGACATCTTTATCACCTTAACAACCCTGGAGAACATTTTGAACTTTCTTTTTTAATAAATAAACTTGAATGTTATGTTTAGAAGACTATAGGGTTAATAGCTATATTAAGCTATATGTTCTTTGTTTTTTCTCAGAACTTCACAAGAAAGAAACATGTGAAGCAGTGACTATTATTGAGACACCTCCAATGGTGGTTGTTGGGCTTGTGGGTTATGTCAAGACCCCTCGTGGCCTTCGCAGTCTGAGTACTGTCTGGGCCCAACATCTCAGTGAGGATGTTAAAAGGAGGTTCTACAAGAACTGGTGCAAGTCAAAGAAGAAAGCTTTTACCAAATACTCATTGAAGTATGAAAATGAGTCAGGCAAGAAGGAAATCCAATCACAGTTGGAAAAAATGAAAAAGTACTGCAATGTTATTCGTGTTCTGGCACACACACAGGTATTTTCTTGCTGTAGTTGTCAATATTTGCTGATTGACCCATATCAATCATCACTGAAAATTTGTTTTTGATTTTTAGATCCGAAAGATGAAGGGTTTGAAGCAGAAGAAAGCCCACTTGATGGAGATTCAGGTGAATGGTGGTGATGTGGCGCAAAAAGTTGACTTTGGATACAGTTTCTTTGAAAAGCAGATCCCAATTGATGCTGTCTTCCAAAAGGATGAAATGATTGACATCATTGGTGTCACCAAGGGTAAGGGTTATGAAGGTGTTGTGACCCGTTGGGGTGTGACCCGTTTGCCTCGCAAGACCCATCGTGGGCTTCGTAAGGTTGCTTGTATCGGTGCTTGGCATCCGGCCAGGGTTTCCTTCACGGTTGCAAGAGCTGGTCAGAATGGGTATCATCACCGAACTGAAATGAATAAGAAGATTTACAAGCTTGGGAAGGCTGGTCAGGAAACCCATACAGCAATCACTGAATATGACAGGTTTTAGTACTAGACATACTGTTTTTGTGCTATATATCTATATAGAAAACATGATTTGTATCTAAAGGATGATTTTTTTTAACTGATAGGACTGAGAAAGATATAACCCCAATGGGAGGTTTTCCACACTATGGTGTGGTGAAAGATGATTATTTGATGATAAAGGGTTGTTGCGTGGGACCCAAGAAGCGTGTGGTGACCTTGAGACAGTCTTTGTTGAACCAGACATCTCGGCTTGCTATGGAGGAGATTAAACTCAAGTTCATCGACACATCTTCCAAGTTTGGTCATGGTCGCTTCCAGACTGCTGACGAGAAGTCGAAGTTTTATGGACGGACTAAAGCTTAATGATTCAACCTGAGCTTTTTCTTTCTGATTCCTATCCTAGTATTTCTGCAAAAGTTTTATGTGGTTTTGTTATGCAATTTGTTTCTTATACGAGAATTTGGGTGTTTTTGCTATGGGATTTAGCCAAAGTAGCTGGTATTTGTTTTATCATTGACAATTTCTTCTACTTAAATAACATTTTTGAGTTATCTTCTAAAATTTCTTTACAACCCACCTTTTATTGGTCTCTTCGGTAGTTGTGCTTTGGTAGTTAGTGTTATGGATGTCATGGATGTGATTGTTAAGTTTTGTTAAAGTTAAGTGTTGTTAAAGTACTGTATTCATATAATTATATTAAAAATTATTATTATTATTATTATTATTATTTTCAATTAATAATATTTTATATATATTTATTATTACTTTTTTTCTCATTTATTTATAACTACTTAAAATAGAGTTAATTACATGATTGGTTCTTGTTATTTATTCGTAATGCAATATCGGTCCCAACCCTTAAGAATTTATAGGTTTGGTCCCAATTGTTTACTAAACTGTAACACGATTAGTTTCTAATATTAACATTTGTTAAGTTTTTTTGTTAAGTGAATGTAAAATACAAATATATCATTTAATATAATAATAATAATAATAATAATAATAATAATAATAATAATAATAATAATAATAATAATAATAATAATAATAATAATAATAATAATAATAATAACAATAATAATAATAATAATAATAATAATAATAATAATAATAATAATAATAATAATAATGATAATAATAATAATAATAATATAATATATTTAAAAACCCAACCCACCCACATCCCCTTCCCCTTCAATTAGACCAGGCACAGCGGCGGCGGCCCACCAACGATGGCGCACCACCACCGCTGAAGCACCACCACCCGCACCAACACCGCCGGCAAACCACCACTATGGGCGATCACCCTCTTCCTCCTTCGAAGACAAGCAAAGACCCAGATGCATACACATTGATTAGAATCGGTTTAGGGTTCTTCTCGATCTTTAATCTGATACTGTAGTTCAATTGTGTTTCTTTGTTGAAATTCTTCCGATAATCTGATCATCCCCTTCGATTATTAATATGCATTGATATGAATCGATTTAGGGTTCTTCTCGATCTTTAGTCTGAAACTGTAGTTCAATTGGGTTTCTTTGTTGAAATTTTTCCGATAATCCGATCATCCCCTTTGATTATCAATCTGTTTCATTCATCAGGTTTCTTGATTTTATAGGTCGATTGGGTCAACAGGAATTTGGTGTTGTGGTGTTAATCGACTGCTGATTTGGGGTTATTGGTTTAATGGATCTGAAAGTGATGATTTGTTCATGACGATTGTATGGTTTTAGTTATGATAATAGGATTGTAGTCTTCGGGTGAATTAGTTGAATTTGGGGGAAGATTAATACAGCAAACCCACGAGTGATAGTTTGATTATTGTTTATAACATTAAGTTAGTTCAATTTTCCTCATGGATGAGGTCAACACTATGGTGGCAGATGATGAGAGGTTAGCATCTACATCAGCTTCTGTACCACCGTCGGCACACTACCACTGCGGTGGGTGTGGTGACGGTGGTTGTGTTGCGGTGGTTGTGTTGCGGTGGTTGGGACGTTGTTGCTTGTCTCCGACGGAGGAAGAGGGTGGTCGCCTGTAGTGGCGGTGGGCCGACGGTGGTGGTGCGTCGGCGGTGGTGGTGCGCCGTCGCTGTGCCTGTTCTAATTGAAGGGGATGGGGATGGGTTTTTAAATATATTATATTATTATTATTATTATTATTATTATTATTATTATTATTATATTAAAGGGTATATTTGTCTTTTCACATGCAGTTAACTGATAAACTTAACAGAAGTTAGTATAGGGACCAATCGTGTTACGGTTTGGTAAACAGTTGAAAAACATGTAATTTCTCAAAAGTTGAGAACAATATTACAATATAGGCAAACCACATGGACCAATCGTGTAATTAACTCTAAAATATATTAAAAAAGTTATAGGGGTTTGAACAATGTTTTTTCAAAATACAGATTGAATAGTAACATATTTCGTCGTTTATTCACAATCACTTATGACTATGCTATATTATATAAAGAATACACCCGTGAATTTAGAGAACATGACGTGAATACTCTTATGGTTATGATATAGTTCTATTCATTAGGTGAAAAATATTGGGGTAAAGTTTATTTTCTGTAAAAAAATATACTTTTTTGAACTGAAAAATTTGAACCATTTTTTGATTTGTGCGTGTCATCCTTGCGCAGGGGCCATGCTAATCTTCTCTGTATCGTTCCAATTTTATCGGATGTTCCCGAAGGGACCTGTAAAAAAATATATAAAACTACAAACATGCATACAAAGAACAATAACATTGTAATTTATTCTAATAAATTAGTGGAATCAAAATTCAAAAATGTTTAAAGTTATTCAATCAAATATATTTTCCTTAAATAAAATCATTAAATCATCATATTTAGTTATCATTAAACTAGCTATAGTAACCCGTGTGTTACACGGGTTGAATAAATAAAAAATTAATATAACAAAATTTATTACTTGTAAAATAATATTTTAAGATATAATATCATTGAAATTATGTATTAGAAATGACTGTAACTTATAAAATAGTGATATCAATTTTTTAAAACTTTATTTTTTAAAAAAAACCTTTTGTTCTAAAACAAACCGTATAAAAATGTCATTTTTAAATATTTTCTTATTATAACTCTTAAATTTAATTATTTTTTGTTTTAAAAAACAACTTTTTAAAAATACCAATTTTAAATATTTCATATTTTTAAAAAAAGTCTTATGCTTTAAATAAATTTATTATTTATAAAAATTGTTTATTTAGAAATAATATTAATAAATAGATCTCTTTATTAATTTATTAAATCTAAAAAAGTGTTAAATAGTATTATTAGTAATTAAGGTAATTATTTAATAGGAGAGAGAGGCGGGAAAATTTTGATGAGAATGATTGTGGTGTTGACACGTGTCATCCCAGATACCTTTTTATTAGAGTAGAAAGATTTTCTGATATTAAAAAAGTAATGAGATGTAAGGGTAGAAAAATTTAAAATATATAATTATATTTAAAAAATAAAAAAAACATGTTAAATGCATTAGTTTGAAAATAGTTGTCATTTTCATCCAAAAATATTAGCTTTATTATTTTAAAATGTTAATTATTCATCACTAAAATGGTACGTATGTAATTTTATAAAAACGAAATTCTAATTTATGTATACATGTTGCTAATAAAATTTCTTTCATGAAATTTTTATTTTTGGATCAAAATGCCAACTTTTTCAAACCTTGTGGAGCCAAATGTAAGAAAAAACATTTTTGAATGATAATAGCAAATATACCCACCCAAACCACAAGAAGAAAAACGATAATTCACTCTGTATTAAAAGATAAAAAAAAATATTTAAAAGTTACATTGTCGCTTCACATCAGAATAAAAAGAAAACATAAAAAATAAATTTTAACTGAAACAACAAGAAAAACATATTAAAAACATGTTAAAACTTGAATTTAAATAAAACATGAAAACTAAGTGACATAATTAAAATATTATTTAAACTTTAGTTACTTAATTGAAATATTTTTAAAAGTTAATTACTATTTTACAAAGTTACCCCTAATAAGTACATTTAAACTATATAATTATATTAAAAATATTTAGATATACACATTTATTATTTTTATTAAAAAATAATTTATTCTTGCATTTAAAAATTATGTCACTCGGATTGTTTTTTGTAACAAAAGTGAAAGTTGTGAGTGTTACCGACCAAATTAATATTATTAATATCAGCTGATAGTTAATAATTTAAATTATTAAAATCTAATTTGCATTTAACTTATAAGGGTAAAACAATTATTTACTTGCTAATTTTTTTTTTAAGTTTTCGATGCTAAGGAACTAATGTGTTATATTTTAACAAACAATAGTGACTAAAATATATTTGATTACTTATGTGAAAATGAGTAATGATAAAAAGATCATTCTAATAGACACTGCTATATGGGTAAATAAGCCCTTAAACACATTTATATTCTTGGTGTGTAAAAGTCCCAGCACATGTAAAAAACTGTCTTACACTTGATTTAAACTAGTTTTATCTGCCGCGCGTTGCCGCGGCTATGCGGGTTTTAACATAACCTTAAACCAAAATCGAAATGAACGTTCGAAACCATAAAATCAGCAAAACACACAAAGTAAAACACACCAAAACCCTAAATCCATACACACAAGAATATTTAGAACCCAAAACTAAATCAAAACCCAACACCATACACAAAAAAAACGAAAATCAAAGCCGCAAGAAGGCGACAGTGAAAAATAGAAAACCGACAAAAACCAAAGCCCCAAAAAAAGCAAACAAAAGGAAAACACAAACCTTAATAGCGAGGATCGTCAGGGTATCGATAACGAAAGAAAGAAAGTAGGAATCCCGGAAAAAGACAACGACAACGAACATAATCGAAACACACATCAAAGAGACGTGCCCGGACACAAAAAACCAACAAGAACAACCTCACCCCTAAACCTCGAACGCACACCCCAAACAAACTGTATAAAAACACATACAAATACAAAACAACCAAAAAAAAAAGAAAAAGAAAAACCATCGCCGACCAAATGGTTTAATTAGAATAGTAATGCATTTAATTGTGAAGAAGTATCTTCCTACTCTAATCCAGCAAAATTGGTTCAAATACTTTTTTATGTTTTTTAAACACGTGTAGGCTTATATCAAAATTATGTTCAAGTGATTATTTTCCTTTGAAGTTGAGAAAATGTGTTGGGTTTTATGATATTGACATTTACAAATATAACTTTTAAAAACAGATGAATATCCATCACATCTTTTGAATTAGACTAGTGACAATTATGAGAACTTTTAAGTTAAAAATATAAAAAGGATATATTTACCTATTACGTACATTTTATCCGATCATAGTATGTTTTAAACATTATAACATTTGTCTCGTTAATAAATTAATCAATTTATTCATATTTTTGTGTTACTCATTTAGAATATCAAATTAATTAATTGAACTCCATACGATCATACTAAAGTTAACAATTTTAAACAATATTTCAATAGTCGATAAGTAAATTTCAGTGTAACAATATTTTGTGAAACCATCATATTTTCTACAAACCAAACTAAGATTTAACATATTTATTTGAATTACAATATTATAAAATCTTTTACTCTTTCTATCTAATTAGATTATCTTTCTATATCTAATTCATCTACATGTAAGAATCACGCAAAAAGAAAATAGTATTATTTTATTTCAAAAGTAGTAAATAATTACTAATTAAAATGTTGGTGTTATTGGAGCAGCCTTAACTTTGTGTCTTTATGGCAGCTTTCACTTGTATTAGTGGGATGATTATGTATTATGCTCCCATCTCATTTTTAATTTCTCAACCACATTATTCGGGTCGGGTCGGGTCGGAGTCTAATGATTTCAAATTTAAGAGTTTAATTATGATTCATGTTATTCATTTCAAGATCCTTGAATGATAAGAAACGAATTTGATTAGATGCGGGTCAACCCAATACTCATCTTAAAAAAAAGGAAGATTGCATGTATCAACATTCTAAACTTATATAAATCGTCTTTAAGATCTACGTTGAATGTAAATTTTATACAAAACAGAATTGCACATCATAATATACAAGTTATTGACGTAGAAACGTGTAAGTTGTTAGAGCTAATTCAAGGTTCGATTTTTCTATAGTCTTATTTATTTCTCTCTTTAACGTATGATTTTGATCAAATCTAAATTTATACGTGCTTATTTTTATCAAATGTAATTGGTTTTCTCCGTCGTGATATATCTATTTTTATCATTGTTCCAACATTAATTTTTTTACGGTTTTCTTATTTTTTATAATTAGTCTCAAATATTATCAATGGTCTTCTCAGCGCATAAGTTTGTGTCAGTTTTATTTTTTATATAAAGTTCAAAAAGTTTTTTTTTCTTACCTTCAACGTGTGCGTTCGTGACACATTTCTGTTTTCACAATTTTGTGCACCTTGGTAACGCCGGTGTTTTGATACTAGTTACAATTAAAATCGAACTCACGCATATTCTTTTCTAAGTAACATGTTTAAGCATATTTATTTTTTTAATACTATTTATCTTTTTTTCTCCAAATATTATGTAACAATAATATTTTATCTTAAAAGATGTGTGCTTTTTGTATGGTACTCATAAACTCATAGTGAAGTTAAGCATCCAATCCAACATATGGCAAACATAGTCTCATTTTATAACAAACCAAACACACATTCTCTTCACCCTTTCAAGAAGTTTGATCCAACCATGGATGAGTTAGATACTAAAAGATCAAACTACATTAATTTGCACGAGACTCCACCAAACACTGTTGGTGAAGGCTCGTGGAAGTCCCACAGGACTTCGATTTCTTTGGGATTTCTTGCCACCGCAATCTTAATATCCATGTTCATTGTATTGGCGATTGTCGAATACTTCTTTAAACCAAATGCTTCATTTCATTCTCCTGTTCAACAAGCTAGCCGCCCGCCCGATGATCCAAGACCAATGCACAAGGTCTTTGACTCACAACCAAATGTAAGTCACCTTGTGATTTGCTAAAGTTATATTGTCTTGAATCTTGATATGGTACAAGTCGATCACTAAAGCGTCGTGCTTGTGATAGGTACAAGTGGGAAGTGCATCGGATTTATCGGTATTGATGCCGGGGCAAAAATACCCAACCTACATTGCACATCCAACACCTCTACCTTGCTCAAGGGAAGGAGTGCATTGGCCTTCACATTGTTAACATAATATTGTCCATCCTTAGCTTCTTCTTTACGGTACTTAGATCATAATATTATTAGTTTATGCATCACATGGTTGTACCCGTATTTATACTAATTATTTTACTTTTGTATTTAGGTGCAATACTAACTTAGTTAATATTTTCGTACACCAAAATGGGCATTTATAGGGGGATATTTTTAAAAGTTCTAAGGGAGCCTGACTCAACACGAGTCAGACATGAAATCAGATGTTCGTTTAGTTGTCGTGAGTGGATTGAAAGAAAATGTAGCGACATGAATGTTTTCGTCATCTGACATTTGCTTCCTTTATAAAATAATATTTGCATTTTGTATTTGAACGTTTGATGCAATGCGACTAATGGATTTAGGCTATGGGCCTACGGTTTAAAATTTATTAAAAAAAGTGAACCCGACGTGAATCGAACACGCAACCTTCTGATCTGGAGTCAGACGCGCTACCATTGCGCCACGGATCCAGTTCCATGTTCCACGATGCTTGTTGTATTTAACTATTTGAATCCTATGATGTGAGTTGACCAATCAACTCATACGAACAGTGTGAGGTATCTACAGATATGAGATCGCACTGCACCCACCATGGTGATTGGTGCCTTAGTTGCAAGCATGCACCTGTTACTATTAAAACTTAGGATCAATTGTATATATACCCTTGTAAACATCCCTTAAATGCATATATACCCAAGTAAAAACTTTAATTGCATATATACCCAATTTATTATTATGACAATATTACCCTTCTAAAAAATTAATAAACACTTACACATGGGTATATATGCCATTAAAAAGTTTTAGAGGGAGGAAATATGCTTTTAATTCATTTGCCAATTATAAGGTACGTAAGAGGAAATTTGCCAATTATGAAGTTTTAGTAAAAATAAGGGCAAATTAGTCATTACATAAACTACTTTTAATGAAAATGGGTAAATTTGCTAATTATAAGGTTTTGTAAGGGGATATATGCAATTAAATTTTTTGTTTGGGTATATATGCCATTAAAGATTTTTAGAGGGGAAAATATGCTTTTAACCCTAAAACTTAAAAGCTACCTCGTTTCGTGAGTGTACTGGTGTGGTGCAGATAACGGTTGAAAGTGGGTGAAAAGGAGATGAAAACCAGGGCACAGATGTTACTTGTCGTGGTTTTCCCCGTCTGGGCTAGAATGACCTAAACCTGATGTGAATACTTTTATGTAGAAGCATTTGTAATATTATATTTTTCATAAATTTAAAATAGTCGTACGTAATTATGTTAATTATCTGTGAATGATTGTTAAATATATTTGTGTGCTATCATGTTTGATATTTATGTTCTAAAACTGATTGAATGTATGGTGTATTTATTTATTTATTTATTTTTTAACATGTTCATAGAGTGTTAAATATATTTGTATGTTATTGTGTTTGATATTTATGTTCTAAAACTTATTGAATGTATGGTTTTTTTTTTTTTTTTCTTCTTGTTTTTTACATGTTCATATAATTTACGTAGATAGAATGTAATTATGTTTAGTTCTCTTAATGACTAAGTTTGCGTACATCAATATTTTTATTAGTCTTTTGCTAGTAAAGTGTCCGCACGCTGCGACGGGTGCGACACTTTTCATTATGGTACTCGTCTCTGGTTAGTTTTATATTTAAAAAACTGAATTCCTTCTTTTAAGCATATTGTAACAAACATGAAAAAAATTAATATAATTAAAGATATAAGGGTGTAGATGTAAATAGTTTTTAAGTTTCATATTTTTAGGAGTGTTTAAATGACATAATACATCTGTAAAATTGATTTTTTGAATTGCACACTACGCTTAAAATGTTCAAATCTCTTAAATTATGGCGGAAACACTTCCTCGTGTATTATAATATAGTATTGGAGTTTATTTCCATGCATTCATACATGTACATATCATTGATATAATATTTTAAGTTTTTAAAATTAGCGTCAAAATATAGTCTAGTTTTACAATAATACTTTTTGTATCCTCACGCAGACATTATAATTGTAAATGATATATTATTCTCACCGTTATACAATGTGTAGATTTGATAATATTTGTCAACAGGAGTACTTAAGGTTCTGGTAGAAAAGCATAATGCTTTTGTAAAACTAAAACCTATTTCAGATTTATTTTTAATTATTTTTGAACGACGGGTTCGTGTAGTAAATTAGTAATATCAAGTTATTAATTATTTATCAACACCAGATATCAAACTTACAACCTTAAAAAAAACAAAACTTCTTATCTCCCCTTTAAACCATTAAAGTAAAAGATCATTCGCATAAGTTGGGATTTATTTACATCTACGTAGCAAATAAAAAGTAACCTGAAATCCTTTTAATATATTCAAATTCCACCAAACCAAAAGCATATGGCGCCATGACGGTTACAAGCATTGTTCCGTTGGGACAGTTTTTGTATGAGGTGTGACAAAACACAAGATTCAGTTACGAACGGTAAATTCAAATATAGTAACTGCAACCACAAAAATCATAAATCATGTGGACTCCATTTACATCCCATTTCTATACATTCCTTCAAATTTCACCAACATGCCGATCACCACCCCTGATACCGATTCGGTTTCCTCTTCCCGACCCGGATCCCCCGCCAACCGCGTCAAGTTTCTTTGCAGTCACGGCGGCAAGATCCTCCCCCGGCCCCCCGACCGCCACCTCAAGTACGTCGGCGGTGAAACCCGCGTCATCTCTGTCCTCCGCCACATCACCTTCTCCGGTATGGAAATTAATATCCACGATCTCATAAACAAATCGAGGGTTGCAGCGCAGCTTGTTGCACGTTTACTATTTATTATAATCGTTTGTTTCTGCTATGAAACTTAATTGGTTCCTTTGGGTTCCCTTTTGTTTGTAGAACACGTAACATTATTTCAAAGATGAATATGTTAATAATAATAATCTGAATCACTGTGATGATAAATGCATGAATGGATAGATGGCATAATGGCAAAATTGAATTCAATGCATGTTGAATTTGTACTTGTTTTTCATGCAAGTGTTAACTTTGGGTTCATATTTTTTAGAACTTATGAAGAAGCTTACAAGCATGTTCAATGGTGAAATGATCCTTAAGTACCAGTTAATCCCCGAGGATCTTGACGTGTTGGTTACAGTGAAATCTGATGAGGATATCAGGCACATGATTGAGGAATGTGATCGGCACGAGTACCTAGGCGCGCCACGACTGCGTGCATTTCTTTTCCCTGCACAACCGGTTGTTGTGGTGAACCGGTTAGGGCTGATGGATCACCATTCGCTTGAGCAGCGATACATCAATTCTGTCAATGGCATTGTTGTCCATCCGCCTCCACCGATAGCCAACACCTTCAGACCATTTAGTAATTCTAGCTACACGACGTTCAGCGTTTCATCTGCTTGTTCCTCGCCTAGTACACCACCTGAAACCACCAGCACCGCCACCACCACCACCACCACAAGTTGTCATGGTAAACATGGTTCACTAACCAGAAACCACAGTTCCCCTAGCTTGTGCACTCTTGGCTGCAGTTCTGTAACTAACCACCTGAATCCAATCGCGACTACCCAAAACCAACACCAGCAGTCACCACAACCGCATCACCTCCATCTCCAACCGCACCAGTCACCCAAACCACCGCTAGATCGGCAGCCTCACAGGAGTCCTGGTCCCGAGCATGTTGTCAGGATGAGGTCAACAGGTGTGGGTGAATATTACAGGCAGCAAACAGATCAATCACCATCTCACAGCCATAGAGCAGTTAGAGGGGGGCATATGTATTATCAAAGAGGTTCACCTTATGATGATTATTATGGGAGTTGTAGATATGATCGAACCGATAGTCCTCCAAGCCCGGATGTTCCATCTTCAAGCCATAGCAGTCGGTCACAACGTTGATGTATCAAAAGTGTGGATATGGTTTGATATGTAAGCCCAAATCTGACTGTAGTAGTTAGTAATGACCTGTAAATGTAAATAGATGAACTAGGATGTATGTTGTAAAGGTTGATTCGAAAAATATGAGTAGGTAATGTGTTGTTGTTGTTGATCTTGTAGTGATCCCATTCTATAGGATTAGGAGGTGTTGATTACAAATCCATTTATAATCCGTTTGACTTGTTTAGATAAATGAGACAGTGGTATAGCTTATTTGTAATTTGATTACAATCCATTTATAACTCCCATAGAATTTAAGTGTGTTTATATTAAGGTTGATGATGACATGAATTAATTTTGATCATGTCCGGGTTCATTAAATCAGCCTGCCGGCAATAACTTAATACCCTGTATACGAGCATAGACTAGAAGATATACAAATTTACACGAAAGAAATTGCATAACGATGATGAGATGATGAATGAAGTTTGTAATCATCAACATTTATCAAACTGGTACATAGTATCCAAGGTTTTATGATCAATTAAGGTCCTACGATGACGACTACTCTTTAAGAAAACAGCACCAAAATGGTCATGGTTTACTTATTTGAACCTATAAATATACCAAAATTGAGGCCTGGCTTCGTGCTCTTAGACATATCCCAGAATTGAGGTCATGGTCTACGATGAAATCATTTTAAGGATTTTTGTTTGAGCGCTCTCCAACCGATATCTTTCCGGTAAAACCCGCCTTCCCATTTGATCTCTTCGAGAGCTCTGTAAGCTCGGTCTCTTGCTTCTTCTAGATCTTTTCCCTTGGCAGTGATACCCAAAACACGACCACCATTTGCAACATAATTACCATCTGCATCAACAGCTGTCCCTGCATGAAATATTTTCACACCTCGAGCCGCCACCTCAGCTTCATCCAAGTTCTGAATCTTGGTCCCTTTTGCATAGCTTCCAGGGTAGCCATTGCTAGCCATGACAACAACCATGGCTGAACCAGGGGCCCATTCCAGAGTCACCGAGTTCAGTTCACCTTTACAAGCAGCGAGCAGGACTTGTGCTAGATCAGATTCCAAACGAACCATCAATACCTGTTTCACATACAATCATAGGGAACTTAGGCGGTGTACTGTTTGGATGTTTGTTTTGAAAGTGATTATGTGATATTCAATAATCATAGTTATATAAGCAGCAGCTGTTGTAAAACGGCTGTAGAAAATAGCGTTTGGATGCTCTTTATGTCTGAAGTTGAAACAACAAAACAGGTTTCGAGTGTATGACAATAGACAAATTCTAAATATTGAAGAAACTACTGATAGATAGTTTTGTTGTAGCCGTATGAACTTGATTATCCAAAAGTGACTATTCGACCTTATATAATTACATTATCTGGACATTATAATTTATTATTTGAACCAAATACAAAGTAGAAGTAAAAACTAGCTTACCTGGCATTCTGGATCTCCAAAACGCACATTGTACTCGATTAATTTAGGTAATCCAGATTTCTTCTCAATCATAAGTCCAGCATACAAAACTCCCACAAACTTGCAGCCCTCTTTTGACATCCCTGTTACAGTGGGAAGAATTATAGAGCTCATAACCAACGATTGAAGTTCTTGCGTCAAAACAGGTGCAGGAGAGTATGCACCCATTCCACCTGTGTTTGGACCTGTATCTCCATCACCGACCCGTTTATGGTCCTGTGCAGATTCTAAAGGTATGGCATTTTCACCATCAACAAGTGCAAAGAAAGACGCTTCTTCGCCTTCCAGAAACTCCTCTACAATTATGGAAGAACCTGCCTTCCCAAATGACCCGTTTACAAGGATAGAGTCAACAGCTTCAAACGCTTCTTGTAGTGTCATCGCAACAATCACACCTTTTCCTGCAGCCAGCCCGTCTGCTTTAACAACAATGGGAGCCCCTTGTTCCTTTATATACTTCTTTGCAGCTATCGGGTCAGTAAATGTTTCATACTGCAATGATTAAACCTTAAATGAGTCAATATCTTCTGATTTCTGATATCAGCTATAATTTATTCTAATGGGTCAAATTAGTCTTGCAAAAAGATTTAACTGAAAAGGAAACAGGTCAAATCTGTAGTCAAAAGCACACAAGGTGCATACCTAGGTACTCAGGCGAGGCGACTGCACCTCATGTTCTAGGCACAACAGAGGCGTGCTTCTGGCCAGGTACAGGCGAGGTGCAACATTGTTTTTAAAGTTGCTACATTTTGTTTCATTTTAAGTTTATGGTTCTAGGTTCACTTTCTATAAGCAAAACAAGTAAGTGACCACTTTGCTTGTGTTTAAGTTGCAGCTATGCATCATTCTACACAGAGTTAGGTTTCAAGAATCGATATTTTTTATTTTTTTTTATTTTCCTGTTTTTGCGCTTTCTATTTGTCTCAAGTGTAGGCCTTTTTTTTCGCCTTGTGCCTACACAACATGCAAACCCTTTGTGCATTGCGGCTTTAACCATTTTGGGTCATACAAGTTTGAAGTTGTTTAGTGTACTCAAATATGTAAATCAATTTATTATGAATGTTAAATTACTAGAGTAACAATATGTAGAATCATATTTAGCACATTAATTATATGCTACATTCAAAGCATAGATAAAAAAGTATTTGAGCATTGCTGACCCGTTTTGACCGGTTACCCAACCAGCCCAATCCACCCCATGCAATAGTAATAATGATGAATAGTAGGGAACCTTAGCAGTTGGAATTCCATATTTATCGCATATACTTTTCATGAAGTTCTTGGAACCCTCCAAAGCTGCAGCTTCTGATGAAGGACCAAAAGCATGTATTCCAGCTTTCAGAAGATCATTTGTAAGACCCGAAACCAGAGGAGCTTCTGGACCCACCACAACAAGTCCAATTTCCCATTTATGGCAAAAAGCTATAACCGCTGGGCTGTCAAAAATATCAAGATCTTCAATACAGGTGGCATCTCCTGAGTTTGAAATGCCAGCATTTCCCGGGGCACAAAAGACAGCATCACAGGATTGTGACCGTTTCAATGCGTAGCAAAGAGAATGTTCTCTTCCACCACCACCAATCACCAATACAGAAACTCTTTCTTCTAGATTTCATTAAAAGAAAAACATCAAACATTGAAAACAGGAGGGATTATTGTAGTTTTTGTGTTAGGTTCTCACCTGAAATGCCATGATCTGAAGAAACACAGTTGAAAATGGCGGTGTAGGACTGGTAGCGGTTTGAACGGTTACGATTCTGGGAATCACATAACTTTAATGATCTAAAGTTGCTTGGATGCGAGAACAATAGTTGAGAAAGTTTGTTTGGAAAATGCTTCTGACTGGCTACAGGCTGCTGACCTATTTTCATGGGAGCTCCATAACAATATGAAATGCTAGCCATTTTTAGGTTTCTTCAAAGAGATTCTATACAAAGGAAGGAAAATATTAGGATTAAACATCATATGGATGAATACAGAAAATGAAAAAAAAAAAAAGATAGAAACTAATATATGAATAACAACAAGAAACAAATGGTAAACATCCAAGGGTTGGTTTCCTAAATTCCTAGCCAGAGATCAAAGGCACCAATTGTTTTCTTTTCGGGTGATCAAGGACCATGAAAACCATTACAAGTAAACTCACGGAACCTGTCAATACCCTGCCAACTAATGGGATTAGGTAAATCATAGTTTGTGCTGGACATGTTGCTTACAAGAGGTTATGGTAGGTATCCTATGGAAGTGAGATTTGAACCTGGTCTTCTAGGCATCCAAATTCATTATTCACCATGCTAAAACAGGATGCTTGCTGTCATCTCATAGGCCACCACAAGCACAGTCTTACATGGAGTTGATGAATGATTCTAAGGAAACAGATATTGGCATTCATAATTCAAAATGATTGGTGGAAAGATGAAACCAAATCTATTAATTGAGTTCAAATTGATTATAATAGATATCACATGATTTAAGTGAATGAATTCTTAGGTTGATTCACTAAATCTATGCTCATATCAGTTTTAAACATGAAACATCTGCATACTGTTTAGAAACAATAGTGTTTATGAGCCTAAAACAATCCAAAACCTTGTATACTGGATTAACCTTTCACATGACATTATACTGAGGTCACAGTGTCCTCATTTCAGATAGAGACCTACACTTCAATCTTGGACATCAAGTTCAATAATTTTAGACTTCCTAAGTCACAACTAATACAGATTTTGAGAAGGGGCTCTTCACTTAAAACAAAAATACAAGCTCAATAAGCAAACTAAAAAGCAATGAACAATAATAGATGAGGAGCCAATGAGTCATAGTTAGCAAGGTATTGACAACCACACTACCACAGGGTATTGACAGTCTCACGAGCTCACAAATGCTAAAAGTTAAATAATGAACCAAAAGCACCCAATTGAAACTGTGGTAAAACTCAACATTAATCCCCTGTTATAAAGATAGTCTTAAAATCATATGCATGCACAATGATAAACAAATATACTAAAAAATCCTAAATACCCAAATACCCAATACGCAAGATCTTGAATTAGCACACAAATATGCAAGATTTTAACTGGGTACACGAAAAAGAAGTAAAGATGGATGCTTCACTCATAAAAAAGGTAAATTTTCATTCAGACATATGATCGAACACCTGGCATGCACAATTAAACAATTACAATCCACAAGCGAATTGAACGTGTTCTTACAAATTAAGCAACAAATTCTTCAATGGAGTCGTACGAATTGTGTTGCTTTCAAAGAAATAACATCAGTAATATGAGATGAACCTCGTGAAAACTCACGGTATATATCTATGGGCGGCTAAACAGCGAGATGATACCACGTCCTATGTGCTCTCATCGAAGTGATACATCGACTGTACGTTGTGCATATATGGTAGTACTTTAGGAGGCTAGATTCTGAAGGCTTGTTTTCACTACCCTCCCTAGACTTCTGACATCTGCCATACTGGTCCTTAACAGTTAACACACACGTGGTCATTTCACTTGGATCAACTAAAATAAAATGTTAGCATTATCCTATAATGAAAAAACAAAGGCGATGAACAGTAGATCTGTGAATCTATGCCGTTCGTTTTAATCTCTGTGGCTCACCTTCGGTTTAGGGATATGCTCCTCCTCATGCCACGCCACTTCATCTAATCTCGCCACGATCTCCATGATTGTTCCTCTGTATGACACGTGCCGATTAACCAAAGTGTTAAGGTTATGATGGGGTTCTTTGGTGCTGGTGGGTGGCCTCATAGAACAAGACGATGATGAGGTATAGCGACTGTAGAGGATGTATGCAGATCTTGATTGTGAAATCGACCGGTTACTGTCTTCCGACTAAGACCTCCATCGAATCTCATACCAACCCCTCCATATCGATGAGTGATCTGCAAGCCATTGTCGTCTCCGACTAATTGTTTGTTAGCATGTTATGGTTGTTGTGGTAGACAACAATGAGGCTTCTGATTTGTCTTCTTTTTGGCTGGATTGGGGTGGTTACAAGGTGGCTCATGGCGGAGATTTTCCTGAATGTATACCCATTTTGGGCGACGTTGATTTTAGGGATTATTAGGGAGTTAACATTCCGGCTGAGTACAATTGATATTTAGGAGGTGATCGGAAGTGATTTGGAGCGATGATGGTTTACCCATTCCGGCTGGGTGTGTTGATTACATCTTTTGATTGGTAAGATTTGCCGTATTTGCAACCTGAACTCCATAATTAAATGATGAAAATGGATCCAAGTGTTGTATTTGACTTCGTTCATCTGGTATACTTAACAAAATTAGGTTACGAGATTGCTGAGAAAAGGCACCATAAAGACGTCATTAGCAACTGGAGATGGCGGCAATGACGTCGGAGTGAGTGATTCAAGAGGCAGAAATTGGCATTGGAATAAGTGGCGGTGAGGGGATGCAGGTTCGTAGGTTTCTAAAAAAATTTTATTGTCATCGATAGCTCTTTTTGTTTGGTATTTGACTGAGCTTATACGCCTCTTTTCTGGTGTTTGATTTTACTCTATATTGACCCAGTTGAAGTGGTTTGTTCTGTTGATTGACCATGTCAACTTCTAAATATTTGCTTGACCTCTGAAATTAGGGTTTGAAAATGTTACTATTGTATTAACTAAAAATTATCAGGTGGAGTACATAGGATTTGATTTCTCTTACTGATATCTTTCTCTGTGAACTTTGCTTTTTAATTGATTTTCATGTGAGATTGTTTCTGTATGTGCTTAGTTATTTGTTTTGCTTCCCAATTTTTATTTTGTTTTAGTTCAAAGGTTTTGGTAGCTTCTAATAGGTAGTAGTTAGGCGAGGATTGGGAATTGTAGCATTGTTAATAGTTAGAATTTGTGATTTGGCAATGTGCTATGGTCTCGAGTTGTGTTTAACCTGCTTATTATGTTTGATGTTTATAGTGTGCTACTTTGGATGGAATGTTGCTACATCATCAAACGAGTTAGGGTTGATTTAAAATAATAAATTGTTATTTTTCCCTTATTTGGGTGTATGACAATATTGTAGGGCTAATCAGTTTTGGAACTTAAACCTTGCCATTAACATGTTTTTTTGGCCTAAATTAGACTGCAAGTGAACTGTACTTTTGGTTTGTTTTACGATGAATTCAGCGGCTGATCTGAATTCGATTTCGTCCCATTCTTAATTGAAATACTTTTCATTCTTCTTACTGAGATTTTATGCAAAAGTCCTCATAGTTGTAGAAGTAATTGTAATATGGAAGCTGCATATCAGATAAACCTTAAAATCAAACATTGTTTATGGGTCATGGACTATTATGTAGTTTTGAAGCTACAAGAAATATTATGATATAATGATGTGCAATGGTCCTACAAGGAGTTATGAACATCAATGACAACTTCTGTAACTTCAAACCCCTGATTGAGAATAACACAACGCATTAGCATTTATTTGTGATGAACAGTAGATCTGTGAATCTATGCCGTTCGTTTTAATCTCTGTGGCTCACCTTCGGTTTAGGGATATGCTCCTCCTCATGCCACGCCACTTCATCTAATCTCGCCACGATCTCCATGATTGTTCCTCTGTATGACACGTGCCGATTAACCAAAGTGTTAAGGTTATGATGGGGTTCTTTGGTGCTGGTGGGCGGCCTCATAGAACAAGACGATGATGAGGTATAGCGACTGTAGAGGATGTATGCAGATCTTGATTGTGAAATCGACCGGTTACTGTCTTCCGACTAAGACCTCCATCGAATCTCATACCAACCCCTCCATATCGATGAGTGATCTGCAAGCCATTGTCGTCTCCGACTAATCGCTTGTTAGCATGTTATGGTTGTTGTGGTAGACAACAATGAGGCTTCTGATTTGTCTTCTTTTTGGCTGGATTGGGGTGGTTACAAGGTGGCTCATGGCGGAGATTTTCCTGAATGCATACCCATTTTGGGCGACGTTGATTTTAGGGATTATTAGGGAGTTAACATTCCGGCTGAGTACAATTGATATTTAGGAGGTGATCGGAAGTGATTTGGAGCGATGATGGTTTACCCATTCCGGCTGGGTGTGTTGATTACATCTTTTGATTGGTAAGATTTGCCGTATTTGCAACCTGAACTCCATAATTAAATGATGAAAATGGATCCAAGTGTTGTATTTGACTTCGTTCATCTGGTATACTTTACAAAATTAGGTTACGAGATTGCTGAGAAAAGGCACCATAAAGACGTCATTAGCAACTGGAGATGGCGGCAATGACGTCGGAGTGAGTGATTCAAGAGGCAGAAATTGGCATTGGAATAAGTGGCGGTGAGGGGATGCAGGTTCGTAGGTTTCTAAAAAAATTTTATTGTCATCGATAGCTCTTTTTGTTTGGTATTTGGCTGAGCTTATACGCCTCTTTTCTGGTGTTTGATTTTACTCTATATTGACCCAGTTGAAGTGGTTTGTTCTGTTGATTGACCATGTCAACTTCTAAATATTTGCTTGACCTCTGAAATTAGGGTTTGAAAATGTTACTATTGTATTAACTAAAAATTATCAGGTGGAGTACATAGGGTTTGATTTCTCTTACTGATATCTTTCTCTGTGAACTTTGCTTCTTTTAATTGATTTTCATGTGAGATTGTTTCTGTATGTGCTTAGTTATTTGTTTTGCTTCCCAATTTTTATTTTGTTTTAGTTCAAAGGTTTTGGTAGCTTCTAATAGGTAGTAGTTAGGCGAGGATTGGGAATTGTAGCATTGTTAATAGTTAGAATTTGTGATTTGGCAATGTGCTATGGTCTCGAGTTGTGTTTAACCTGCTTATTATGTTTGATGTTTATAGTGTGCTACTTTGGATGGAATGTTGCTACATCATCAAACGAGTTAGGGTTGATTTAAAATAATAAATTGTTATTTTTCCCTTATTTGGGTGTATGACAATATTGTAGGGCTAATCAGTTTTGGAACTTAAACCTTGCCATTAACATGTTTTTTTGGCCTAAATTAGACTGCAAGTGAACTGTACTTTTGGTTTGTTTTACGATGAATTCAGCGGCTGATCTGAATTCGATTTCGTCCCATTCTTAATTGAAATACTTTTCATTCTTCTTACTGAGATTTTATGCAAAAGTCCTCATAGTTGTAGAAGTAATTGTAATATGGAAGCTGCATATCAGATAAACCTTAAAATCAAACATTGTTTATGGGTCATGGACTATTATGTAGTTTTGAAGCTACAAGAAATATTATGATATAATGATGTGCAATGGTCCTACAAGGAGTTATGAACATCAATGACAACTTCTGTAACTTCAAACCCCTGATTGAGAATAACACAACGCATTAGCATTTATTTGTGATGAACAGTAGATCTGTGAATCTATGCCGTTCGTTTTAATCTCTGTGGCTCACCTTCGGTTTAGGGATATGCTCCTCCTCATGCCACGCCACTTCATCTAATCTCGCCACGATCTCCATGATTGTTCCTCTGTATGACACGTGCCGATTAACCAAAGTGTTAAGGTTATGATGGGGTTCTTTGGTGCTGGTGGGCGGCCTCATAGAACAAGACGATGATGAGGTATAGCGACTGTAGAGGATGTATGCAGATCTTGATTGTGAAATCGACCGGTTACTGTCTTCCGACTAAGACCTCCATCGAATCTCATACCAACCCCTCCATATCGATGAGTGATCTGCAAGCCATTGTCGTCTCCGACTAATCGTTTGTTAGCATGTTATGGTTGTTGTGGTAGACAACAATGAGGCTTCTGATTTGTCTTCTTTTTGGCTGGATTGGGGTGGTTACAAGGTGGCTCATGGCGGAGATTTTCCTGAATGTATACCCATTTTGGGCGACGTTGATTTTAGGGATTATTAGGGAGTTAACATTCCGGCTGAGTACAATTGATATTTAGGAGGTGATCGGAAGTGATTTGGAGCGATGATGGTTTACCCATTCCGGCTGGGTGTGTTGATTACATCTTTTGATTGGTAAGATTTGCCGTATTTGCAACCTGAACTCCATAATTAAATGATGAAAATGGATCCAAGTGTTGTATTTGACTTCGTTCATCTGGTATACTTTACAAAATTAGGTTACGAGATTGCTGAGAAAAGGCACCATAAAGACGTCATTAGCAACTGGAGATGGCGGCAATGACGTCGGAGTGAGTGATTCAAGAGGCAGAAATTGGCATTGGAATAAGTGGCGGTGAGGGGATGCAGGTTCGTAGGTTTCTAAAAAAATTTTATTGTCATCGATAGCTCTTTTTGTTTGGTATTTGGCTGAGCTTATACGCCTCTTTTCTGGTGTTTGATTTTACTCTATATTGACCCAGTTGAAGTGGTTTGTTCTGTTGATTGACCATGTCAACTTCTAAATATTTGCTTGACCTCTGAAATTAGGATTTGAAAATGTTACTATTGTATTAACTAAAAATTATCAGGTGGAGTACATAGGGTTTGATTTCTCTTACTGATATCTTTCTCTGTGAACTTTGCTTCTTTTAATTGATTTTCATGTGAGATTGTTTCTGTATGTGCTTAGTTATTTGTTTTGCTTCCCAATTTTTATTTTGTTTTAGTTCAAAGGTTTTGGTAGCTTCTAATAGGTAGTAGTTAGGCGAGGATTGGGAATTGTAGCATTGTTAATAGTTAGAATTTGTGATTTGGCAATGTGCTATGGTCTCGAGTTGTGTTTAACCTGCTTATTATGTTTGATGTTTATAGTGTGCTACTTTGGATGGAATGTTGCTACATCATCAAACGAGTTAGGGTTGATTTAAAATAATAAATTGTTATTTTTCCCTTATTTGGGTGTATGACAATATTGTAGGGCTAATCAGTTTTGGAACTTAAACCTTGCCATTAACATGTTTTTTTGGCCTAAATTAGACTGCAAGTGAACTGTACTTTTGGTTTGTTTTACGATGAATTCAGCGGCTGATCTGAATTCGATTTCGTCCCATTCTTAATTGAAATACTTTTCATTCTTCTTACTGAGATTTTATGCAAAAGTCCTCATAGTTGTAGAAGTAATTGTAATATGGAAGCTGCATATCAGATAAACCTTAAAATCAAACATTGTTTATGGGTCATGGACTATTATGTAGTTTTGAAGCTACAAGAAATATTATGATATAATGATGTGCAATGGTCCTACAAGGAGTTATGAACATCAATGACAACTTCTGTAACGTCAAATCCCTGATTGAGAATAACACAACGCATTAGCATTTATTTGTAATTGGTGTACGAAACCAGAGGTGTAGCCACATTCTGAAACTTCAGTACATGAACTTTTTAGCTATTTATCTTTTGTACTTATACAGTTATACCCTGTTAAAAATCAAAAGTGAAGCTAAACTTTTGGAACTATACTTAATATAAGTAGTAGTTATGTGAGAATTAGAAATTATAGCAATGGTTAATCGTTAGGGTTTGTGATTTGGCAATGCGCTTTGGTCTCAAGTTTTTTCGTTAATATTATTCCAAAAGGCATTAGGTAGCATCATCCCATCATTCTTTATATAAAATATAATTTTCATACTTGCTTATACATGCACATCATTTAATACTTGCAATATTTGTATAGATGAGGCAACATTTTCATGCTCTGTTTGTTGTATTTCTATTTGATTTTTTTATGTTTTAGCATCCAGTGGTTGAACACAAGAAACATGAAGCGACGATCCAATAGTCAGAATCAACCAAGTAATCGAGTAGCAGTAGGTGCCTCTATCTTCATATTTTAATAGAACTTACTTGAATGATTTTTAAGTCAATTTTAATACAGTTGATACAAGTTTATGGATGAATTGGGATAAAAAAACATACAACTACAAATAATAATGCAGCTAAAGATAAAGACTGCCGGAGGAAAGAGAGGCACAAGAATCCTTACAACTTTTATCATTTACAGCAACGCATGATGAAAGTCCAATTACCTAAATGATCAAACGAATCCCGCCGCAACGCGCGACGGTAATAAACCTAGTTAAATAAAAAAAAGAACATGTTAGGATATTAATTTTTAGTTTTATAACGAGTTTAGTTATGTCGAACTTCTGATAATTTTTCTATTAAATTAGATGAAATGTTAGTACATAAAATTGTTATTTTCGTTAACTTTTCTGTTCATATAAGAGAAAATTAAACTTAATATCCAAAATCATTGCATGATGCTTTTTTTTTTGTTAGTAATCATACATAAACTTATATAGGTAGTTAATTGTAAAATAATAATTATATAATAATACTGGTGACATGACTTTCTATGGTATCTCTTGATAACATCTCAAGCAACAAGAGGTGAGTGAGTAGTTCTTAGAATTATCACATCAGCTTCTTTTAGTTTTTAATTTTTTTTGTTTTGTAGGGCGTCATCATGTTTTTCTCACATTCTCCGAGTGTGTTATGGAAGTTGTATAGTACAGCCCCTAAACAGCCTGGTGAATATTCACCGGGTCGGGGAATAAAAATTGAAGCCATGACGCGCGGGGGGTTCACACAGAGTCAGGACTTTCTAACTTTCTCCCGGTCACTACACCGCGTGGCCTTTCTAACTTTCTCCCGGTCACTACACCGCGTGGCCTAAGAGCATTCATATCTCATTAATTATAATTCATTTAACTAAAATTGCCATTTATACCTAAAATTTAATTAGTTTTTAGAACTTCCCACCTTAATTTCCAATATTCATCCTTGTTCAATTAAATATCATTTCATTATTTATAATTTTTTTGATGACAATATTTATGTGGAATAATTTAGAGAATGAACAGTAAATCTCTAAGTATAAAAAAGACTAAATCCACTAACTTAATACCTATTTTTAAAAAATAGAATGGAATGATAAATTAGTTGATTTCTCTAAAAGTTATTGTATAGAGATGATGATTAAGTTGTGAGTACTTTAAAATTCATTAAATCTCTTCCACCTCTTTCACACTAATTTTTTCATGATGAGAGGAGCTGGATGGGGTTTCATGAGAAATAAAAAATACATGATATAACCCGTGAAAGAAATAAAGAAAGAAAGAGGAAGTCGGATCCCAGTGAATCCATGTATCACCATACATTTAGTAGTAGATAGGTCTATATTGTTGTTGAAGTGTTCCTTATGAGGGCGAGCCAATTAGTCTTTTTTAAAAGCACCCGGAGACCAAAGACTTCTACTTAAAAGTTTTCGCCAAAATCCGACTAACCCAAAACCTCACCTGAACCTTACCCTTTCTCTTTCTTCTCCCCATTCATAATCACACCCCTCTCTCTTCTACAAACCGTTTGTATGCACCTTATCTCTCCCCCCATGTTATTTTATGTATGTATCTCTCTTCTATCTCAACGTAAGAACATTTCAAAAATTTGTTAATGCTCTATGCTTAACCAATAGTACTAGTAAGATGAGGTAGGGCTAGGAGTTTTACTTCATTAAAAACTCATTATGTGTTGAATTAAATTAAATTTTTAATGCTCTATTTTCTCTTTTTTATATTCTAAAAAGTGAATTGTCATTTTTCTCTTCGTGGTTTGGTCAGATTTGCTATTTTTATTAAAAAAAAGATTTTTTTAATCTGACTCCCTAAGGTTTTTAAAAAAAATTGTCATTTTTCATCAAAATAAGTTAACTCCGTTAATTTAAATTGTTAAAAATATAAATTGATAAAATTATCCTTTAAACCACAAAACAAAATCTCTCAATTACATAACCATAATCGAGTGGAACTAAATTATAATATAAAAGAGACGACGACTATATGCGATTGTTTCTATTATATAACCCCTTCACAATGGATTCCCGGCCATACAAAAAACAAGGTCCATTCTCCTCTCCCACCGATGAAGTTGACAATCTCGTGATTCAGTCATGATGAAAGGTTTGAAGATGAATATCTGGTTTAAGTTTCGGGAATGAAATAATAACACGTGAATGGAATATTAATAACAATACATTAACATAAGTAAGGATTTTGTCTTTATATGTAAAATTACATAATTACCCCTTTATGATAGACGGTTTAAATTTTTAAATAACAAAGTTAATGATATGAGACTAAACATACATGTTAATAATGTATATCTTTTCTCATCTTAAGTGTGTTTTTGTTACAAAATTATTTTTATCTATACTTAATTATGATTAATTTGAATTTTGTAGTTTTAAATGGTTGCTTGATGATTTCATAAGAAAAAAAAAAGAAATGCATGAAGATTTTAGAAGTTTAGAGGTTGTTATAGTCAATACTGATTTTGTCATGACCATAACATGCATCATGTCCCTTTTTTGTGTATTATGATCATGCCTCATTCTGTCATGGTCATAACACGCATCAGTCCACCCTTTTAAGCCCTTCTTCTTCTTCTTCTTCTTCTTCTTCATTTTGGGGGAGAAAAAAATTAAAAGTAAAAACCGTAGTTTTTCTCCATTCTTACGGTAACTTTGAAGGAGTGCTTTCAAGAGTTCAATCAAGCATTTAAAAGAAAGATTCAACTTCACACAACCCATTTCTACTCATCTTTGGTTTGAAATTCTCTAGATCTATCAATTTTTCTTCCATTGTTATGAGCTTGGTTGTGATTTTTGTAAGCCACATGGGCTAAACACTCTTTATCACTTAGATTAGATGAAACTTAGCATACTTTGACATTTTATATGTAACTTTTGGTGATAATTAGGTCAATATTTATTACAAGGCTATGAATGTTCTTTAATGATTGTATAGGCTTGTTGAAATGGATGAAATGATGAATCTTGTGGGTGTTATAATAATATATTGTTGGAAAACTTTGTGTTTTAGAGCATCTATTCATGAAATACATACATTAGTGTGTGGTTTATGACGTTTGACTAGAAATGATAAATGATGGTTGATTATTTAGTTAAGTTGAACATTTGTGAAAAACATTATGTTTGTTATGAATACCTCTTAACATCGTGTACGTGTAACCATATATAATGCACATATTTATGATTCGTGTATTCATGTTAAAACATTCATAAATTGAAGAATTTACTGTTACATCACACGAATTAAGGTGGTTACCATGTGTTTATCGTGTTAACTTTTCAAAGATTTGTGGATTTGGTATCCTTGACAGAAGTCCTAACCATCTTCAACTTTAGCTTAGTAATATCATTGGGTATTCATCGCATAACTTTAGGTCGCTATTATGTGTTTATCGTTTTAACTTTCTAACGAGTTATATTGTAACAAACCACCTTGTTACCATAATTTATAAAACATGTTTGAGGTGTAAAAGATTTTAATTTAGGCCCCAGTTAAAATCTCTACTTTTAAAACTCTATTACACATAACCTTGACTACGTCAACACACTATTAACGTTTACACACCTCAAATTACATTTAGGTAATTTACATAACGTTAAGTTTGTTTAAAAGAAACTAATTAACAACCCATTGTTCGATCCACAAGCATCTTCATCGATCACCTTTGCCTTCTTGGAAAATTCCTACAAAACAACCACTTTTACCACATTAGTCCATTGGAACTAAGTAAGAACTCTTATACTCACTTTATAGGTTATTAGAAGGGAATTTGGGGGCTTAAAATACCAATCGAAAGCAAAATCTTGCAAGGGACGTAGCTTACGTCCTCAAGGACGTAGCTTACGTCCTCAACCTAATTCCCCTGATTTTGAGGACGTAAGACAGTAGCTCAGGGCGTACCAAAGAGTTAAGGACGTAACTTACGTCCTTATGGACGTAACTTACGTCCCTGCTGCTGCTGATGTTGTTATCTATTTTTTGTTCTCAAAGTTTTGACCCGTTTCGTTTGTTTCGACTTTTCAACGATCCCGGGTCCATTTTAACATCTCCATTTGCTCAATTTAGAAGCTTTAACTCTATTAGCTTCGACTCTTTGCATCTATCACAGTATCACCCATTCTATAATCACACTTTCACATTTAAATAGAAATGGGTCATAATTCTACTTTTAAGCTAGTCATTCGCTAACTTGGACTAACATATTAGATTTGGATCACACACCTATACACTTCGCTATACATCTTTATGTTTGACATACACACAGTTGCCAAACCACACGTTTATCACCCACTGGTGAATTAGGCTTACACACAGTAGCCAAAATATAGTTTATCACTCACTAGTGATTTAAATGTTACCACCGTAACTGAATATAATTATAACCCCTCCAGGTTTGATTCACACACCTGTGAACTATACCGGTATATTGATTTCATGCACACGCGCATGTAGCTTCAACCCAATTCATGCACTCAAGCATGTATACTTACTACTACTATAACCATTACTTATGGTCATTATTCACAACTCACATTTACTCAAGAGTAAACATAATAAAATCATAAAGATAAGACTATATATGATTATGAGGCTAATGTTCTTACCTTCAATAAGCTTCAACTCAACCTTTGTCTTTGCTCACCGCTTTGCTAATACTCCCTTCACCTTATGAGTTAGATGCAGGAACTAGGTGATTTATAACTCAATTCCACAATTAGAACTTTGAATTCAACACAACCGCAACTCAATTTGACTAGGGTTCTTGATCTCCTTCCTCCTTCCCGTTCTCCTCTCTTCGTGAGTGTGTGTGTGAGTGTCCAGGAGGTTCTACACCTCCTTACTAATATGTAGATTAAATTTTCTCAATTGGCAAAAGTAGTCCCTCTAGTTACTTCTATTCATTTACACTAACAATACTAACTTAACTCAGTTAGTTCTAATTTACCACTCATTTTATTTAAAAACACAAATTATAAAATTACCTAAAATGGGACGTTACAAGTTCTCCCCCACTTGGGAAGTTTCGTCCCCGAAACTTATTGACGCATCAAATAAGTAAGGGTAGCATTCTTTCATCTCGTCTTCTAGCTCCCAAGTGACATCCGACCCTTTTCGGTTCTTCCACTGTATCAGCACTTGCTTTATCTCTTTGTTTCTCAGCCTTTTGATTTTTCTGTCAAGTATTACCACAGGTTCTTCTACATAATTCAGCTTATTATCAATCACCAAGTCCTTATACGGGATATACGCTGATTCATCTGCTAGACATTTTCTCAAATGAGAGACATGAAAGGTATTATGGACCCCACTTAGTTCTTCTGGTAGCTCAAGACGATAAGCAACCTTGCCCACCCGAGCTATAATTTTAAATGGTCCAATGAATCGCGGTCCTAACTTTCCTCGCTTTCGGAATCGAATTACACCTTTCCATGGAGAAATCTTTAATAACACATAATCTCCTACTTGGAATTCAATCGGTTTTCTTCTTCTATCCGCATACGACTTTTGGCGATCTTGAGCCGCCTTTAGATGAGCTCGTACTTGATCAATGTGTTCATTAGTTTTTCTCACCACTTCGGTACTAGCTAGCTCTCGTGGACCAATTTCTCCCCAACATACGGGAGTTCTACATTTCCTCCCATATAACATTTCATACGGCGCCATTTTCATACCCGAATAATAGCTATTATTATAAGAAAATTCTGCCAAGGGTAGATATGTATCCCAACTACCTCCGAAATCAATAATGCACGCGCGCAACATATCTTCTAGGATTTGGATAATCCTCTCACTTTGACCATCTGTTTGTGGGTGATATGCGGTGCTAATCAACAGTTTGGTACCCATTTCTTCATGAAATTTTCTCCAGAACCTCGAAGTAAATCGAACATCTCGATCTGATATTATGGATATAGGTATGCCATGCTTAGACACAATTTCCTTGATATATATTTCTGACATTGTTTCCGATGAGTAAGTCTCCCGAATTGGAATGAAATGAGCACTCTTTGTCAATCTATCCACTACTACCCAGATGGTATCATAGCCTTTTCGGGTTTTCGGAAGCTTTGTTATTAAATCCATGGTTATACGATCCCACTTCCAAACTGGAATTTCTAAAGGTTGTAATTCACCATGTGGTTTTTTGATGTTCTGCTTTTACTTGTAAACATGTTAAACACTTTTCCACATATTTAATGATATCACGTTTCATTCCTGGCCACCAATAATTCACTTTTAAATCACAATACATCTTAGTAGCTCCTGGGTGAATCGAATACTTAGATTTATGTGCTTCGTCCAGTATCAATTCTTTTACTGAACAACCTGGAGGAATCCACACTCGTCCCCTCATTGTTTTTAATCCATAACTGTCTTCCTTAAGGATTTGCACTTGACCCTGAATACGGCTTCGTTTCCAATTCTCCTCTTTGAGTGCCTCCGTTTGCGCTTCTTTAATCCGCTCGATTATGCTTGAATTAATTGTTATTCTCATCGCCTTTACTCCAATAGGCTCATACTCATCTTTTCTACTTAATGCATCCGCTACCACGTTAGCCTTCCCAGGATGATATAGGATTTCACAGTCATAATCCTTTAATAATTCCAACCAACGCCTCTGTCTCATATTAAGCTCTTTCTGAGTGAAGAAATATTTTAAACTTTTATGATCGGTAAAAATAGTGCATTTTACACCATAAAGATAATGCCTCCAAATTTTCAAGGCAAATACCACTGCGGCCAGCTCTAAATCATGTGTTGGGTAGTTCATCTCATGTGTTTTCAGTTGTCTTGAGGCATAAGCTATTACTCTACCCCTTTGCATCAAAACACACCCCAACCCAAAATAGGATGCATCAGAATACACAACAAAATCCTCATTCCCCTCGGGTAGTGCTAGTATTGGTGCTTGCGTCAATCTTAATTTCAACTCTTGAAACGCTTTTTCTTGTTCGACATCCCATTTAAAAATAATCCCCTTTCTAGTAAGTTTAGTCAACGGAGAAGCTATTTTGGCAAAGTCTTGAATAAACCTTCGGTAATACCCTGCTAGGCCCTAGAAACTTCTAATCTCAGTTGGAGTTTTTGGAGGATTCCATTTCATTACTGCTTGAATCTTTGAGGAGTCTACTTGAATTCCATTTGCATTTACAACATGCCCCAAAAATTGCACTTCTCGTAACCAAAAATCACATTTTGAAAATTTAGCATATAATTTTTCTTGTTGAAGAGTTTCCAAAACCTCTCGTAAATGGCGCGCATGCTCTTCTTCACTTTTTGAATACACTAATATATCATCAATGAAAACAATAACCGAACGGTCTAACATAGGTCGACATACCCGATTCATTAAATCCATAAACGCCGCCGGTGCATTTGTTAACCCAAAAGACATCACAAGAAACTCATAGTGACCGTAGCGAGTACGAAACGCTGTCTTAGGCACATCGTCCTCCTTTATTCTTAGTTGGTGATACGCTGACCTTAAATCAATCTTTGAAAACCAAGACGCGCCTTGTAGTTGGTCAAATAAATCATCAATCCTAGGTAAAGGATATCGGTTCTTGATAGTCACCTTATTTAATTCTCGATAATCAATACACATTCTAAAACTTCCATCTTTCTTTTTAACAAAAAGCACTGGTGCACCCCACGGGGAGATGCTTGGGCGAATGAACCCTTTATCAAGGAGTTCTTGTAATTGTTTCATCAACTCTTGTAATTCAGATGATGCTAACCGATATGGGGCTTTAGCAATAGGTTTAGCTTCTGGTACTAAATCAATTCGAAACTCCACATCTCTTACAGGTGGAAGGCCTGGTAAGTCATCTGGAAATACCTCAGGAAATTCTCTAACCACTGGAACATCTTCTAATTTCGGTACACTCTGGTTAGTATCAATTACATATGCCAGGAAACATTGCCCTTCATGCCTCATATGCTTTAGGGTCTTAATTAATGAACACAACACTACTCCTTTACACTTTTCTCCATGAATAACTACCTTATGGCCCCTCGGAGATTTTAACTTTATCTTTTTATGATGACATACAATATCAGCCTGGTACGTAGAAAGCCAATCCATTCCCACAACCACATCAAACTCACCTAAGGTCATAGGTATTAGATCAATAGGATACTCTTCCTTCTTAATAGTTAACCTACACCCTCGGTAAACTTCAAACACTAAAAATGTTTTAGAATTAGCCACTTCGACCTCTACTGGTGCAGGCAATGTACTTATTTCAAACAAAGGATGAGACGCAAATTTAATCGACACAAACGATCTATTAGCACCGGAATCAAATAACACATACGCAGGTAAAGAATTTAACAGGAAAGTACCCGACACCACATCGGCGGTCTTTTTAGCTTCTTCAGCTGTAATTTGAAAAGCCCTTCCCCTTGCTTTCGGTATTTCAGGTTTCTTTACACCGCTCTGAGCGCTCGAACTTCCACCAGTTTTCAAATCTGGACATTCACTCCTCTTGTGCCCAGGTTTATAACAATTGAAACACAGCTCCAACTGACTGGTGCATTGGGTAGACAAGTGTCCGGGCCTCCCACATCTAAAACATGTTCTTGGTGGTAAACGGCATTCCCCCGGATGCCTCTTGCCACAGTTAACACACAGTTTAATTTCTTTAACCTGACTCGGCTTCTTAAATGGGGTAGAAAATTTAGGCTTCTTGGAAGGTCCTTCATCTTTATGTACGGGCCTTTTTTCACCACGCTCCATCTGTCGTTTCAACTCAGCTTCTCTCTCCCTAGCACAATCTATAAGTTCCACTAGGGTCTCACATCGAGAAGGGGTAAGAAACTCCCGGTATTTAGCATTTAACATCCCATAGTACTGATTAATCCACATCCTTTCTGTTCTTAAAAAGTCGCGACAGAACTTAGCCTTTTCATAGAAAATCGCTGTGATGGTATCTATGTCCTCATCCTTCTGTCGTAGTTGTAAGAATTCTTCATAAATTCGGTTGATCGCCGCTTGCGAGCTAAACCGCTTTAAAAATCTCTCTTTAAACTCCTCCCAAGTCATCACTCGTATACCTTCCAACCCAATTTCTTCTCGCACTAAATCCCACCAGTCTTTACCTCGCTGTTTTAACTGGCCACCCGCAAATATCACCCGATCATTAGGATCACAATGTGAAGTTTCAAACGTCCCTTCTATATCCGAGATCCACCGAATTGCTAGTAATGGGTCCACCTCACCATTAAACTCAGCTGGTTTACATGCTACAAAATCTTTATACGTTACCCGTTTAGGTGCTTTCTCAGTTTTCTCTCCAACCTGCAACACTGTAAGTTCATGCTGTATAAACTCTTGTAGCGTTCTTTGCATATCTTCCATGTACATTGGTAAATTGGCCCCTATGGCTTTAGCCACTTCTTCATTAATAATTTTTTTCATCTCTGAATTACTTGATTCACCTTCCTCGCGAATATGTTCCTCAGCCATTCTTGCTGACTGAAATATAACTCAGGCTCAATTATATATTTACTGCATCACTATGCTTATAATCATGTAAATCACATATTTACATTTATAAAAACTTTCACACATATCGCATATTAACACAGGTACACTAACCTTAATTGATGGCTCAGTGATCAAATCTTGGAATCGAACAGGTTCTCTTCTATTATCACGAGCACAAGATTTGAGTTCAAGCTTTCTCTACTCACTTGAATCCCTCAAACCACGGCTCTGATACCAACTTGTAACAAACCACCTTGTTACCATAATTTATAAAACATGTTTGAGGTGTAAAAGATTTTTAATTTAGGCCCCAGTTAAAATCTCTACTTTTAAAACTCTATTACACATAACCTTGACTACGTCAACACACTATTAACGTTTACACACCTCAAATTACATTTAGGTAATTTACATAACGTTAAGTTTGTTTAAAAGAAACTAATTAACAACCCATTGTTCGATCCACAAGCATCTTCATCGATCACCTTTGCCTTCTTGGAAAATTCCTACAAAACAACCACTTTTACCACATTAGTCCATTGGAACTAAGTAAGAACTCTTGTACTCACTTTATAGGTTATTAGAAGGGAATTTGGGGGCTTAAAATACCAATCGAAAGCAAAATCTTGCAAGGGACGTAGCTTACGTCCTCAAGGACGTAGCTTACGTCCTCAACCTAATTCCCCTGATTTTGAGGACGTAAGACAGTAGCTCAGGGCGTACCAAAGAGTTAAGGACGTAACTTACGTCCTTATGGACGTAACTTACGTCCCTGCTGCTGCTGATGTTGTTATCTATTTTTTGTTCTCAAAGTTTTGACCCGTTTCGTTTGTTTCGACTTTTCAACGATCCCGGGTCCATTTTAACATCTCCATTTGCTCAATTTAGAAGCTTTAACTCTATTAGCTTCGACTCTTTGCATCTATCACAGTATCACCCATTCTATAATCACACTTTCACATTTAAATAGAAATGGGTCATAATTCTACTTTTAAGCTAGTCATTCGCTAACTTGGACTAACATATTAGATTTGGATCACACACCTATACACTTCGCTATACATCTTTATGTTTGACATACACACAGTTGCCAAACCACACGTTTATCACCCACTGGTGAATTAGGCTTACACACAGTAGCCAAAAATATAGTTTATCACTCACTAGTGATTTAAATGTTACCACCGTAACTGAATATAATTATAACCCCTCCAGGTTTGATTCACACACCTGTGAACTATACCGGTATATTGATTTCATGCACACGCGCATGTAGCTTCAACCCAATTCATGCACTCAAGCATGTATACTTACTACTACTATAACCATTACTTATGGTCATTATTCACAACTCACATTTACTCAAGAGTAAACATAATAAAATCATAAAGATAAGACTATATATGATTATGAGGCTAATGTTCTTACCTTCAACAAGCTTCAACTCAACCTTTGTCTTTGCTCACCGCTTTGCTAATACTCCCTTCACCTTATGAGTTAGATGCAGGAACTAGGTGATTTATAACTCAATTCCACAATTAGAACTTTGAATTCAACACAACCGCAACTCAATTTGACTAGGGTTCTTGATCTCCTTCCTCCTTCCCGTTCTCCTCTCTTCGTGAGTGTGTGTGTGAGTGTCCAGGAGGTTCTACACCTCCTTACTAATATGTAGATTAAATTTTCTCAATTGGCAAAAGTAGTCCCTCTAGTTACTTCTATTCATTTACACTAACAATACTAACTTAACTCAGTTAGTTCTAATTTACCACTCATTTTATTTAAAAACACAAATTATAAAATTACCTAAAATGGGACGTTACATATATAATTAGATAAACTTGACATGAGTCTAATTTACATCCATGTTTCATGCGTAGAAGATGATCCCACCATAGGTTCATGTATTTTGTTATTGTTTTGCTAAGCAGATTCGAGATCTAGGTGATATCTTCCTCTGATTAATAATCTTCATATTCGTCCACTTCATTCATTAGTTTAATTATTAGCTAAATTAGTTAATCTTATTGTTCACAAATCATCTTTTATCGGCTAGATAATGATAAAGACTTAGTATTAAAAGCTTTTATGTCCAGGGATCGATACTTAGTTCTTACCAAAAGCTATATCACTATCCGAGAGGTACCCTTGCCTATTGTGTGTGTAGTTAGTCATAAGGTGAAAATCATTTCTCAAATTTTAAAGCTTAATTATGTAAAATCAATCTCTCTCTCTCTCTCTCTCCTCTCTCTCCTCTCTCTCTCTCTCTCTCTCCTCTCTCTCTCTCTCTCTCTCTCTCTCTCTCTCTATATATATATATATATATATATATATATATATATATATATATATATATATATATATATATATATAGGGGAGGGTTCCTAAGAAAACCATATTTTACAAAAAAACTAAAAAAACCATTTATCCACCATTGATTTATGTAATCAATGGTTGTGATTATACAATGACAAGATTGTATTTAAATAAGGTTTAATGATTTAATTATGAGTTATTTAGGGTATAATAGACAAAACACATGTATAAATTATATGAAAACTTTTATTTAATTAATCGAATCCCTACAATCACTCTCTTTTCTCTCATAAATTATATCAAAATCTGTAACATTTTTAAAACAAAATTAAACACTAAATCTTACTATTTTTTTAATATTAGAGTAACCAAATATAAATGGAGTAAGAAAACAAACAAGTGCACAACAGTTGAGTTACGTACTTACGTATACGTAAGCATATTAAACAATAGTTAATTTCAATACGTACTTTATATCACACACTTATGAAGCAATATGTTACATATACGTAACCCAATCAAACTAGAATTTCACCATCAAATGAAATCTCAAATTTTCTAACTAACTAATTCAAAGTTGATAAATTTTGCTATGTATATACAACTGTTGTTATTAACTTATATGTAACTATAACACATATAACAAGTGCAAAACATTTTATTAAAACTAGAAATTTGCAACATATGTAGGTGTGGTTATGTATATGTAACTTAGTCTATACATATACTGAGTTATGTGTAACTTGATAAGTTACATATACGTAACACTAAAATGAACACTATAATATAAAGAAAAATACAGTGAATAGATGTGTAACCATATGTTAACTTGCTTACGTATATGTAACTCGACGAATATGAAGATGAACAAAAAAACCAAATCACAATATATCAAAGTTACATATATGTAACCTGCCATTCCATTATTTCAATTCTTGAGTTATCTTAATCTGAAGTTACGTATATGTAACCCATGTTACATAGAGTTCAATATGTCTTCATCTTCTTCCTTTATTACCATCCATGGCAGCAAGAGCATCATCGATTTTATTGGTTTCTCAAGCAACCTTAATGATTATCCATCCTAAATGATATACGAAATCAAAAAACTAAAAAAAAGCTAAAATCAATCAAACAAACAAACAAACAAACAAACAAACAAACCCAGTATGTCCCACTCAAAAAATCAATCAAACAATAGAAGATAAAAAGAAACCATCACCTTCTTCAATATATGAATGGTTGAAAGATTTTCAGAAGTTAGCTTTGTATTTTTGAATCACCAAATAAGGAAGAAAATGATCAAGTGAATAAGAAGAAGAAAATAACGATGTTTGTTGAATTAGTCTTTGATTTGTTCAACAATGGAGGAAAAAGAGGAATATTAGTCAACTATTATTATTTACTAAAAATAAATTACATAGACAATTACTAAAGCACCCTTTGAAAATAATAAATATAAATAAATAATGAAAAAACTTGATTGGCTTTTCTTAGGATCCCTTCCCTATATATATATGTATATATATATGTGTGTGTGTGTGTATATAAATATATATGTATATATATGTATATATATGTATATATATATGTATGTATATATATATATGTATGTATATGTATATATATATATATGTATATGTAGGAGTCGGTTACTATACAAAGTGATATCACGCAAGTTTGGAATTATCATGCAAAAACAATAATAATCACGCAAGAACAAAGTGATATTTACGATTTTTTTAAAAATAGTACTTTTTTGAGAGGAGAGTTGACAAGGGGGTAAAATCTTGTCTAAAGTTGACTTAAAGGGTACCCGCCTCTGGCAGGGGAGGGTTCTTCACCTGATTTGATACCCTGCATTCGACTGCAATTGACCAAGTCGTTGACCAAAGACCACGCCCTTCCCAAGGGCGGGTTCTTCCCTGTGTGATGTGACAGGTCAAGAGGAACTCGCCTTTCCCAAGGGATGGTTCTCTCCAAAAATATCAACCACACATTTAACATACCTTCTTAACCGTACAAAAACATAATTCGTATAAATCACCCGAGTTCGATATTTGATATTCACATTTTCATATCCAATCCTAATATTTTAAAAAATTTAGTCATTATCATGTCTCGGACTTACTTTTTACAAATATATTCGGGTGGTGATATTTCATTTGAAAATGAAAATATCATATGTGATGTTTCTACTAGAAGTTCAACCATTATTCTTCGTAATAGAGTGTCATATGAAGAATTTATTTATTTAATTTATATTCATCTTCAGGTTTAAAAAGAGTATTATAATTTGAAATTAAAATTATATTACTCATATGGTGGTTTCTCTCAGAGCTCTGAAATTTTCAATGACTCAAGTCTAGAAGTCTTGTATTATTTGGGAGAAAATGTTGAAAATTTCTAAGGAAATGTTTACATTATTATTGAGTCGAAAATGTCTGTACAAAAATGTAATTATATGGATCTCATATGCAGTTTCTCTGTATCAGAAGCATGCGAGCCGTCAAGCAATTATCATCAAGGCAATGTAAGATCACATGATTATGAAGCCAGTCCGTCAATCAATTCTCATCATCAAGTCGATGATGATAACAATGGTTTTTGTAAGTCAGATTATGGTACTTCAGACAGCAGTGAAGATACTGAACTCATTCCATGACAAGAAGAATCCGATGATGATGACAACAACAGCTATGGAGTTTCAAACAATTATAATTCTAGTGTTAATCCAGGATCTTACGGGGAGGTGAACTATTCTGAAGATCCTCAGGAGTTTAGAGATTGTGAAGCTGCTGATTTTGACGATGAAGACCATATGGATATATGGAATGAAGAGTCAAAAGAAGTCCGTGTTGGCATCTACTTTAAATCGAAAGATGAAGTGATGCATGCAGTGCGGTTATGGAATCTTGTACGTTGAAAGTAAACGTACAAGATGGAGAGCAAAGTGCTACAGCACTAGCCCTAATTACAACAATAATCTTCATAATGGTCCTCCATGTACATGGTATGTTTATGCTTTCAAGAACCATGATCATCACATGTGGAGAATTTCAAGATGGGTGAATGCACACAACTGCTTTGGTACTATTGTTGGTAAGAACAATAGAAGTTTCAAATGTCGAGATATTGTTACCCGTATCATCCATTTTATTCATCAAGATATTGCTTTTCCCATCAAGCAAATTCAAGCACATTTAAAAGACACGTTGAATGTTGATGTTTTATATAATAAAGCCTGGCGAGCTAGAAAAGCTTCTATTGAGAATATTTATGGTAGCTGGGACAGTAACTTTGAGCAATTACCTACGTACATCAACGCATTACAAGAGAAGAACCATGTTATCATGGAATGGTTACATCATCCGACCGGTACATCCACTTATTACACATTTAAATATGTGTTTTGGGCATTCGGTCCAATAATTAAAGCACCCAGGTATTGTCAGCCGGTGACATCCATTGACGACACTTTCTTGAAAGGTTCCTACCGTGGTAAAATGTTAATTGCAGTTGTAAAACATGCAAACAACTACGTAATGTCGGTAGCTTATGCAATTGTAGATGAAGAGACGGTAGAAAGTTAGAGTGGGTTTTTCCAACAATTTTGGTCACACATTGCAGTTCACCACTATTCTATTAGTTCGGGAAAAAGTTGTGTGTTATTTTCGATAGGCACAAAGGAATTATTCGTGCTATGAATACTCTTGAAGAATGGAAAAATAATGCTATGCATCGATTTTGTCTCCGACATGTTTGAAGTAACCTCATACAAAAGTTCAAGGTTTTTAGCTTAAAAAGGTTATGTTGGTCTATCGGAAGCACCACCCAACAAAGGAAGTATAACTATTGTGTAAGTCAAATGACAAACATCAATCCAGAAGCATGGGAATATTTAAAAGCTATTAAATAGAGTAAACGGACACTTCTACATGATAAAAATCATCGTCGGTGGGTAACTTGACCACGAACATTTCAGAAAGCTTCAACAATACGTTACGAGGTGTAAGGCTTATGCCAATAAAAGCTATTATTAGTTGTACGTTCAAGAAAACAGTCGAATAGTCCAGAAAGCATACTGACATCGCAGCCAACTGCAACACCGCGTTACCCCCTCGCATATGGCGTTTGTTTAATGCATGTGATATTAACTCGCAAGAGCATATTATAATCGAGTTTGATTACACAGAGGTGAGATATAGAGCTGTCAAAGATCCAAACAAATGAAGCTGGTGAAAATGATTATACCATGGAATACAAAAACAGAACTTGCATGTGTGGTAAATGGCAGATACAAAGATTCCCGTGCTCACATGCAATTGCAGTTTGCCGCCATAGAGGTGAATCACCTCATAACATTGTTGATCAGGTCTATGGTATTGTTGTTTATCAAGAACAATATAACGAACATCCGCTTCGTCACCTTGATTATTGGACGAACCCGGGTTGGAGGATAAGAGGCGATCCATCAAAAATCACCACGTCATGAGGTAGGAGACACACGAGAAGGATACACAACGAGATGAGTGTTCATCATCTAGATGCACCTGTCATACTTAGATGTTCAAGATGTAGACAAACAGGTCATAACATGAACACTTGTCTAAACTCATATTCATGAGGAGATTGTTGTACATTAATTTTATTTGATGTTTAGTGGTTATTATTGTTTAATATTATTATGTTTGTTTTATATTATAAAATATAAATATTAATTATTTTATTTAAAAAAACTCCTATAAATACCACCACCCTTCTCCTTAAAAACCACTACATTTTACAACTTCCCTTCCAAAAAAACACCACATAACCTATAAAAATGGCACACCGACCCGGTAAAAACCGACTCACGAACTTCGATCTACGTGATCAATACTACAAAGGTTGAGGCGGCCTAAGAAGCAACATGAATCATCTTCGTCAGAAAACAACCGGTGCATACACCATTTTTAGTTGCAGATGAAGAAGAATCTAAAAACTGGTCAAGAGATGCTATTGACTTCTACAACAATGGAGATGCGTCATATTATGTTTCAGTTCTATTTGATGGTGAGTGTCTTGGGAAGGATTTTTGGGTTGCTTTATTAGGCTACGAACGCGACGGTCGTCTTTCTCTATTGCTAAAAATCTTATATATTTTTTAGTTAAATAAATTAGTTTTATATAATATTTATTAGATGTTAATACTTTATATCACAACATATATAAGGTTGGGTAAAACGGATGATACGGATGAGACGTGAAAAGCTTGCAAAATTTGGACCATCGGGGTTGAATTGGACAATTTTACCACCTCAGTTTCGAGATGAATTATGTGTGTGGGAAGATGTCAAGCCTGTCAAATATGCCAACGAAACTGAGTTGTGCCCTCCATTTTGGAGGTGCAATACGTTTATATTCCAATACTTATAAAAGCAGTAGAAGATTGGTTACTTATCAGAATTAACTTGCATACAATGGAGATCCTTCAGTATTGGCCAAATAACTTATATCGCGAACTATATCATGAGTTAGTTCTCTATATTTTACATTTTATTCCATGTAATTATTACTGTCAGATGGAATAGATTGGTTACTGGAAAATAATTATACTAGACCATTTATTCATCTTGATAAAAGGGATGACATGCCTTTCACAACTACTGAGGAGTACTTGCCTAAGGACAGGGGTGACCTTGGTGGTGATTCAGGTGTTTTTGTTTGTATGTTAATGCAAAAGATAGTTCAAGGAAAAACCTTAAGTATGGAGGGAGATTTTAAAGACACGTGTGCAAGATATCGACGCTATATGGCAAAAGAGTTTTATCAGTATCGTTATACATATAGTCACCTTGAATGGTTCACAGAAAAGATAGTCAAACGCAAGACCCACAAGTGACCTTCTTCGTTGTACTGTTACTTGTATTGTACTACTTGTTAGTTTTTGTATGCTTATTCTAATAATATTGTATTTTATGTTTGTATTTTATAATAAAATTGCATTTTATAGTTAATAGATAAAAGTATAAAAAATAGATAATTAAAAAGGTAAAAATACATCACTAAAATATAAAAGAAACAACATCTAATGAGTGTCATCATTATCGTTTATTGCTTTATCATTTAAGTCGAATGGGCAAGGAGATGCATTAAAAAACCGGTCAACTGATTGAGCCGTCTCTTGAAATTGAGGATAATAAGGTAGCGGGGAAGAATGGTGAAATGATTGTTGAAAACTAGTATTAGGGCTTTGAAAATGATTTGACGGGCCCCCTTCTTCAAAATTTTAGGTACCCATTCGACTAAAATGTGGAAACTGGGTACTTGGGGTACCACCTTAAAAAAATCTAGGTTTCCCATTTGGCTTAAAAAGGGGGAGCCAAACTGTTGTTCCGTGAAATCCCTTTGTACTGTCATATTCTGTTACTCCACATTATCATCAACAACTTGTCGACCAACCTGCCCTCATCCTCTACCCCTTCTGCGTAAACGTTGTGTGACAGGAGGAAGTTGAGTATCATCAACATTCTATGTCACATCCGTTGGTAAATAACTTATATGGTTTGCATGTGCAAATTCCATATAACAGCTCACCATTTTCCTCCCCGTTTCATCCCCTGGTCTTTGATAAAACTGACTCATCTCATCCATCTATAAATAACATTATGAAACATTAATTTTAAAATAATAATAATATTAATATTAATAATAATTAAATAATCATTATAATAAATTAATTAATAATAATAATACCATCATTCTCAATCTTTGTCCATCATTTTGGAAGCCATAAGGTTCGTGTCTTGATGAGCCGGGTTTATTGTATACACAACAGTACGCTCTAAATACCACCTCATGTATGCTTCAGAAGCAATTGGCAAATAAGTGTATACTTAATTAGCAACTGAATTATGCTGAGACGCCCATGCTTAAACAAAGATATTATGATGTTGTAACAAGTTTTTATTTCTACCACCTTTACGAGCAATCGAATGTAGATTTGTGTGTTGCTCCCGGTTAGTAACACACTTGTAGGGATTGGTTGAAACATTCCAAACTGTCTTAAAACCCTACTTGGAATGTGAGGCTCAACAAGTTCCCAACATATAAGGTACGTGTCACTTCTCCAGCTTTGATATCCACCTGTGTAGATATCAGCTAGAAGGTGGATAATATTATCATAAGGCCTCTAATTAAATTGATATAAAAATATGAATTAACATGTTTTCATAATGTTAATATATATAAAATAATTGCAGTACCGTAGAAGGGTATGCACTTATAACACAACAACACAATGAAGAGAGTTCTTTAGAACACTTAACAGATCAAATAGGGAACTAGTAACTTATGTAAAAGATGCTAAGAACACAAGTAAAATATGAGACAGAAGAAGATAGCTAACAACACAAGTATATGGTTTACAAGAATGTTGTATATTGCTTCTCAAGTTCTTTTACAAAGTGTTACAAAAGCATTACAATCATACAAAGTTACAAGTACTTGAGATACTTTATATAACATCCTACAGCCAGCCATACTTTGAAGGCCAGCTGGATACATAAGACTAGACAATAACAAAATCTAATGTAGAATCAAAAGGCAGATTGCCTTTTGACAAGTGACTATGACATACCATAGCTCACATCCTAATATATTATAAAAAGGATAAAGGTACATAAAGTAGAAATCTTAGACCCAAGACCTCAATGTACAGTTACCAAAAGCATGGACCTTTTCACCAACTCATAAAGTAGAAAGCTCAGACCCAAGACATCAATCTATACATACTTGTACTAACATTATGTCATCTCCTGTTCCTTTGATGAAGAGAGTTCCATTAATAGTACCCTTTTTGTAGCCATGCTAATAGAGATACTTAGATAGAGTCTCATACCACTTCCTTGGTGCTTGGTGCAGCCCATAAAGAGCCTTATCAAGCCTGCAGACATACTTAGAATGATCAGGATCTGCAAACCCAGGTGGTTGTCTGACATACACCTCTTCATCAATCACCCTATAAAGAAAAGCACACTTGATATCAAGCTGGTAGACCTTGAAGTTCTTGGATACAGAAAAAGCTAGAAATATCCTAACAGCTTCAAGTCTTACTACAGGAGCAAAAAATCTGTGTAGTCAATTCCTTCTTCTTGAGTATACCCTTGAACAACTAGTCTTGCCTTGTTCTTGATGACAAGTCCTCTGTCATCCTTCTTATTCCTGAACACCTATTTGGTTCCTGTGGTAGTCTTCCCTTGAGGAAGAGGACATAGGTTCCAAACCTTTTGCCTTTTGAATTGAAGCAGCTCTTCTTGCATAGCTTCAACCCAACTTCATCCTTTAGAGCCTCATCAATCTTCTTTGGCTCTATCTGGGACAAGAAACAAGGGTGAAGACAAACATTTACATCATGGGTTTGTCCTCTTGTTCTTACTCCTGAATCAACATTTCTAATGATGTTTGTAGGGGTGAGACTTGTGGATCCTTAGCTGAGGGATCACAGCAAGTTGCTTAGACAGATCTAAATTAAAGAAATTTTGATCTGGCAATAAGGATTCACCCTCCACATTAGCACATTTATCAAGATTGACTTGATCCAATGAGTATGTGACATCATTAAGATTTTCTTCAATGGAGTGGCTATCAGCATCAAGAAATTCCTGATCACTTTCACCACCACCATTCTATCCAACATTTGAAGCTCCTTCATCCGAGTTTTGTGCCTCTAAGCTGGAATTTGAAGGCAACCCAGAAGTATCAGCAGGATTTGTCATTGATGTGTTGATAGAAACTTCATTCGCAAGATTAGTTACCACTGGAGTTGAAGATGTGTAGCTTGAAGGTCTTCTTAGCTCAAATCTTGGATCAGGATCACCTGGAGGTAATATATCTGTGGACCCTGAAACATGCTCATAAGATTTGTTAAAACAGTTAGTAACTAAATCAAGATCAAATAGCCAATCCGGACCAGAACCTTTCACACTAGGAGTGTGCTCATTGAAAGTCACATTGGCTGACTCCTCAACTACCCTAGTTCTGAGATTGTATACTCTATAAGCTTTAGCTTGAGAAGAGTATCCAATGAAGTGTCCATCATCTGATTTCTCAGCAAACTTGGCAATTTGATCTTTGGTATTCAAGATGGTGCAAGGACATCTAAATGACCTGAGAAAGCCAATGAAGGGTTTCCTCTTGTGCCAAAGTTCATAAGGAGACTTACTATGTGTTCTAACTACTAAAACTCTGTTTTGCACATAGCAAGCAGTGTTCACTGCCTCTGCACCAGAAAGTGATGGGCAGTTTAGAGTCAGACAACATAGTTCTTGCAGCTTCAATTAGTGTTTTGTTTGTCCTCTCAGCAACACCATTTTGCTGAGGAGTCCTGGGAGCACTATATTGTCTTGTAATACCTTTTTTATCACAAAATGTACCAAGGATTTGGTTCTTGAATTCAGTTCCTTGATCACATCTTATGGTTTTGACCTTGTGATCATATTGATTCTCAATTCTTAAGATGAAACTCTTTAGATCTTAGGGGTCTCATCCTTAGTTCTAAGAAAGAAGGCCCAAGTGAATCTTGTAAAGTCATCTGTGATCACCAAACAATAAGAGGTCCTTCCTAGACTCATTACACTGGTGGGGCTAAAGAGATCCATATGTAATAAGTGTAGGGGATTAGTGATGGAGTTTCTTTCCTTTGGCTTATGAGATACCTTGTGTTGCTTCCCCTTCCGGCATACAACACAATGTCATCACTTCTAAACTCTTTCTTTGGTATTCCAGTTACCAAATTACTCTTAATTAATTTATTCATGTTTTTAAAGTTTACATGGCACATTCTTTTATGCCAGAGGAAATATTCATCACTATTTGCTTTAGATAGAAAGCATGAAACTGTTGATACATATGTACCTAGTTTAGGAGCTTAATGTAAATGTCTATCATGTCTTACATATATGTAATGAATGAGTTGAATGAAATACAATGTGTAATTGATGAAATGGTTTAGTTGAATGATGTAAGGTGAATTGTGATGTTTGATTTATATGTTGCTTATGTCATGATATCATTATATTGAATGTGTTACACATGTATGAACTAACTGTATAGGTTTGATGTTGTGTGATAGTTCATGCTAATGGCCCATGCTAATGGACCATATGCATGAATTCTTCATGGTTATGGACCAGCCGCATGACTGAACCAGGAGACTGGATCAGTCGTACGATTGTAACATAAGACTGACTCAGTCGCACGACTGAACCTTCAGTCGTGCGTATGAGTCAATCGCATGATTCAGTCGCACGACTGAAGACACGAAACCTATAAATACCACGTAATTCGTGAAAAAATAAAAAAACTTTGAACACTTGCGTACCCTAGCCGTCCAGAGCGTCCCTGTTCATTATTCAAACTTCATAAATTGTTTCTGATCAATTCTTGTTTGTTCTTAACGTTTGTTTCATCGTAGGATTGATCAGATTGTCGTTCTCACTGATTGGATCCCCAATCAAATAGGATTCTGCACTATTTGATCTAGTTTCACGCATTATCAGTTAGTACTCCGTACGTACACACTCCTAACAAGTGGTATCAGAGCCCTGGCTCTTGATTTTGCGTGTGATTCGATTAGTTTTTGGTGTTAAACTTAACGTTTTCATTCAAAAGAACTGATTTTTTTTGTCAAAAGGTGTTTTCAAAGTTTTCTGACCTTAAAGTTTCGATTGTTCACTATACGGAAGATTAGGGTTCTTGAAAAATCGCGTTTTTGTGTCCAAGTGTCAAAACCATCGATTTTGCCAAAAGAGCAGCCTTCAGTCGCACGAATAGCTCATTCATACGATTGAAATCATTTGTACACTCCATTCACACGACTGAACTCAGTCGCATCCTTCATTCGCACGACTGAACAACTCCAGTAATTTGAGTCCATTCGTCTAGTTCATACGCATGACTGAATCCAATCGCACGATTGAATTCATTCGCACCCTACATTCACACGAGTGAACCATCCGTATAGTTCATTCGTACGATTGAATTTTTCTGTTCTCCAAGTCTCAAGTTTATACAAATGGAAGATCAGTTTGCAGCGTTTACTGCCGGGAAGGACTCACGCATCTAGAACCTTCTGCTTCTGGAAAATGAGATAGGAAATCACAATAAACCCCCGAAGCTTATCATGTTAGATGATTATCCATAATGGAAACAGCGGTTCGAGATTTACTTAAATAGAGTTGATCCCAATCTTTGGACTTCTATTGAGACTGGTTACGTGGTACCATTCAGTGCTAATGGGGTTAAACTTGCTTTGGGGGGAATGAGTGAATCACAAAAGACGTTGTATAATGCTGAAAAGAAAGCTTATGCCCTACTGACTCAGTCCATACCTAAAGACATATTTCATCAATTCTCTAAGAATAAGCAGTCTACGAAGCTATGGGAGGCCTTGGAAAAGAGGTATGAAGGCAATGCAACGTTAAAGGCACTGAAGGCTAAGGCTCTCAAGAAGGAGTTTGATAATTTCTCATTAATTGGGAATGAGAGCCTGGATGACATAATTAACAGGTTCTATCATCTCATGAGTGAACTGCACACTCAATGTGTAAACACATCAATGGAAGATAAAGTTTCAAATTTTGCTGATGGGTTACCTGAGAAATGGGATTCATTTGTGTCCAATCTCAGATAGAATGACATTTTAGCAACGTTGGACATAAATGACTTCATCTTGAAGTTAAGAGAAGAAGAGCTGAGAATGAAGTACAAGTCAAAGAAAGGATCCTATGTTCAGATCCTTCACTCTACAACTCAGTTTCGTCTCCAGCTGTTTCAGGAGCACCTCTCCAAACTGCTTATGTGTCCAATACATCTGCTACTACCTCATCCATAGCTTCAGCACCAGAAATGTCAGGGTCATCTCCTACTCAATATACAGTGCATGAAGCCAATTCTACAAAGTTGAAGACCGAGAATCTCGGTAATATCACTGTGGAAGTTGCAAAGGAGCACATGGATCTTCTAGCAGTGGTTGTCCAATCCTATGATGGTTTAGTTGCCAGGAAGATTGGAAATTATCACCTTGCAGATGAATACTATGAGCAAGTTGATGAAAATGAGCTAGAAAGAATGGATATTATGTGGGCATTGGCAAGTGCAGTAAGAAGAGCTAAAAAGTTTGTCAAGAAGACGGGACAGAACCTAGTAGCCACAAAGGACACGACATTTGGTATTGACAAAACCAAAGTAACATGCTTCAACTGTGGTGAGAAGGGGCATTTTAAACGTGAATGTGTAAAGCCCAAGAAAACAGGTAATGGAAACCCATTTTCATCTTTCACCCGTCAAGACAAGGAACAAATTGGAACTGCTTCCTCAAGCAAAGATACAAAGGCTCTTACAGCTCAAGATGATGAAGGACAAGACTGGTCCTTCAGGTTTGTTTCTCCCGGAGAATCAAATATTGCCTTTGTTGAAGCAATAGATGATGAGTCTGCTAGTGAAAGTGAGGGTGCAGCTGAGCAAGCAATGTCGGATGTTGAAGAAGCTGCGAACGTGGTAAATCACCTGGTTGAAGAAGATCTTAGAGCAACAAGTACAGAATCTCCTGTCACAAAAGGATCTGATTCTGCTTTGATGACTAACTTAACCGATTCCTCACATGTAAGTTCTCTAGACCAGTTATTTGATAAACATGACAGTCTTGACTGTGATAAGTTTAGAGAAAGCATTGACTTGAAATTTGCTAGGTTATCAGAATACAATGATAACTTAGTAAATGATTTACTATTATGCACTGAGGCTAATTGTATTTTAAAACAAAATGAATGCAGTTTTAAAGAAAGGATAGAACTTTTAGGAAAACAACTAAGGGAAACCGAGGTTATTGCATTAAATCAATCAAATAACATAAAGTTTTATTTAAATTCTTTAGAAGAGACCAAAAAAGAAAAAGCAGTTTTGGAAGTCGAGGTAAATTCATTAAAACAAAAATTACATAGTTGGGCTAGTTCTTCTCACATAGTTTTGAACTTAGTGAAAGAACGAAACAATGGGGAAGGTCTGGGGTACAAGGCAGTAGCACCACCACATGAAACCCTTTTAAATACAAAGTGTAGACCTGTGAATGACAACCCAGTAAAGGATAATATGGTAACCACTCCTCTGGTTAGTGATCCTGAGTCCACAGTCATACATGTTTAGAAGATCACTAAACAGAAGGAGGCGACTTTGAAATCTAAAGGTAAGATGCCTGTTGTGAATTTGGATGAACAATTTGAAAATGTTAATGTAAGTTCAGGTTCAAACATGTCTATTTCTGAATCTAAAATGACCAAATCAGTTAACCAATCATGTGCTCCACGTCAAAGTCCAAATAAACAAAAGCCTAAAGATGTACAAAACGTTAAAACAATTAATTTTGTTAATCAGACTGAAACATCTAAGAAGGAATTCATTTGACCCAAACAGATAAAGGTGACACCTGTGTAAAATTCAAACCCACATAAATATTTTCCTCAATCTGTAGAAGTAAGATCTTGCTACAATTGTGGAAAACGAGGACATATCTCTTCAAAGTGTCGTTACTATCAGACTCCTAAAAAGAAAATTGAACTTAATACTACCAAACAAAGTTTTACTCAAAGGAGATCTACTACTCCACCAAAGAGTATTAGTGAACCTAAAGTTCAAACAATAAGCCAGTCGTCTGTATATCACAAACATGCCTTACACAAAACTGGCTTATGGAAAGAAAAATCAAATAATTTGTCTGATAGTGAGGGAGTTAAGAAGAATGGTTACTACCTTGGAATAAGCAGGTTACTACCTTGGAAGAGGAATTGTACATCAGATAAGCTGGTTACTACCTTAGAATCACACTACAAGTTGAAAGTACGAAGCTTGATAGAGACCGCCAGAACAATGCTAGCTGGTTACTACCTTGGAATCACTCTACAAGTTGAAAGTACGACAGATCCGATCAGACAATGGCACTGAGTTCAAAAATCAGTGGATGGAGACATACTGTAAAGAAATAGGAATTGTACATCAATTTACTTCTGCCTACACTCCACAAATGAATGGTGTTGCTGAAAGGAAGAATCGGAGCTTGATAGAGACCGCCAGAACAATGCTAGCTGACTCGAAATTGCCAATTCAATTTTGGAATGAGCCGATAGCTAATGCTTGCTACACGCTCAATCGAGTCTTAGTGGTCAAACGACATGGGAAAACATGCTATGAATTGCTCCAGCGACGTAAACTCAATCTGGAGTATCTAGAACCGTTTGGCGCACCATGCATGTTGCTGAAGAAAACTCAGACAGGAAAATTTAGTGAGAAGGCAGTAGAAGGTATATTTCTTGGATACAACATACCCGACAAGAGAGTTTATAACAACTCAACAGGTCAAGTAGAAGTGTGGTGCAATGTTGATGTTCAAAGATTCACCACCCCCCGCTAGAAAAGGACCATCATTCTTCTTCGATTATGATGGTTTCTTTAAATCCTTCAATCTACTGTCTTCTCCCACTGATGATGAGTTATCGACTAAAATGATGTACGGGGTTCTCAACTCACCACCACAAGACTCAACAGCATCGACTCTACTAGATGATCCCTCTACTACTTTAGGGGGAGCGGTTGATGTAAGCGACTCATCTTCTGATGATGAAGCAGTTGAGACTGAAAATGTGGAACAGACAGAACAAGTTCCTGATAATTCAAGTACACCTATAACCGAACCAGAAGCTGCCGAAGTATCAGAACCTCAGACTCCAACAACACATGATATTCCAAATCTGGATAATAAAGTAGTTGTACCTACCACTCCCGGATCTCGACTTAATGTATATCATCCTCTAGACAACGTCATAGGGGATGTACAATCGGGAGTTCAAACAAGAAATCAGCTATACTCAGCTGATTATGCCTCTGTCATGGAAAAAGGCTATCTTCACGATGGTGCATTTTGATGTTTTGTGTCTTAATTTGAGCCAAAATATGTCAGTGAAGCCTTAAACGACGAGGCATGGGTCAGTGCCATGCAAGAAGAACTCCTACAGTTTAAGAAGCTAGGCGTTTGGTCACTGGTGGATAGACCGAAAGGTGCTAAGGTCATTGGCACTAAATGGGTCTTGAAATGCAAGAAAGATGACCAAGGGGTCATAATTCGAAACAAGGCTCGACTTGTCATTCAAGGTTTTAGACAAGTCGAAGGAATCGATTACAATGAAGTGTTTGCACCTGTGGCTAGAATGGAAGCAATCCGTATCTTCCTAGCCTATGCATCTTACATGAAGAGCAAAGTCTATCAACTAGATGTAAAGAGTGCATTTCTTCATGGGGAAATTCATGAGACAGTGTATGTCAGTCAACTCGAAGGATTTGAGGATCCCTACCATCGGGACAGAGTTTACAAGCTGGATAAGGCTCTCTACGGGCTCCATCAAGCCCCGAGAGCATGGTATGAGAAACTCTCAACTCATCTAGTGAAACACAGTTTTTGCAGAGGAGTTATTGACTGTACACTATTCATCAAAGAAAAGGACGGAGACTTACTGCTTGTATAGATTTATGTTGATGACATAATCTTCGGTTCCAAAAACGAAGAGTTATGTAAAGAATTTGAGTCTGTAATGAAAGCAGAATTTGAGATGAGTGCAATGGGGGAGATGAAATTCGTCCTAGGATTACAGGTGGATCAGACACCAAAGGGAATCTTTCTACATTAGACCAAGTATGTAAGAGATATCCTAAGTCGGTTCAATATGGAAAATGCTTCAGCAGCTGGAACTCCACTTGCCACGAATCATGACGTGGCACCCGACGAAAATGGTGATCTGGTTGATGCTACAATGTATAGAGGAATGATTGGATCCCTGATGTATCTCACAGCATCTCGTCCTGATATCATGTATGCAACGTGTGTTTGTTCCAGATATCAGGCGAAACTGAAAGTCAACCATCTCATTGGTGTTAAATGGATTTTTCGCTATCTGAAGGGTACTCCAACACTCGGGTTGTGGTATCCTCATGACAATGATTTTGAACTTACAGTGAATAGTGACTCGAATTATGGCGGATGCAAAATGAATTACAAGTCAACATCAGCAGGGTGTCAATTCTTTGGTAGACGGTTAGTCACCTGGCAGTGTAAGAAGCAGACCTCCGTTGCTCTGTCAACATGTGAAGCTGAATACGTTGCTGCTGCAAGTTGCTGTTCACAAATCATCTGGATTCAACAACAAATGCACGACTACGGTTTGCAATTCTCGAACACTCGTATCTATGTTGATAATTCTGCTACTATAGCCGTAACAAAAAATCCAATCCAACATCCTAAAACTAAACACATCGGTATTAAGTATCACTTTATACGTGATTGTTTTGAAAAGCAATTAATCGATGTTATTAAAATTAATACGGATTTCTAACGCGCCGACCTCTATACAAAAGCATTTGACAAACCTCGGTTTTTATATCTATTAGAGGTAATTGGCGTGAAAAATAAAAGTGATGTGATTCCAGAGGAATCGAGTTCGTAGTCCGTCTGTCTACCTTTTATTTTATTTTTATTTTAGTTTTCTTTATTTTTCTGGTATTAAAAATCCAAAAACAAAAAGATTTTCTGTTTTAAAATTTTAGGGGGAGAATAGTCTAGGTTCAGTATTTATCAATATTTATTTACTTAACAAAAAAAAGGGGCGGGGGCAAGCAGATAGGCTGAAATCAAATCAAATCTGTGAAATTGATTCAAAATCATGAAAAATGATAGTACACAGGGAACTAATTGGTTGGGACTGTAAAAGGACTTAAAAGATCATAATGTTATATTAAAATTATAAGTCTGAGAAGTCTAAGCCAAATAAAGGAAAAATGATAGTACACTAGTCTGTTACTGAGTTTACATAGAGAAAGTAGGCCTAGAGGTTGCTAGTTCATTGTACGATGTGTCGGTAGATTCAACACAATAGACAATTAGACATCTTTGGTGAAACAATTTAAACTAAATTGTTCAAAAGGATGTGGGCTTCCATCTTATCCCTGGTTGACACAATCAACGCATTTCCAATAAGGGGTGACGAGCAAATAAACGCCACAAGTGTGTGCGGATGATCATAAATATGAGCAAAGCACAGGAAAATAATGATAAACGTAATCAAACTAATGACTAATGTTGTTGGTGTGTTATGTGTAAAAGAAAAATTGCTCTTACAAGAAGATAGGTTGTTTGCCTCTCTGCTGTGCGACGACACTGACCTGAATATTCTATAATTCATTGTGGTTTGCGCCTCTCTGCTGTGCGATGGCACTGATCTGAGGCTTTGCATCTCTTTGAAAGCTCTTAGAATAGTTTCTTTTTGTCTCAATACCTGTAGACCGCTCAAACATCTCCTGAGGAATGTTGATTATCATTTAAGTGTGGGATCCACAAATGCTTGTTGAAATAATACAATCTAATCACCAATGTGAGTCAAAAGTCTGTGTATGGATTTAAGTGGACAATAATACTGATAATCGTCATGGCTGCAACTCTCGACAGTCAAAATCATTGTGTGCCTCTTACAGCCCTAGTATGATTTCCTGTGAGCGCTTGTGACTCTGAGAGTAATAAGGATCATTAATTTAAAGATATATGCAAGAGTCCTAAATGATTATGATACACCTGTATGATTCCATATGAATCTCTCCAGAAATGATCAATCAAACTTAAGCCGTTCTGCTCAGGGGGAGAAATCGGTTAAATGATAATTTAATAGTTTTCAACCCACCTCAAACAAAAACACAAAAAATATGTCTTGTTTTGTTTAAGTTTCAAGTTGTTTTCCATTTCTAGTTATTATCTTTCATGTCGGACTATGTTACAAGATGAACTCTGTGAATCATACTTTAAAAGGGTCACGTCTGAGGTGACCAAATTATTGCAAAGTTAAAAGGATAACATCTGAGATGATCAAAGGTTTAAAGGTAAAAGGGTCACGTCTGAGGTGATCAAAAGGTTTTAATTAAAAGGATCACGTCTGAGGTGATTACATGGTTTTTTCATTAAAAGGATCATGTCTGAGATGATCGGTGCGCATAATGTGTTAGCAATCAAAAGTGACAATTGAAAGTTTGAAAGTATGAAGTCAACTCATAAGTATGACTCAATCGCACTATTGGATCATAAGTATGAACCAGCCGTACGATTGAATCATAAGTATGAGCCAACCGTACGATTGGACCATGAGAATGGGGCTGGTCATACGATTGGACCATGAGTATGAGGCTGTCATACGATTGGACCACAAGACTGAGCCAATCGTATGAATGAAAAGAGGAGTATGGTTCAGTCGCATGATTGAGCCATGCGTATGGGTCCAGTCGCACGACTGAAACCCAAATCAGTATAAATAGAGGCTCAATCGGTCGGAATCCCCACCAGACTTCAAACTTTCCAAAAACCACCTAACCCCTGTTACTCTGCCAAAATTTCAAACTTTTAAGATTGCATTCTGATTTATGCTCTAATCATAAGTGTATTCATCTACAGGTAACTTGCAATAGGAATCGGGACAAATGAACGGTTTAATCGAACCAAAATGACCGAAATTGTTCACACTAAAACCGGGACTAAAACCCTAAAATAGACCACTTTAATGGATGCTAACGTTGATTCAAATGACTTTAAGTGATATTTCGAGTCCCTGCGAACCATATGAACCCGAAAACGATGTCTAATTTCACTTGGTGACAAGATTCAAGTTTATGGTGTCGCACAGGGTTTATGCGAATAGACAGACTGATGAACTTCAGTCGCATGATTGAGCCAGTCACATGCTTCAATCGCACGATTGAACCAATTGGTGTTTCAGTCGCACGACTGACTCAACCGCATGGCCTTGCACAAGACTGAGCTCAGTCGCAGGCTCAATCGTACGACTGAACTCAGTCGTATGGTTCAATCGCATGATTGAAACAGGTTGTCTAAATCTATTCCAAGTCAAGTTTTTATCTCATATTAGTGGAACTAATGTGTTGGTTTCTTGTATTGCAGCAAAAATGGCTGATAGATGGACGATGAGCACCAAGCATAACATATGTGCTCATCTAGAGTCTACGTTCCGAAACTCTACTTAGTTCACCGGGATTATAGCCTTCCTATAAAGATTGAGGATCTTCAAGGCTATTTATACTCCTTGCACTCCCTATAGGTCGATCCAGCAGGCATTCTAGGAGAATGCTATGGTCGACCGGTCTACTGAGCCTTTTTTGCATTCAGAGTTCTATCTTTGGTCAAGATATAGAGATTGATGAAGACGACCTACAACGAGTCTTGGAATTGGGTGATGATGGAAAACACCCAACCAAGCTGCTTCCCTTAACGGTACGAGGATGCTTTCTCAGGATCAAGTACATTAGTGACATCATAGTCGGCATGCTAAACAAGAGCAACATGTGCTCGCAATTCAAGTATCTGGCACATGTGATCCTGAAATGCATAGCCTCCAGGAGAGGAGGATTTGATAAACTGTCACTAAAGCTTCAATAACAACATTCCCACAATTATTCTCTGACATACTTCGAGAATTATCCACAGCAATGACAACTTGGTAATTTCGTTTATTCGGCCGAGTCCGTCTCTACCATAGTTTATCATTTCGATAGTGACTTGCAATGCAAGATGAAGCTCAACAGACAAACAAGTATGATGTATTCCCCTTTCAGAAAATCAAGACTCAGCTATCCGTAATTCTTGATTTGCAAGGGATTGTGCGATGATCTGTGAGCTATATACCCAAGGAAGGAGAGATAATCCACGACCTGTCGGATGAGCAGCTGGCTGAGATTTTCAGGCTGAATCCAGACGAGTTGGTCAAAGATGCTCCTACAGTTGATGTGGCAAGTGATGATGAGCTTCACGATGTTGACGAGATCGAGATAGAGGATGTCACTGCTGATCACTATCCTCAGTACACTGATTCGGAAGGACATGCTATCCCTAATTTGGGTGAACCTTTGATGGTGGTACTTTTGATAAGTTGGATGAACTGGAGAAAGAAAAGGAGAGAGACGAAAGTACTGCCCAAGCTGCGGACGAAAGTGTTGATGCCAAAAAGGCTGAATGGGCAGTTTGTTTTGCTAAAATGAAAGCCCAGCGCGCGCCTCAAAAGCAGAATGCCTACACAAAGCTTTATAGAGTCAAACGTCATCAGAAAGTGTCTGGCAAGATCATCGCGTGGGCGTATTTTGAAGATCTTAACGTCTATGCAGTTAAGAGGGAGAAGGAAATAGAGTACTTCAGATTTCCACATGATCTGAAGAATCTCCCTGGTTTTGAGCTCAACCAGCTGACACGCCTAAATCTGCTATATGCTGATCCACTTGTCTTCTTCTTTATTTTGGAGCTTTCCAAGGAAAAAGATTTTCCTTCCGAAGCTTGCTTTGTCTTCTCCAAACTCTTAGAAGTTTATTTCTTAGTAATATGGATAGTACTCTTTGGATTGTAAACACAATCTTTAGCAAGATGAGAGGTACTCCCACAGTCCCACACATAACACAATCTATTTTATTCCTTCTAGGAGTTTTCTTTTGTGAACAAGGCTAAACTTGATCACATTTCTTCTCCATTTTCATCTTTTCAGATGCTGTGGCAATTCTTGTGGGGATAGAACTACCTTTGGATCTTGATGGTTCATGTTGTATAGCAGTGGTGCACAACTGATCAGCCTTCTTCTTAATGATGGGATGATTTGGACGTGAACTAGAACTCTTGTTCTTGGAGTTCAAGTTTGTGTCTTCAGCCTTAACCACTTCAAATCCTGCAGAAATAAATACTTGTTTCTATGCAGAGTTGAAGGTGGCCTTGATCTCTTGAGACTTTTTGGACTTTGTTTTGGCCTTCCTGATCAAGTTCTTTCTTTGGACTTGGTCATCCCAAAAGCTTTTGTTAGGACCGTGTGCGTACGGAGTACTGACTGATTCTCCACGTATACCACTCAAATAACGCGAAATCCTATTTGCTTAGCGACCCAATCAGTGAGAACGACAATCTGATCAATCCTTATGATGAAACAAATGTTAAGAATGAACTAGAATTGATCAGAGATGAACTATGAAGTTGGAATGGTGAACATGAACTTTCTAGACGGCTAAGGTATGTGGATATTCGAAGTGTTACTTTTTTCCCTGAATTAAGTGGTATTTATAGGTTTGGTGTCTTCATTCGTACTGAACCATCAGCATGGTTCAGTCGTGCGACTAAAGCATGCAGTTGATCCATCCGCATGACTGAAAGTCCAGTCGTGCGACTGAGTCAATCTCATGTCACAATCGTGCGACTGATCCGGTCTCCTGGTTCAGTCCTGCGACTGGTCCATTAGCATGAAGTATTCATGCGTATGGTCCATTAGTATGATCCATTCGCATGAGAACTTCATACAATTCACAAACCTATATAGTTAGTTCAATATGCATTATCACACAATAAACAATGAAACATTAAACATTATAAGCATCAATCACATATTGTATTTTATTTATAACCATTCAATTACAAATATGTAAGACTTGAAAGACATTTTACATTAAGCTCCTAAACTAGGTACATATGTATCAACAAACTCCCCCTTGTACCTAGTTTACATCATTGTCTAGCATTCTTCATCAGCTCATTAAACTTCTTGTACTTCTCCTCTCTTGTAACTCCGGTGTTTATCTCAAATGCAAAACATAGTTGTATAACATTCTGGAACTGGAGGGCTTGTACAATGTCTTACGTATCATAAAACAGTGGCCACTTGTATAATGTGTATACATCATCAGAAGACAAGTTGGTCAGCCACATTAGGTTAAATAACCTGATAGTATCCATTTGGCTCTCTTTCTGCAAGACTATCACTGCTTCACATGTTCTCCAATCGTAGTACCAGCACTTGAAGTGTGGAGTGAAGTCCTGTGGCATTTCCCTTAGAGGGATTCTTGACATAGTGCATGGAGGACTCCTTCAACACAACCTTAGGCTTTCCAGTAATGGAATCAACTTCAGACCTTCTGATGTACCTCGTCGGTTGTTGAGGTCTGAAGTTAACCCACCTGGTGTGGTACTCTCTTCTTAAAGTAGCCTCAAACCAGCCTGACATCTTTTTCGGGTCAGCATATAACAACTTTAGGCGTGCCAGCTATAGGATTCTATATGCCCAAGACACGTAGAATATTGATGCGGTTAGTACGTTATGATCCAAGTCGGGTTATACCCAATAACAAGCTTAGCAAACACCAATTAATATTTAATTGATGATACAGTCATGCAATTAAATATTTACACCAATTTAGAAAATGAGTTTTCTAAACAAGTTGCATATGAAAGGGAACAACTTATTAGGATATTTTGTTCAATAATATTATTTGAAGTGTTATTTAAATAAGTTAGATAACACCAAATAATAATGAGAACTTATAACTTATAAGTTAATTGCTTAATTGTATAACTTATATAAATTATACATATAATTAAGTGGTTAATTATATGTGTAGTTACAAGACTATTTTAATATGTGTATGCATGGTTTAAAGGAGGGAAACTCTTTTGAATCAATTTTTTTTGGCCGCCCCCTGTCATTCATTGGACCTTTTGTCTTGTAAACCACATACACATTTAACTAGTCTTGGAGACTTGAATTTCTCATCTAATCTCATTGCATGCAACACACACAAAACATTTCTCTCTCTCTAAAACCTCTCGGCCAGGCAGCAAGTTTGGAGGGTTTTGTGGTCGATTTTGGTGTCATCTCCCTAGCAAGAAGAGGTGTTTGCAAGGAGGCTTGTGGTATACAAGCTTGAGGGATCCTTCTCTTGGAGTCTTGGCCGATTTTGGGCATCTCCATCTTCATCTCATCCACGGTTTTGGCAGCCCCTTTTGGAAGCATTTCATCCACGTTTTGAGCTGCTGAAAGGTAGATTATGGCAGCCTTTTGTGGCTGTCATATTATGTTGTTTTATGCATACATAGCATGCTTATTCATATAAAAATGATCCTTTGATATATGGGTTTGTTTCATACATATATATGGTCACTTAAGAACATGTTTTTTCAGCTTTATAATCAAGTTTATAAAGTAATTATTCTGCTGCGTTTTCAGAAAGTTTAAGAGGTTAAACTATGTTTTTTGTGTTCTTACAAACCCATCAATGGAATCTAGAGCCGGTTATATGGATAGCATGCTTGTTAGTATCCTTTAAAAATTTGTTTTATGGGATTTTATAACCCTTTTAGGGGCTGAAATGTTCTTGTATGTTGAATCCCCAAACTTTCAAGGTTATATCACACATGCTTGTGATTAAACCTTGAAAGATATGTATGGTGATATGTATATTGTTTGGACAATGTTTAAAACCCGAAATTTCAGTTTATGTTGGCTGAAATTTCATGGGTTTTAATGGGGATTCTTTGTTATATTTGGATGATATGATGAATGTTCATATTGGTGCATAACCTAGCTTTTGGCCTTGTGTTGTTTGGATGTATGCAATGGTTGGTTTTGGTTTATTCAATGGGGTTGTATATTAATTTATTTGTGCTTTGTTTAAAAATGTAATTTATCTATTTATTCATTGGGATGTAATAATAGATTAGGAGTATTTTTCTTTTACTAGAAAATATGTATTAGGATATATATTTTGTAAAAGAAGATGCTCGGGAAGGAAGCACAAGAGGAAGACACAAAGAGAAGGACTTGAAGCATATGGATGCAAATTCAAGTGGGAGTCTATGAAGACCTCATCTTTGTGTTGTATTCAACCCTTAGGAAAGACCAAATGACCACACTTGTGACGGCAAACAAGTGTGGTCACAATAGTAACTATGGTTATGCACATGTGGTTGTTTATATTATGCTTGTTTGATTGTAATTTTGTGAATGATTGTGTGATATTTGGATATAATAAACAATCTTAATAAAAATGATCTTAACAAGCTAATATAAAAATGGTTCTTAATCATTAAGTGTTAATAAATGGTTATTAAAAGGATTAATGATTTCATAATAAAATGGGTTTTATTAAGAGGACCATAGGGTATCTTGTATTTGAAAGCATGCAAATACAAGTACAAAGAGTTTTCTAAACTAGAATTTTGAAATCTCTAAACATTTGACAAACAAGTTTAACAGCGTCCTTTTGCACAACACTTGAGTCATTTGGAAACTCTTAATGGGATAAAGGTCACCTAACCATTTAGAGGGAACTTGTGACTTAAGGTGGGGATACCACATTGGTAGGATAAAGGTCACCTAACCACTTATGTTGGTAAACTCACATGTGTGTGCAAGTAGGGTAACTTGACTTTCAAACCATGTTAAATGGATCACCTACAATATGGTTTCCAAATGGTGTTGATGGGATTAACATGCCGACTTTACATATGATGTTTAAAGTCGATCCCATACCTCTAGAAGTTGCAAATGGTTGCAACCGTCAATCGTTGACCACCTTATTAATTTAAATCGTGGGATAAAGGTCACCTAACCACAATTTAAATGTAATGTTGGGTTCTAGATTTTAATATGAAAATGACCATTAAAAGGCATTAATTATTAAAAATAGCAATATCAAAAATACTAAAATAGATCTTTGTTAAATTTTGTAGATGGCCACCAACAATGATAATCATGATAACTCAACCACATCCACCCAATCTTTACGAGAGATTCTCCAAAAGGAACGTCTAAATCATAACAATTTCATAGATTGGTATCGAAACTTGAGAATCATTCTCAAGCAAGAGAGACGATCATATGTTTTAGACGACCCTATCCCCGATCAACCTACTGAGGATGATGAGGAGGCCTACAACGATTGGCTGAAGTACACTGAGGATTCCGTCCAAGTGTCTTGTCTCATGCTAGCGAGCATGACTCCGGATCTCCAAAAGGAGTATGAACATCACGGAGATTATGACATGATAACCCAGCTAAAGGAAACGTTCCAACAGCAAGCAAGGGTTGAGCGCTTCGAAACGGTTCGAGCACTCCATGCATGTCATATGGACGACAACCAATCGGTTTCATCTTATGTACTTAAGATGAAAAGCCACATTGACCACCTCGAGAGGCTTAATTGTCCCGTCTCGAAGGAATTGGCCACGGATTTGATCCTTAATGGCCTTACAAGAAGTTCGAGACATTCGTGTTGAACTACAACATGAATGCTTGGGACAAAAGCATTGGTGAGCTTCACTCAATGCTCAAAACGGCTGAGGCAGCCATGGGTAAAAGGGTTTTAGCCGTTCTCACCATCAATGAAGGTGGGAACAAGAAAAGGCCTTATCTTGCACCCAAGGCAAAGGTTGCCAAGGGTAAGGGACCCGTATGGGGAAAATGGAAAGGGGTGGCAAGGGTGCCACCCAAACCACAAGAGAAGAAGCAAAAGGTTGCTACTAATGACCCATGCTTCAAGTGTGGGGAGATTGGACATTGGGCAAGGAATTGTCCTTTCCATCTCTAAGAGTTGAAAGCAAAGAGGGATGCCGAGTAGACCTTAGGTACAATATACATGATTCATATTGATATTAATGTTACATCTTCTAACACATGGGTATTGGATACCGGATGTGGAACTCATATTTGCAATTTGTTGCAGGGGTTCAAAAGAAGTAGGGACTTCAATCAAGGGGATGTTAGCCTCTTCATGGGCAATGGAACTAAAGTTGTAGTTGAGGCTCGTGGGGACTACATCCTAAAACTTCCAAGTGGCTTGGATGTAATTTTGAAGAATGTTTTGCATGCTCCTAGTTTGACTAGGAACATTATTTCTATATCCCAATTAAGACATTATGATTATGTATTATCTTTTGTTGAAAATGATATTCATGTTTCTTTAAATGATATGTTCTATTTTAAAGCTATTCCCATTAATGGTATTTATGAATTGGTTCATGAAAATGCTTTAAATAGTTCATTGTACCAAACTAACACCAAGAAACTCAAGTTGGATTTGAGTGATACCTATCTTTGGCATTGTCGTCTTGGTCATATAAACAAGAAACGTATACAAACACTTCAAAAGAATGGTCTTTTAAAAACAAATAAATGTGATTCATTTGATGTTTGTGAATCTTGTTTACAAGGAAAAATGAATAAGGCACCCTTTAGTGGAACTAACGAAAGGGCAAAAGATTTATTAGGAATCATACATTCGGATGTATGTGGTCCTTTTAAGCCAATGACTAGGAATGGTGAAAGATACTTCATTACCTTTACCGACGATTATAGTCGCTATGGGTATGTGTACTTATTAAGGCACAAAGATGAAGCTTTTGAAACGTTCAAAATCTTCAAGAATGAAGTAGAAAATCAACTCCACAAGTCGATTAAAGTTCTCCGCACCGATAGAGGAGGTGAATACCTAAGTGATGCTTTTCAAGATCATCTTAGGAGTTGTGGGATTGTCTCACAACTCACTCCACCTGGAACACCACAACATAATGGTGTATCTGAGAGGAGGAATCGAACCTTATTGGATATGGTTTGATCTATGATGGCTGGAAGCACACTGCCTCTATCATTTTGGGGTTTCACTTTGCTCTCCGCGGCCCGTATTCTAAATTTGGCCCCAACCAAAAAGGTGGAAAGGACACCTTTTGAGATATGGCATGGAAGAGTTCCATCCCTATCATACTTAAGGGTCTGGGGTTGTGAGGCTTATGTTAAGAATCCCACCCCAAACAAATTGGAAGTCCGATCCACCAAGTGTATCTTTATTGGATATCCTAGAGATTCTGTGAGATATTATTTCTATGATCTACTGGAACAAAAGGTGTTTGTTGCCAGAAAGGGTGAGTTCTTAGAAGCAAAGTTCCTTATGGAAGGAACTAGCAGTAGAACAGTGGATCTTAAGGAGGATCAAGAACCACAACCCGATGCATGTTTGGTTGAAACTAGCACTCAACATGAGGATGTTGAGGATGATCAAGCGGTTGATCAATACACACAAAATGTTCGCAGAAGTGGTAGAACTAGTAATCCACCTGAAAGATATGGATTTTTCATGGATGGATGCTATGTGGTAGATTCAGATGAACCAACCACATACCATGATGCAGTGTCCAATTCAGATTGTGACAAATGGCTTGAAGCCATGAACGTTGAGATGCAATCCATATATGATAATCAAGTTTGGGAACTTGTTGTACCACCTCTTAATTCCAAGGTAGTTGGAAGTAAGTGGTTTTTCAAGAAGAAAACCGATATGCATGGAAACTTGGATACTTATAAGGCTAGACTTGTAGCAAAGGGTTTCACTCAAACTCAAGGGGTTGATTATGATGAAACCTTCTCACCTGTTACGATGCTAAAGTCTATAAGGATGTTGTTTGCCATAGCTGCTCATTATGATTATGAGATTTGGCAAATGGATGTCAAAACCGCTTTCCTAAATGGATATCTTGAGGAAGATGTCTATATGGTTCAGCCTGAAGGTTTTGTCGATCCAAAACATCCTAATAAAGTATGCAAGTTAAAGAAATCAATCTATGGATCGAAACAAGCATCGAGAAGTTGGAATCACCATTTTGATGAAGAAGTAAAGAAATTTGGCTTCATCAAAAACACTGATGAGGCTTGTGTGTATAAGAAGGCTAGTGGGAGCACAATAACTTTCCTAGTATTGTATGTTGATGACATACTACTATTTGGAAATGACATTCCAACCTTGGAAGGTGTAAAAACCTGGCTTGGAAGTTGTTTTTCCATTAAGGATCTTGGTGAAGCCACCTATATTCTGGGAATAAAGATCTATAGGAATAGATCAAGGCGGTTGATTGGTTTAAATCAAAGTGCATACATTGATAAAATCTTGAAAAGGTTCAAGATGGAGAACTCTAAGAAAGGTACTGTACCTATTCAAGGAGGAACGATATTGAGTACAGCTCAATGTCCTAGCTCAAAGGATGAGCAAGATAAAATGAAGGCAATCCCATACGCATATGCTATTGGATCCATCATGTATGCAATGATATGCACTCGGCCGGACGTGTCATGCTCCTTAAGCATGACAAGCCGATACCAGCAAAATCCTGGAAGCAGTCATTGGATGGCTGTTAAGAACATACTTAAGTACCTAATGAGGACAAGGGATATGTTCCTAATCTATGGATCTGGTGATGAGGAACTCATTGTAAAAGGTTACACGGATGCGAGTTTCCAAACCGATCGTGATGATTCACGGTCACAATCAGGACATATTTTCATTCTGAATGGGGGAACGGTCTCTTGGAAGAGCTCCAAACAGGATGTAGTGGCTCTATCAACTACAGAATCAGAATACGTCGCCGCCTCATTGGCAGCTCAAGAAGCTGCATGGTTGAAGAAATTCATTGCCGATCTAGGGGTTGTCCCTTCCATTCAGGACCCCCTAGAGATCTTTTATGATAACGAGGGTGCGATTGCTCAAATCAAGGAACCTCATGCTCATCAAAAGACTAGGCACATTGAGCGGAGATTCAACTACATACGAGATGAAGTTGAAAAGGGAAAGATATGTATTCGCAAAGTTCACACGGATCAAAACATTGCGGATCCTCTCACGAAGCTCCTTGAAAAGGAAAAGCATGAAGGTCATACTTGTGCCATGGGACTTCGATATTCTAGTGATTGGATTTGATCTATAAATTTTGTATTTGGATATGTGGAACTCTTCATTATTTGAATAAAATTATTTGGTTATAATGTTTCAATTAATGTTCCAATTTAGCATGTTTAAATCCATGGGTAAATTGTTTACTCTAAATGTCCGTAGTCGTTCATACTTGTGGGAACAAGTGTGAGGGTAAGATATTATGAACTTGGATTGGTTGATATTCATAAGGATGAATATAGAGCAATGCGTTGCTACCAAGGTTCATAGATATTTGTGGGATACAAATATTGGACTAACCCGCATCTCAAATTTTACTACATGGAATCTTATTGATTGATCATAAGTAAATTTGAGTAAAGGCGAATATCATTTGGTATCCTCCGACCTGAGATACATATTGGGTTTTGATATTCACCAAGTATTATACCTTGAGCTAATTCTTCACTGTCCTGAAATAGTGGACAGTACATAAGGGTATGTTCAGGATTGGGGTATACAAGCTTGAGGGCTCCTTCTCTTGGAGTCTTGGCCGATTTTGGGCATCTCCATCTTCATCTCATCCACAGTTTTGGCAGCCCCTTTTGGAAGCATTTCATCCACGTTTTGAGCTGCTGAAAGGTAGATTATGGCAGCCTTTTGTGGCTGTCATATTATGTTGTTTTATGCATACATAGCATGCTTATTCATATAAAAATAATCCTTTGATATATGGGTTTGTTTCATACATATATAAGGTCACTTAAGAACATGTTTTTCAGCTTTATAATCAAGTTTATAAAGTAATTATTCCACTGCATTTTCAAAAAGTTTAAGAGGTTAAACTATGTTTTTTGTGTTCTTACAAACCCATCAAGCTGGTTGAGCTCAAAACCGGGAAGAGTGTCTAGATCATGTGGAAATCTAAAGTACTTTATTTACTTCTCCATCTTGACTGCATAAACACTCAGATCCTCAAAGTATGCCCACGCTATAATCTTGCCTGACACCTTGAGATGCTTCTTCACTTTGTAGAGCTTGGTGTAGGCACTTGGATTTGGTGCAGTGCGCTGGGCTCGGATCTCTGCAAAACAAGCCGTCCATTCAGCCTTTTTGATATCAACATTGACGTCCGAGGCTTGGGCTTGGCTTGTTGACGTCTCTGCCTCCTTCTCCATCTGATCCAGCTTATCAAATGTATCACTGCCGAGAGTACTACCAAAATTGGGAACCATATTTCCCTCTCGGTCAGTGTACTCTGGATAATGCTGGGCTGTGACGTCTTCAATCTCCATTTCATCCACATCATTAAGCTCGTCGTCACTAGCCACATCAACAGTAGGAGCGTCCTTGACAATCTCATCCGGTTTGAGCCGGAACATCTCAACAAGTTGCTCATCAGTAAGATCATGAATTATTTCTCCTTCTTCGGGAGTATAACTCACAGACCTCCTGAAAATCCCTTGCAAATCAAGTATCATTGTTAAGTGAGACTTGATTTGCTGTAGGGGAGCAACATCATACTCGTCTTGCTAAGATGATTGATCTGCTTGATTTAAACATGTAAATACATCAACCATTAGTAAATAATCAAGACAGTTATATATCAAATATATATATAAACATTAATTACATAAGTTTAATACATGATTCAAGTACAAAAGTTTTCAAATACATGAATATCTAAGCATTACTTTTGTCCTGAATAGCGGGCTCTTAAGCAGGTGGGGCAGAAGATGATGCTCCTTGGTCTTGCTTTCGTTTTGTTCTTCTTTCCTGACCCTGAGTTGAGGCAGATGCAGCTGCATCTCCTTCTTTATCATCATCATAATTATCCCGCCTTCCTCTGGTTTCTCCATCATCACTGACCTCATCATCTTTACTTTCATCATCTTCGCCATCATCATCATCATCATCATCTCCTTCTCTGATCTTAAGTGTCTCATCCTTTAACCCCTTGAGCTTGAGCATGATGGTCTTTTTAGAAGCCTCCAACTCCTCTATCTTCTTTACTGATAGGATGTTTTGCTCCTTGAGTTGGGCAATCTGCTGAGCTTGCTGTGAGATCTGCTGTGCTTGAGTAGCGCTGAGCTCCTCAAGCTAACGTAGTCGCACAGCCTTCTCTTTATCAGTAGCCAACAGCTTCAGCACCATACGGTTCAGTGCTGATAGCTGTTCCTCTACTCCAATGGGAGGTAGAGATGATCATGTGGTGAATGTGGTGTGTGATGAGGGACCGACTTGGTGGCTGGTGGTAGTAGTGGTGGCTGTGGTGAATATGGGTGGTGGTATGTGAGTGGGTCGTGGATGGTAGGCTGTAGTGGTGGAAGGTGGAGGTGTAGTAGTAGTGGTGGAGGGTGGTGTGGTAGTAGTGGTGGGTGGTGTGGTAGTAGTGGTGGTTGGAGTGGTAGAAGTGGTGGTAAACAACGTGAACCTCGGCCTCTTCCCCTTCTTGCCATAGGGTTGAGCCATCCTCTTTTTCCTCAAGCCCTAGGATACAGAGACTCCCCCTTGGCTACTGGGCTGGTCTAGGGTGTAAGATAGATCAGAAGTAGCCTCCCCAGACTCACCCTGGCGTCCACCAACCGCCCTAACACCTCTCTCAGTGGCTACGACCCGGCTCCCTACCGTTCGCACCAGAGGTTGTTCATCAGACTCCTCCTCCTCATCCATCTAAAAGTCAGGGTGAATAGGAGTTGGTTCGGGTCCACCCTGACCATCCCCTCCCTGATCAGTATCATGATCATCACCGTCGGAGTCATTGGAGGGTAGAGCAATCTGCTCAACATCCGCATCGTTGTAATCGTGGCGCCACTTCCTCTTTGCTGGCGCCACATAGTCTTCACGGGCTAGATGCCCAAACAGTCGCCTGACAGGGGGTTTCACCTGCTTCCCCCTGTACACCTTCATCCTTCCAAGGGTTATATCGCCCATCACCTCTAAGACCACAGCATCCTCCTCCTTTGGCAGCGAAGGAAGCTTCTCGTCAATGATCATCTGTAGGAATCTCGGGTACATGCAGAAGGCTTCCTTGCCTTTGGCCTCTAAGTTCTTGATCAGGTAGGAGAATATCATGTTGGAGAATATCATGTTGGAGAAGCTGAAGGGGTGATTCAGCACCAGTGCCACGTAGGCATTCTGGATTTGGTCAGATAGGTCATCAAATCCACCCCTTCATGAAGCTATGTACTTCAGAATGACATGTGCTAAGTACTTAAAATGGGGACACAGGTTGCTTTTGTTGAGCACACCTGGGTTGATGTCCCCATTGTACTTCATCCGTAGAAAACACCCTCTAACAGTCAGAGGGTGAAGCTTGGTTGGGTGATCAGCATCATCACCCAACTCTAGTATCCGTTGGAGGTCTGCTACTGTAACCTCAAATTCTTGCCCAAAAATGGTGCTCCGAATATGGTAGGGCTCACTAGATCTATCCACTGACGCACCTGCCCAGAAGGCCTGCTGTATAGACCTGTAGGGTGTGCATGGAGCAGATATAGCTCTGCAGATCCTTGATCTTCTTAGAAATGCAATAATATCAATGAACTCAACCGCATTCCGAGTGGTGGCATCCAAATGAGCACAAATGTTGTGCTTATTGTTGATGATCCACCTGTCTGCCATGTTTCTGTAACACAAGAGGCAAACACGTTAGTTCCGTTCACAATTGATAAACATTTTGACTTAGAACAGATTTTGATCAGGCTGGTTCAATCATGAGATTGAACGATTGAACCATACGACTGAGTTCAGTCGTACGATTGAGCATGCGTTTGAGTTCAGTCGTATGCAAGTCCATGCGGTTGAGTCAGTCGTGCGACTGAATCACCAAATGTCTCAATCGTGCGATTGAAGCGTGCAACTGGCTCAATCGTGCGACTGAAGTTCATCAGTTTGTCCATTCGCATAGTCTCCTGTGCGACATCATAAACTTGAATCTTGTCATCAGATGAGATTAGACAGTGTCTTTGGGTTCATATGGTTCGCCGGACCCCGATATATCACTTAAACATCTTTAAATCAACGTATTTGTTCATTTAAGTGGTCTATTTTAGTGTTTATTTATGGTTATTTGAGTTACCAATTTAGGTCACATTTTACTTGTTTTAATCGGTTGTTTGATCATGAATCTTTCGCAAATTACCTGTAGAACAGAATGATCAAGGTTAGAACTCAATATAGAATTAATCTTAAAAGTTTGAAATTTGTGCAGAGTAATAGTGTAATGGCGGTTTTGGAGAGTTTTGAAATCTGGTGGTGATCGCGACCGACTAAGCCTCTATTTAAACTGATTAGGGTTTCAATCGTGCGACTGAGCCTAGTCGCATACTTCAATCAGGCGACTGGATCCATTCGCACTCTTCAATCGTGCGATTGACTCAGTCGGTCATATTCAGTCAGACGACTAGGTTTCAGTCGTGTGACTGACTCATTCGGTCACCTCCATTCATGTGATTGGTTCAGTCTTGTGGTCCAATCATGTGAATTTACTCATGATTATGGTCCAATCGCACGTCTGGTCAATACGTGTGGGTTAGTCGTGCGATTAGGCTCATACGTATGGTTCAATCGTACGACTGGTCCATACTCATGGTCCAGTCATGCGAATGGCTCATACTTATGGTTTGACTTTATGACCATTTGACACTTAGCCCAATTAACAATTGATAAGACATTTTGACCAGTGATCATCTCAGACATGACCATTTTAACTTAGAAAACTGTTGATCGCCTCAGACGTGATCCTTTTAATAACAAAACAATTTGTCACCTCAGACGTGGCCCCTTTTAGTGATTAAATCCCAGATAGAATTCCAATGCATAGTCTGACGTTTAATAACTAAGCTAACTAGAAATTTAAACAATTAAACAACTAGACCTCAAAGACAAAACTAAAACTTATTTTTGTAATTTTGTGTGAGGTTGAAATCCTAAGATTTTCCTTTCTAGAACAGTATAGCATCAAGTTACATTGATCATAACTAGAACGATTCATTATGGAATCATATAGGTTTATCAAATCATTTAGGACATATTGCCAAAGTCTTTTAATGCTAGATTCTTGTTTTCATCGAGAGTCATTAGCAAATTTAGGAAATCATACTAGTACTGTAAGGTAATGACAATGGTTTGGACTTTTAAAAATTACAGCTCACGATGATTATCAGTATATTTGTCCTTTTAAATCCATACACAAATTTTTGACACGCATTGGTGATGATTTAGGTTAAATTATTTTGTTAGGACCGTGTACGTATGGAGTACTAACGGATTCTTCATTATACTGGATCAAATAGTGCGGAATCCTATTTGATTGGTGATCCAATCAGGGAGAACGTAATCAAGATCAAACCTAACGATTAGAAAACGTTAAGAACGGACTAGGAATGATCTGGGACGTTCTATGAACTTGGAATGGACGAACAGGACACTCTGGGTCGATTAGGGTTTCAAGTATTCAAAGTGTTGTCTTTTTCCACGAATTAAGTGGTATTTATAGGATACAGCTATCATTCGTACGACTGAGCCAAGTGACTGACTCAGTCGTGCGACTGAGTCATACGATTGGTTCATTCGGACGACTGAGTCAGTCTTATGACTCAATCGTACGATTGACTCAATCACCTGGTTCATTCGTGTGACTGGCCCATTCGCATGGTCCAGTCATGCGACTGAATCAGATAACTTAGTTAAACATATTCTTGAACCTTTGATGGTTCAAACCTATGTCTAACAACTATAAACCTATATAACATTGTCATATATGCGTGTACTAATAATTGATATGAATAGATATAACATGTAAACAACCAATAAACATAAAGGAAGAGATTCTCATTATAATAATCAAACGTTACATATGTGTTACAAGAAGAAGTTCTATAACAGTTAAGCTCACTAGACTAGAACTGGGGACATGTGTACCAACAAACTCCCCCTTGGACCTAGTTCTGTCTAGACTTTGACTTCTTTCTTGAATTCTTCAAATCTCTTCTTCCTATCTTTTCTAGAAACCCCAGAGTGAATATCGAGTGCGAAGCATAAACGTATGATGTTTGGAACTGAAGTGCTTGAACGATATCTTGAGTGTCAAAAAACAGTGGCCACTTGTACAAGATGTATACATCTGAAGCAGACAAGTTAGTTAGCCACATAGGGTCAAATACCCTAACTGTCTCAACCTTCCCTTCTTTCTCCAAAACTATGACAGCCTCACCTGTGCGCCAATCATAATACCACCATTTAAAATGGGGTGCAAAATCCTGTGGCATTTCCCTCAATGGAATACGCGACATTGTGCGCGGAGGGTGCCATCGCAAGACCACCTTTGGTCTTCCAGAGGTGGGGTCAACCTCGGTCTTATGAATCAACCTTTTGGGCTGTTGAGGTTTAAAATTGACCCACCTCGTATGATACTCTTTCTTCAGTGCTTGCTCAAACCATCCTGACATCTTTCCTGGAACAGCATACAGGAGGTTCAAGTTGGCTAGACGGTTAAGCTCAAATCCAGGGAGAGTTTTCAGGTCATGTGGGAATCTGAAATATTCAATTCCCTTCTCCCTCTTGATAGCATACACCTTGAGATCCTCAAGGTATGCCCAGCTGATAATTTTGCCAGACACCTTCTGATGTTTCTTTATCTTGTAAAGCTTGGTGTAGGCATTTGACTTGTTTGGCGCACGCTGTTTCTTCATCTCCTCTAGGCAGGCTATCCATTCAGCCTTTTTTACTGCCAGATCAGCATCATTTGCCTAAGGAGCTTCTACTGTAGCTGCTTTCGCAGCAATCATCTCTTCTACCTTATCGAAGATGTTGTTGTCAAATGTTTCCCCCAGATCTGGGAGAACTTCGCCTTCGGCGTTAGTATACTGAGTATACTCATCAGCTGTCACGTCCTCAATCTCCACTTCGTCAACATCTCGTAATTCATCATCACTGACTATGTCGACCTCTGGAGCGTCTTTCACTAGCTCGTCAGGATTCAGACTAAACAGTTCTGCAATTTGAGCATCTGTTAAGTCGTGAATAATCTCCCCTTCCTCAGCAGTGTAGCTAACTGATCGTTGAACAATCCCTTGTAGATCGAGGATCATCGTCAATTTAGAATCAATGTGACGGAGGGGCATTACATCGTGTTCATCTACTTGTTTAGCTGAACCTGTTTAACAACCAATTACAACACAAGTAAGTACACATTAAGCACATAACCAATGTTCATTTAACTTTTCATTCCTTTACTTTAAACACATATTAAATACATGATTACAATGACAAAAGTTTAATAATAAATACACATCTAATCCTGAACTTTGCCTTGAATCATCGCTGGATCTTCGGCAGAAGGGGAGGTAGGTGGGGCAGAAGTTGATGCTCCCTGGTCTTGTCTTTTCTTGGTTCGTTGCTCATGACCAGGAGAAGAGGCAGAGGTAGATGCATCCCCTTCATCTTCATCGTCATCTTTTTCTTTATCTTCATCATCAACTCCCTCATCATCATCATCACTATTATCATCCTCCTCATCATCATCATCTTCACCTTCTCCTATCTTTAGGGCTCATTTTGTGACCCCTTGAGTTTTAGTCTGATCTCCTTGTGGGTAGCTTCTAACTCCTCGAGCTTCTTGGTGGACTCATCTCAGTGCTCTAGGAGTTTGGTGATCTGTTCATTTTGCAGGTTGATCTGATCAGTTTGCTGGGAGATAAGTTGAGCTTGGGAAGTTGTTAGCTCCCTCAGCTGACGTATCTCTGCTGACTTTTCTTCATCAGCAGCTATGAGCTTGAGCATCACCCTATTTAGGGCTGCTAGCTGCTCCTCCACAGAAAAGGAAGGAAGATATGTACCGGTAGGGAATGAAGAAGGTCCAGTCTGGTGAGTGGTGGTGGTAGTGGTGGCTGTAGTGAATATGGGTGGAGGTGCATGAGTAGTTGTGGTCACTGGTAGCATGGTGGTGGTGGGGGATGTTGTTGTAGTGGGTGGAGTAGTGGTATTTGGTGGTGTAATGGTAGTGGGTGGTGTAGTAGCAGTAGCAGAGGTGGTGGTAGTAGTGGTAGCAGAGGAGGTAGTAATGAGTGTAATCCTCCTGCGTTTTGGCTTCAGTCTATGAGGCCGAGCCAAATGTTTCCTCCGCGTCACCCTTGACATGGAGGCTCCCCCTCGGTTGCTGGGAGAGGCTGGGGTGTAAGATGGATCAGCTGAAGAGCTCCTAGACTCTCCTGGCCATCCACCAACCGCCCGTAATCCCTGCTCAGTGGCCACTTCCCGACTCCCCACAGTCCGGGTAAGTAGCACATCATCAGAATCCTCCTCTTCTTGCATATGGAAATCAGGGTGAATTGGAGCTGGTTCAGGTCCTCCCTGACCATCTCCTCCCTGATCAGTACTGTCATCATCGTCGTCGGAGTCATCGGAGGGAAGAGCAATTTGCTCAACATCCGATTCACTATCATCATGACGCCACTTTCTCCTAGCTGGCGCCACGTAATCCTCACGGGCCAGATGCCTAAACAAACTCCTCACCGGGGGCTTGACCTGCTTGCCCCGGTATACCTTTATCCTTCCCAATGTAGTGTCGTCCATGATCTCCAGGATGACAACATCATCTTGAGCTTTCGGGAGCTGGGGGAGCTTCTGGTCTATAATCATCTGGATGAACCTTGGGTACATACAAAAGCTCTCTTTCCCTTTTGCTTCAATGTTCTCCACCAAATAGGTGAAGATCATCCGTGAAAAACTAAATGGATGGTTCAGCACCAGAGCAGCGAATGCACTTTGCATCTGGTTTGATAGCTCATCAAACCCGCCCTTCCTTGAGGCTATACAACGTAGAAGCACATGGGCAAGATACTTGAATTGGCGGCACAAGTTGCTTTTGTTAAGCATACCCGAGTTGATGTCCCCCGAGTACTTTGCCCTCATAAAACAACCTCGAACAGTAAGGGGATGCAGTCTAGTTGGGTATTCTGCATCGTCCCCAAGCTCCAGTACCGTTCGTATATCCTCCTCAGATAGCTCGATATCTTGTTCAAAGATAGAGCTTCTAATAGTATATGGCTCCCTGGATCTGTCAACCACAGCATGTTCCCAAAACGACTGCTGTATCGACCTGTATGGTGTACACTGTGCAGAGATCGCTCGATATATCCTCGATCTCCTCAAAAATGTGATAATGCCAGAAAACTCGGTGGTATTCCTGGAGGTCAAGTCCACATGTGCATAAATGTTGTGCTTCGTGCTCATAATCCATCGACTTGCCATCTGTCACACAATGTAAGTAAATGTTAGTGTATGCAGAAGATAGCAAATTAAAGTCAATGAGCTTTACACCTTGGTTAAGTCGGGCGACAGAGCAAACGAATGAACATAGTCGTGCGACTGAGTAGGACGACTGAGCTTTATATGTGTGAATTGGTTCATACGTGCGACTAAGTCAAGCGAATGGACATAGTCGTGCGATTGAACCATTCGTCCATCTCAATAGTGCGACTGAGACTAGTCTTCTTCTCAGTCGGTCGATTGAAGTTCATCAGTGCATCTAGTCGCCTACTCGACGGTTTGTCCATTGAAATTCTTTTTTTGAGCTATACTTGATTTTAAACGTCGAACTTAGGCTCATTACACTCAGAAATGACCGATTAAGTGTATTTTAACTTCTGTTTGAACGTTTAGATTAGTTTTGATGGTCTATTTGTTCGTTAAGTTATCGGTTACTGTTGGGTCAGAATTCGAGTGATTCTAGATGTCATTGATCGGTTTTAATGATGAAACACCACGAATATTACCTGTATAATCACAGAAGAATGTCAGAACACACACAGAGATGGTAAATATGAATCAAACAAAATTTTGGCAGTGGTTCGTTAGGTCATACGAATAGAGAGAGGCGATTTGGGTGAATGAGCGACTGAGGTCAATTCGACCTATATATACTAGGCAAATCCCAGTCGGGCGACTGAGCCGAATCACGTAGGTTAGTCGTACGAGTGAGTCTAGTCGCATGAGTGAGTCGTGCGACTGAGATTCATTTGTACGATTCACCCAATCATTCATCTTCAATCGTACGATTGATGCTCAGTCGAACGACTGTGACAGTCGGTCACCTTCAATCGTGTGCTTGGACTCATTCGCATTGTCCATTCGTACGATTTGATTCATTCGTATGTTCCAATCGTACGACTGGACCATATTTATGATTCAGTCGTGCGACTGGACCATATTTATGGTTCAGTCGTGCGACTGGACCATCCTTATCATCTTTTGACCATTTTACCATAACGATCCTTAGTTCCATTTACCAGTAGATAAACATTATGAGTAGGTTGATCATCTCAGACATGATCATTTAAAATAAAAACTACATTTTGATCACCTCAGAAGTAATCCATTTATCCACCTGATCATCTCAGACATGACTCATTTATCCACCCGATCACCTCAGACGTGATCCATTTATCCACCCGATCACCTCAGACGTGATCCATTTATCCACCCGATCACCTCAGACGTGATCCATTTATCCACCCGATCACCTCAGACGTGATCCATTTATCCAACTTATCACCTCAGACGTGATACTTTTATCCTTTCAGAAACAATTTGTTTAAATAAACATTAAGCTCATTTGGTGACGTTAACAGAGAACATTTTGCACAGTCCGACATTGACACATTATACAGATAACTTGAAAGTGTTAAACTACGAACAAAAGAAAACATCTTTTTATGATTTTTGTTAGGTCAGGTTAGTGTAGCCTATTAACATTGACATCATATCAAGGACAGACTCATATGGAATCAGACAGGTATAAACAACATTACTTGGAACCTTTGATTAGTATTTAACTTTAAACACTTGCATATCACAACTTTCTCACTCATCTAAGATTTCTAAGATCTAACTGGGAATCATGCTTGACATGATAAGTAACACCCATTGATTTTGAGCATCAAGCAATGCAGTCACGACGATTGTCAGTATACTTGTCCATTTAAATCCATACACAGACTTTTGACACGCATCAATGATTAATTAGATGAATTAGGTCAACAAGTATTTGTGTGTTCCACAGGTATATGGTAATCAATCTTCCTCAGGAGATTTTTGAGCGGTCTTGGGACTTAGAAGATTTGGTTTTAAGAATTTTCAAAGAGATGCTAAGCCTCAGGTCAGTGCCATCGCACAGCAGAGAGGCGCAAACAGCAATGAATTCTTAGAACAGTAGGTTATGCTAAGCCTCACGTTAGTGCCATCGCACAGCAGAGAGGTGCAATACCTATCTTCTTCTTAGAGCAGTATATTAGTATATACATTGTTTTCAGTGACATTTGTCATCTTTTGCTCTGTTTTTCAGGTCTTTGCTCACATTTGTGGCATTTGCTTGCTCCTCACCCCTTATTGGAAATTGACTGATTGTGCAGACCAGGGATACCATGAAAACCCACAACTTGTTGAATTATTTAAGTTTAAGCCAAATCACTGATGATGTCTACTTATCTATTGTGTTGAATCTACCGACACATCGTACAATGCACTGGCACCACCTTAGATCTACTTTCTCCGGGTAGTTACAGTACCAACCACGCGTACTATCATTTTCCTAATATGTTAGACCTAGACTTCTCTGATTTGTAATTTTCTGTGGTTTAATTAATCTTGCAAAACATAAAATCCTTTTGGTGTTCCAAGTAACATGATGCCTGTGTACTATCATTTTCCAATATTTATCGAGTCATATTTCCAGTTTTGTTGTCTATGCCTTTTAGCTTTACTCACCTTCCCCCTTTTTTTTTGAGTAAATAAATACTGAATTTAACCCATCTCCCCATAAAATTCTAAAACAGATAATCTTTTTGTGTTTTTGGATTTTTATAACACAAGGAAATTAAAATTAAAAGAAAAATAAAATCAAACGAAAGACAGAAATAGTGTCGGGCTATGCATCTGTTTCTTCGGAGATAACATCACTTTTCTTTTTAACACCGTTGACCTCTAACAGATAGAAAAATCTGGGTTTATCAAACGGTTTGGTGTAGAGGTCAGCTCGTTGAAATCCGTGTTTATTTTGACCACATCAATTAAGTGTTTTTCATAGCAGTCGCGTATGAAGTGATACTTTATGCCTATGTGTTTGGTCTTAGGATGTTGAACCGGATTTTTAGTTACTGCAATTGCAGCAGAATTATCAACAAAGATAGGAGTAGAAGTGAAATGCAAACCGTAGTCTCGCATTTGCTGTTGTATCCAAATGATTTGAGAGCAGCAGCTGGTGGCGGCAACATATTCAGCTTCACAGGTAGATAGAGCAACTGATGTCTGCTTCTTGCACTGCCAAGTTACCAATCTCCTCCCGAAAAATTAACATCCTGCTGACGTAGACTTGTAATTCATTTTGCAGCCTCCATAATCCGAGTCACTATACGCCGTTAGCTCAAAGTCATCATCATGAGGATACCACAACCCCAGTGTCGGAGTACCCTTCAGATAACGGAAAATCCTCTTGACTCCTATCAGATGATTTACTTTGGGTTTCGCTTGATATCGGGAACATAAACATGTGGCATACATGATATCTGGACGAGATGTAGTGAGATACATGAGAGATCCGATCATCCCACGATACATGGTGGCATCCACCAAATCCCCATTCTCATCAGGAGCCACATCATGATTTGTGGTAAGTGGGGTACCGGCTGCAGTGACATTTTCCATATCAAAGCGACTAAGAATGTCACCGACATACTTAGTTTGATGCAGAAAGATGCCGGTAGGTGTTTGATCCACCTGTAATCCTAGGAATAACTTCATTTCTCCCATGGCACTCATCTCAAACTCAGCCTTCATCACAGATTCAAACTCTTTACATAACTTTTCGTTTCGTGAACCGAAGATTATGTCATCCACATATATTTGCACCAAAAGCAAATCACCATCCTTTTCTTTGATGAACAATGTACAGTCAATCACACCCCTGCGAAAGCCGTGTTTCAACAGATGGGTGGAGAGTTTTTCATACCATGCTCGAGGAGCCTGATGTAGCCCATACAGAGCCTTGTCTAACTTTTAGACTCTGTCCCGATGATAAGGATCTTCGAATCCTTCGGGTTGACTGACATATACCTCTTCACGGATTTCCCCATGCAAGAATGCACTCTTAACATCTAGTTGATAGACTTTGATCTTCATGTAAGAGGCGTAGGCTAGAAAGATACAAATAGCTTCCATTCTAGCTACTGGAGCAAAGACTTCATTGTAGTCGATTCCTTCGACTTGTCTGAAGCTCTGAACAACCAACCGTGCCTTGTTTCTGATAACAACACCCTGGTCATCCTTCTTGCACTTTAGTACCCATTTGGTACCAATTACTTTGACTCCTTTCAGTCGGTCAACAAGAGTCCACACTCCAAGTTTCTTGAACTGTACTTACTCCTCTTGCATAGCATTGACCCAGGCTTCATCCTTAAGGGCATCACTTACGTGTTTGGGTTCAATTTGAGAAACAAAACATCTGTAAGCTCCATCATTCACGTAGCCCTTTTCCATTACTTCAGCGTAATCAGCAGTGTACAATCGACTTCTAGTCTGCACGCCGTAGTGGAGATCACCAATGATAGCATCTGGCGGATGACTCGTACTGATCCTAGTCAAGGGGGTTGTAGGAACAACAACTTCAGAGTCCATAGTTGTGACTGGAGGTTCAGTATCTGTATTTCCAGATGCGGGTGTAGCAGCTGAAGAGCTTCCTTCATGATCAACATTAGGTGACTGTACTGGTTCAGTTGCTTCTTCATCCTCTGATGAGTCCTCACTATCATCCTGATCAGCTGAGGCAGATCCCGATGAACCACTTGCAGGAGTTGTATCGCTAGTATCCAGATACGGTGAATTTAGAACATCGTGCATCATCTGAGTAGCAATATCATCATCTGAATCTATCTGAGGAAGATTGAATGATTTAAAAAAGCCATCGTAGTCAAAGAATGACGATGGACCTTTTCCAGCAGGGGGGATAGTGAAACGTTGAACATCAAAATTGCACCATACTTCTACCTGACCAGTAGAGTTGTTGTAAACTTGTTTGTCGGGTATACTGTATCCCAGAAAGATCCCCTGATCTGCCTTTTCATTAAATTTGCCTTCTTGAGTTTTCTTCAGAAGCGTACAAGGAGCACCGAAAGGTTCCAAATACTCCAAGTTTGGTTTACGCTTCTGTAGTAACTCATAGCAAGTCTTCCCATGCCTCTTCACTACTGACACACGATTGAGTGTGTAGCAGGCATTGGCTACAGCTTCGTTCCAGAACTGCACTGGCAGTTTTGAGTCTGCCAACATAGTCCTGGCGGTCTCGATCAGACTCCTGTTCTTTCACTCAGTAACTCCATTCATCTGTGGTGTGTATGCAGAGGTGAATTGATGAACAATTCCATTTTCTTTACAGAAAGCATCCATCCACTGATTCTTAAACTCGGTTCCATTATCTGAGCGAATCTTTCTCACCTTCAGTTTGTAAAGTGATTCCAGAGTGGTGATCAACACTTTGAATGACTCAAAGGTTTCTGACTTTGCTTTCAGAAACATCACCCACGACAATCGTGAGTAGTCATCAGTGACAACGAAGCAGTACCAGTCTCCTGCAATACTCTTCGTGCTAACTGGACCGAATAGATCCATGTGTAGTAGCTCCAGGGGCATCTCAATAGAATTGACATTCTTGGTCTTGTGAGATTTCCTGGTTTGCTTTCCTTTCTTGCATGAGACACAGAAATCAGGAAGCTTGAAGTTCTTGACAGGAACTCCGTCAACTAAGTTGTTATGAATCAGATGATTCATCTTCCTATGATTAATGTGTCCCATTCTTCTGTGCCACAAAATAGAGTCCTTCTCTGTAGCTTTGGATAAGAAACATTGAACAGTAGAAGCACTAGTAGAAGCATTAGACATATCTAGAACATACAAGTCATTATATCTAGATGCAGACATTAATACCTTCTCCTCTGGAATATCCATTTCTTTCTTCAGAATGTAACATTTGCGATTGTCAAACATGACTTTGAAGCCCTTGTCACAAATCTAAGACACAGAAAGCAGATTGTTTTCTAATTGCTGAACAAAGTTGACTTTGTCAAACCTTACCTTTTCATTACCTACTTCTCCCTGAGCGGTAATGTATCCTCCTTTGTTACCAGCAAAGGAAACGTGTCCCCCTTTAATTTGTTTGACATTGAAAAGGAGAGACTTGTTTCCCGTCATGTGCCTGGAAGCTCCGCTATCTACGATCCATGTATTTGTAGACGCACTATAGCAGACAACCTGCACATATAAGAAAATCATCAGTTAAGGAGGGGGACCCAAGCCTTGACTGGCTTAGGTTTACCAAAGGAATCAACCATCATGAATTCGACCCACTGTCCTTTATCAGTGGGTGGAATCTCAACTTTCAGCTTGTCCTCGCTTTCAGACACATCAGTCATTTTGGCTTTCCACAAACCATCCCTGTTGTTGCGCTCTTTAACCATGTTTTTAAAAATGTGCGAGGAGCTCGCAAGACTATGAAGTTTTTGTTTTAAAGACTCATTTTCAACTTGTAAAATTGCTTTATCCTCTTTAGTTTCTTCAATGGTCTTTAAATACAATTTAATATCATTTTCTTGATTGAGTGCAACAACTTCAGTCTCCTTTAATTGTTTCTTTAATGCTTCAACCTTTTCCTTATAGTTGTTCTCATTTTGTTTTAACACTTTGTTAGCCTCTGTGCATAATTTTAGGTCATTTACTAAGTTATCGTTGTGATCTAATAACCTAGCAAATTTTAAGTCAATGTTTTCCTAATTTTTTCACAATCGACACAAGCATGTATAGCAAAGAGTTCGTCTTTCGATTCTACCTATGCAGATGAGGACGTTCCAGCCATGAAAGCATTCTGAGACGCTGGTTGTGCCTCAGATTCAGCATTCAGCTCATTCTTCACAATTTCATCAACAGCAGCAAAAGTCTCTTCCAAATCAGCAGTATCAATCTCAGCTGAGTTCTCCCCCTCACTCGCTGAGTCTTCATTTAAATCTTCAACAGATGCTATGTTGGCTTCACTGTCAGATAAGAATCGGAAAGATCAATCCTGTCCTTCATCACCTTGAGCAACCATAGCCTTGGACTCACTGCTTGTTGGAGCTGTCTTCTTATCCTAATCTTGCCTGTTGAATGAGGAGAATGGATTTCTGTTCCCAGTCTTCTTAGGCTTTACACATTCCCTTTTGAAGTGGCCCTTTTCTCCACAGTTGAAGCACATGACTTTGGACTTGTCAAACCCAAAGGTAGTATCTTTTGTAGCCACGAGATTCTGTCCTGTTTTCTTCACAAATTTTTTAGCTCTTCGTACAGCACTTGCAAGCGCCCACATAATATCCATACGTTCCAGCTCGTTCTCATCAACCTGCTCGTAGTCTTCATCAGGTAGGTGGCAGTTTCCAATCTTACCAGCCACTAACCCATCATAAGAGTGAACTACTACAGCAAGTAGATCCATGTGTTCCTTTGCAACTTCTGCAGTTACTTTTCCCAGATTTTCAGTCATCAACTTTGTAGATTGAGTAACTGTTGAACTTTGTAGAACCCCAAATGCACCACGTGACTCACTAGCAGATGATGAGCCTTGATCAGAAGATGATGATGCATTTGACACAAACGCAGTTTGCAGAGGAGCGCTGGAGGATTTGGAAGTAGAGGTAGACGTAGGAGTAACATTATAGAGTGTAGGGTCCTGTGCATAAGAACCCTTCTTTGCCTTATACTTATGTCTAACCTCTTCCTCTCGCAGTTTCAGGATAAAGTCATTTATATCCAAAGTCTCGAGAACTGAATTGTATCTCAAGGTGGAAATAAATGAATCCCATTTTTCTGGAAGACCATCAGCCAAACTAGTGACCTTTTCTTCTTTAGACGTGGTTACCCCATGAGTGCGAAGTTCACTCATCAGATGATAGAAACGGTCAATAATGTCGTCCAAGCTCTCATTCCCAATAGCAGAAAAATTATCAAACTCCTTTTTAAGTGCTTTGGCCTTCAAAGACTTCAGAGTTGAGGTCCCTTCATATCTTTTCTCGAGAGCTTTCCAGAATTTCTTACTTTGTTTCTGATCAGAATACTGATGGAAGATCTCTTTAGGAATAAACTGGGTGAGCATCGCGTAAGCCTTCTTTTCAGCATTATAGGCAGTCTTTTGAGCATCAGTCATTCCACTCAACGTTAATGGCAAACCATCAGCACCAACTGGCATGGTGTAACCAGTTTCAATAGCATTCCAAAGATTAGTGTCCACACCATTGAGATGAATCTCAAACCTCTGCTTCCACTGCGGGAACTCATCAATAGACAGAAGCTTAGGTGGCTTATTGTGGTTACCAATCTCATTCTCCAGAAGCAGTAAGTTCTGGATCCTTGAGTCTTTCCCTGCTGAGAACGTGAAATTTTCAGAGTCCATAATGAATTTGACTGAGTATGCGACTGGAAAGGGCGACTGGGGAGCGACTGAGATATAATCGTGCGATTGAACTTAGTCGTACGACTGTGCAGGCGACTGACACTAACAGTGTGCGATTGAAACTCAAACGGGCGACTGGACAGACGATTATGACACTTGAGCGACTGAACAGACCGAATGACTCAACCGGGCGATTGAACAAGCGAATTACTCAATCAGACGATTGAACTGAGCGACTGGACTTCAGTCGTACGATTGAGATAATCGTGCGACTGGGACGGCTGAATACGAGGTTTTTCGCAATTTTTGACCTAAAACGCAAGTTTTGACACCCTAGACGGCTGAAAGTCGAAAAATATTGATTTTTCAGAACATGCACACGTAAAGACTTGATTTTTAGCAGAAAGATTGGATCTTTTAGTGTAAAAACGTCGACTTTACCAAAAACTTGATTGAATCCACGAAGAATCAAAAGCCTATGCTCTGATACCACTTGTTAGGACCGTGTACGTACGGAGTACTAACTGATTTTTTATTATACCGGATCAAATAGTGCGGAATCCTATTTGATTGGCAATCCAATCAGGGAGAACGTAATCAAGATCAAACCTAACGATTAGAAAACGTTAAGAACGGACTAGGAATGATCTGGGACGTTCTATGAACTTGGAATGGACGAACAGGACACTCTGGGTCGATTAGGGTTTCAAGTATTCGAAGTGTTGTCTTTTTCCACGAATTAAGTGGTATTTATAGGTTACAGCTATCATTCGTACGACTGAGCCAAGCAACTGGCTCAGTCGTGCGACTGAGTCATACGATTGGTTCATTCGGATGACTGAGTCAGTCTTACGACTCAATCGTACGATTGACTCAATCACCTGGTTCATTCGTGTGACTGGCCCATTCGCATGGTCCAGTCGTGCGACTGAATCAGATAACTTAGTTAAACACATTCTTGAACCTTTGATGGTTCAAACCTATGTCTAACAACTGTAAACCTATATAACATTGTCATATATGCGTGTACTAATAATTGATATGAATAGATATAACATGTAACAACCAATAAACATAAAGGAAGAGATTCTCATTATAATAATCAAACATTACATATGTGTTACAAGAAGAAGTTCTATAACAGTTAAGCTCACTAGACTAGAACTGGGGACATGTGTACCAACATATTTTAACAAGCATTTGTGGATCCCATACTTATATGGTAATCAACATTCCTCAGGAGATTTTTGAGCGGTCTACGAGTATTTTGACAAGAAGAAACTATTCTAAGAGCTTTCAAAGAGATGCAAAGCCTCAAGTCAGTGCCATCGCACAACAGAGAGGCGCAAACAACAACGAATTCTAGAATATTTAGGTTATGCTTATCCTCAGGTCAGTGCAACCGCATAGCAGGGAGGCACACAACCTACCTTCTTGTTTGAGCAATTATATTTTTTTTGCATAGATCTCACTAACAACATTGGTTATTACCTTGATTGCTTTTTGCATTTTTTATGTGCTTTGCTCATTTTTATGGTCGTCCACATACATTTGTGGCGTTTATTTTGCTCGTTACCCCTTATCGGAACTTCGTTAATTGTGTTAACCAGGGATAAGATGATAACCCACAACTTGTTGAACAGTTTAGTTTGAGCTTGAACTCACCAATGAAGTCTACTTATCTATTGTGTTGAATCTACCAACACATCATCTAATGATCTAGCAACCTCTAGGTCTACTTTCTCTGTGTTACCTTAGTAGTAGCTAGTTTTACTATCATTTTTCCTTTGATATTGCTTAGACTTCTCAGACTCATACTTCGAATTTTGCATCTTAATCATTTAAATTCTTTTAAAGTCCCAAACTCTTTGTTCCTGTGTGCTATCATTTTCTATAGTCATTGAGTCAGTTTCACAGATACGATCTCATTTCTATTAACTAGACTGTCCTCCTCCCTTGTTTTTTTGAGTAATTAAATAAAATAACTAATTTAATACTAAACTAACCTATTCTCCCCCTAAAATTCTAAAACCGAAACTCTTTTTGTGTTTTTGGATTTTTAAGACAGTAAAATTAAATAAAAAGAAATAATAAAAAATAAAAGAAAAGAAAAGAAAAATAAATAGTTGTCGGACTAAGCATTTTCATCATCTGGAATCACTTCACTTTTCTTTTTCACGCTGTTGACTTCTAACAGATATAAAATCTTGGTTTATCAAACGCTTTTGTGTAGAGGTCTGCGCGTTGAACATCCGTATTTATTTTAACAACATCGATTAAATTCTTTTCAAATCAATCACGTATAAAGTGATATTTAATTCCGATGTGTTTGGTCTTAGGATGTTGGACCGGATTTTTAGTTACGGCTATAACAGCAGAATTATCAACAAATATAGGAGTGTTAGAGAATTTCAAACCGTAGTCCCGTATTTGCTGTTGAATCCAGATGATTTGTGAACAGCAGCTTGCAGCAGCAACGTATTCAGCTTCACAAGTTAACAGAGCAACCTATGTCTGCTTCTTACACTGCCACGTGACTAATCTTCTCCCAACAAATTGACATCCTGCTGAAGTGGACTTGTAGTTCATTTTGCAGCCGCCATAATCCGAATCACTATACGCTGTAAGCTCAAAGTCATCGTCATGAGGATACCACAACCCCAGTGTTGGAGTACCCTTCAGATAATGAAATATCCTTTTGATGCCTATGAGATGGTTGACTTTAGGTTTCTCCTGATATCTGGAGCATAGACATGTCGCGTACATGATGTAACACCCGACCTCTCACACCAACAATATTGTCCGCTTCGTCCACGAGGAGCTCACGGATTTGCTTTTGGTTGCCCAGGTGAAAACTTCCCAGGGAGGTCACCCATCCCTGGATTGCTCCCACCTGAGCACGCTTAACTGTGGAGTTCTCCTCTCATCCACAACCAATACGCCCAAAACGCGTTGTTGATATTAGAGGCCAGACATTCCTTATGAACCAGGAATCTCTCCTGTCCATGGCCGATGTGGGATATGTGTAGGGTGTCACAAGCACCCCCTGTTTGGACTCATGGTCCTCGATGAGCCCGAGAAGTCACCATCCTTGGTGAGGTATGTCCCACACCCCGAATGGCACAGGAGTGGCTTTGATACCATTCTGTAACACCCGGCCCCTCACACCAACAATATTGTCCGCTTCGCCCACGAGGAGCTCACGGATTTGCTTTTGGTTGCCCGGGTTAAAACTTCCCAGGGAGGTCACCCATCCCTGGATTGCTCCCACCTGAGCACGCTTAACTGTGGAGTTCTCCTCCCATCCACAGCCAATACGCCCAAAACGCGTTGTTGATATTAGAGGCCAGACATTCCTTATGAACCAGGAATCTCTCCTGTCCACGGCCGATGTGGGATATATGTAGGGTGTCACACATGATATCAGGTCTTGAGGCGGTGAGGTATATGAGAGATCCGATCATTCCTCGGTACGTAGTGGCATCCACCAAATACGTACGGAGTACTAACTGATTTTGCGCGTATACCACTCAAATAGTGCGGAATCCTATTTGCTTGGCGATCCAATCAGTGAGAACGACAATTTGATCAATCCTACGATGAAACAAACGTTACGAATGAACTAGAATTGATCAGAGACGAACTATGAAGTTGGAATGGTGAACAGGAACTCTCTGGACGGCTAGGGTATGTGGATATTCGAAGTGTTAAGTTTTTCCATGAATTAAGTGGTATTTATAGGTTTGGTGTCTTCATTCGTGCGACTGAACCATCAGCATGGTTCAGTCGTGCGACTAAAGCATGCGGTTGATCCATCCGCACGACTGAAGGTCCAGTCGTGCAGTCAATCTCATGTCACAATCGTGCAACTGATCCAGTCTCCTGGTTCAGTCGTGCGACTGGTCCATTAGCATGAAGTGTTCATGCGTATGGTCCATTAGTATGGTCCATTCGCATGAGAATTTCATACAATTCACAAACCTATATAGTTAGTTCAATATGCGTTATCACACAATAAACAATGAAACATTAAACATTCTAAGCATCAATCACATATTGTATTTCATTTATACCCATTCAATTACAAATATGTAAGACATGAAAGACATTTTACATTAAGCTCCTAAACTAGGTACATATGTATCAACAGCTTTACTCTCCTCAGAGGGATGGTGACCCTTCTTAGAATGCTCTTCTTCGCTCTTCTCAAAGCCATTATTCACCATCTCCTCTTCATCCTCTTCAGTCAAGGGGTCTATGAGAGGAAGCTCATCTTCACAAGTTCCATACCTAGGAGATCTTACAGACAAGATTATGTGTGGAGGAGCTATCTAACTAGATCTTAGTCCCAGCTTATTTTGATAACAAACTTTTTCATGCAAGGATGAGGATATTATGTCCTTGAAGGTCCCTTCTTCAAGAACACATTTTTCTACCTTGGCTTTGCTGATCACAAGCTCATCCTGGCATTCAGTTACCTTAGTTATAAGATCTTTGATCTGAGTCCTGTAGTTTGTGTGCTCATGTTTAAGAGCTGAAATGGTTTTCTCTGAGTCCTCTATCTTAAGTTTAGAATCATTTTCAGATCTTTTAAAATCAGCTTTTAAGATATTTAAGGACTCAAGATCAGATCTAATTTCTAAGTTATAGGACCTGTATCTATTAACTTTAGCAATACATTCAGGAGTACAAAGATGTTCCAATACCTTGGCTTTATCATGATCCGCCATGAATGCTTGGTTTGGAGATGCATCCTCTACCTGAAAGCTCCAATCAAAGCCTCTTTCTTTAACAGCAACTGCAACTTGCTGCTTTGGCTTCTCATTCTGGGGAGCTCTCTCAGTGTAACTTAGTCTGGCTTGTGTTTGGCCACCATTTGTCCTTGGTTCCTTACACTCCCTTTCAAAGTGTCCCATCTGGTTGCAGTTGTAACACTTTACTTTGCTCTTATCCAGCCCAAACTTTCCACTGGCTGCATTGCTTGGAAACTTCCTCCCTTTCCTCTTGTAGAACTTCTTGGCTCTATAAGTGAGAAGACCCATCTGCCGAACTATCTCCATGTACTCCAGATCATCTGGATGGATACAGTCCAAGTCTTCAAGGGTGAAGAGAAAGTTTCCTGTGATTTCATCAGCAGAGACAAAAGCATGAGAAGAGCTTGTCTCTTGGAAAGGACTTCCTTGAGTGTAGCTTTCTCTTGGAGTCTCTGGGAAAGTGATGAAAGGACCCTTTTATGAGTTTTCAGGGTAGCATATATGAGATGATGTTGTGGTTCAATGCCTTCCCTTTCAACCACATGGAGAGCTGAACTTAGTTGATTGCGAGTTACCAAATGATTTTTGCATACTCATCTCCATATGGTATCCATTAAGAATACCATATAACTCTATAAGAGTAAGAGTCTTAAGGTTCTCAGTTCTCTTGATAACAATACAATAATTTGTCCATTTTCTAGGAAGAGAGGACATAAACTTCCTTACAATGTCCCTGTTCTCAAGAGTTACTCCAACATCCATTAGAGTATCCACAATCTCAACATACCTGAAGTATTGTTGAGTCATGGTCTCACCTACTTTAAAGATGAAGTTTTCAAACTGCTGCTTCAGGAGATCCTTCTTTTTCTCCTGTGCTTCTTTGGACCCCTCATACATAAGCTTCAGTGCTTCTTATAGTTCCTTAGCAGTTATGCACTTCTTGAAGCCTCTATAGATGGAGTTTGGAAGAGCAGTTTGAAGGACTGTCATGGCTTTTTGATCAATATTTATTCTTTTTCTATCTTCTTCAAAATAATAAGCCACATCCTTTGGAATCATACCACCACCAGTAGCAGAAGTGGTGCTTTGTATGTAAGTTTCTTGAACGACAGAGTCCCACATCCTGGAGTCTTAAGACTTGATGAAGCCTTCCATTCTTTGACACCAAGTATCAAAGTCTTCAGGAATGATCAGTGGAGACTTTGTCATAGTTCTAATTTCCATATCAGCTTTAGTAATAGCTTCCATTTGAGTTGTTAAGTATTTTGTGTGAGAGAGGGATCTTAAGATGGTGAAATCTTATATCAAGAGCCTAGAAAGCTCTGATACCAAATGCAGGACCGTAGAAGGGTATGCACTTACAAGACAATAACATAATGAGGAGAGTTCTTTAGAACACTTAACAGATCAAATAGGGAACTGGTAACTTATGTGAAAGATGCTAAAGAACACAAGTAAAATATGAGACAGAACAAGATAACTAATAACACAAGTATATGGTTTTCAAGAATTCTATATATTGCTTCTCAAGTTCTTTTACAAAGTGTTACAAAAACATTACAATCATACAAAGTTACAAGTACTTGAGATACTTTATACTACATCCTACAGCCGGCCATACTTTAAAGGCCAGCTGGATACATAAGACTAGATAACAACAAAATCTAATATAGAGTCAAAAGGCAGATTGCTTTTTGACTAGTGACTATGACATGCCATAGCTCACATCCTAATATATTACAAAAAGGATAAAGGTACACAAAGTAGAAAGCTCAGACCTAAGACCTCAATGTATAGTTACTAAAAGCATGGACCTTTTCACCAACTCATGAAAGTGGGTGACCAAGCAGAACTGTGCAGCGAAAAGGTGGTCCAGCTTTATGGTAAAGTACATCAGATAAAAGCATGTTTATAAAAGTCTTCAGAAGAAATCTGTCTTCACTCTTTGGCTTTGGAATACTTTGTCTTTGAAGCTTCAGAAGACTTCACTTTTTGGCTTCGGAAGATGTTGTTCTTGGCTTCGGAAGATTTTACACTTAGAATGTTTTTCTAGTGCAAGGTGTAGAACTTCCGAAGCATTTCTACTCCAGTTCTTTAGAGCACGCATGCAGAGACACTTTGGATGTTTTGGCTGCATCAGACTTATGGGAATCCTTACAATAATATTAGATTAATTGCAACAAGAATAAAGGCCCACCAACCTCTCGATTTTTGACACTCGTTACCTTACATAATTGTCTATACAAAGATGCTAAAACTGCACTTCCCCAACTAAGTCTACCACAGTTATTTAAGTTTTCAATATGAGTTAAATAATTTATATGAACCCAATTGCTAAAAGTATCAGGAAATAAAGTGGCACCAGTCATAAAAAATATAATTAATCTGGCTCGTTGTATGCACTGAAAATCTATGACATTATTAGGGAATGGTTTTATTATTTCATTTAAAATAAACCTTAGGTTTAACTTATAACCACTTACAACGTTTGTAGCAAGTGTAAAACTGATTAAATTCTCAAACCTCATTATAATTTCAGATGCGTTCATTACATAATCAATGCCCGAAACTATAAGGCCCCGTTCCCGGGACGCTTACAGCTGGTCATTCCTCGCACTTAAAACATATAATTAAATGACTTTACTAAAATATGCAGCGGAAACTTTTAAAAACAACATTTCATTTCATTTAAATAAACACTTTTGCAAAATAATACATCGTTCATTACAAAAGATCGCTCGATCGTATTACAATGCAAAAACGTTAAACAAAAGAATGCCATCTAAAATGAGCCAAGTAGCTGCCCCGTGCCATCCTCAGCAACTATTACCTGCCAACTGGAAAACACATAAAAGTTAGCATTGCCGTGTGAGTTCTAGTTTTATAATTAAAATACTTCACTTATTATTCAAAACCGTTCTTTACTTCCATATGTGCTCATACATCATACGTACAAATATATAATTTTATTATTATCTTCATCATCGTTCATTAACTTTCGTTCATTCATCATCGTACGTCATAGTTATCATTCGTTATCTTTCTTACATTCCGGTTCAATGCCACGGGCTTTACCCTAACGTCATGCATAAAGCGGGTACTGGGCCGAATTCTATAATTAGACTCCCATACATTGTGCCCGGTGGCCTGACCACAGTACCAGGGTAACTTCATTCGGATCAATGCCATGTGCTATACCCCACCGTCATGCATAAAGCGGGTACTGGGCCAAAGCCTATAATTAGACTCCCATACATTGTGCCCGGTGGCCTGACCACAGTACCAGGGTAACTTCATTCGGATCAATGCCATGTGCTATACCCCACCGTCATGCATAAAGCGGGTACTGGGCCGAAGTCTATAATTAGACTCCCATACATTATGCCCAGTAGCCTAACCACAGTACCGGGGTAAGCAGCAAGATCCCATACCTATGGTCAATCACAAGGATTAGACCCCAGTGTGCATCCTTCCGGGGTAACTAACCTGCACACAGTTGAGCTAACACCCTTCATTGAGTGTGAACCTCCATACATTGCTTGCAAGACTTTTCTTACATTCATTCGTTCATTAATGCATGCATTCATTCTTTCTTGATGCTTCTCATATCATTAACATTAACTTCCGCTTTACGTTACATAATACTTCACGTTCATCTTATACTCATAATACGTAGGTCGAGGAATAATACATAAAAAGGAGCATAAGAAAACATATCATACATAATCATAACATCATCATAAGCATCATGCATCATCCATTCACATACCCATACACATACCTAACAAGTCATCACAGAACATGGCCGACCCTCCGTGGGACAGCGGGGGTTCAGGGGCAGCATCCCCTGACAGCTGGGTTCTAGGGGCGGCAACCCCTAGTGGGGTCCAAGGGGCAACGTCCCTGGTTGGGGTCGCGCCAGCAGAAACATCGGTCTTCCTGTTAAAACCTCTTAAAAATATTTCTAAGTTTTTAGGCGCATGAGCACTATGCAGGCGCATGGGCACTATACAGGTGCTTGGCCTTCTAGATGCATGGGAACACTTAGGCGCATGGGAAGGTTCTGGACACATGGACACTATTTGGGCGTATGGGCACTATTTGGGCGTATGGGCACTATTTGGGCGTATGGGCACTATTTGGGCGCATGGCCCAACACTTAGTCATTCTGGCCAGTATTCCAGACGCTTGGGTACTATTTAGGCACATGGGCCTAACTTAGACGCATGGACATCTAGGCGGTTAGGTACTGTTCAGACGTTAGAGATTTCTAGGCGGTTGGGAACACTTAGTAAATTTAACCGTTGGCGCATGGGCCATTGTTTGGACGTTTGGGCAACTAACTCTTACTAAATTAACATAAATCAGACCCAAATCATCTTATATCATGATCTACACTTAGTATTAACATTCTAAACATCATAACAGGTACATAGGCACATATCTATATCCCAAATTTATACCCACCCACATACATATTTACACACACATACATACGGGTGAAAACCCATCTTTCATAAAACAGTGTCACATGCATTTTCCAACCCCAAAATTGTTAAAAACATGTAAAAAGGGGGTTCTAGAAACTCACCTTTATCAAACTTTCGGGTAGGCTCCTTCCAACCCGTTGGTTATGAGCTCAAGAACCTAACACCCACCAAAACACACACACAAACACACATTCACACACATAAGCATATAACCGAGGCATAGACCGACCAAGAACAACTTAAAACTAAGAATTCTTACCTTAAATTCGAACTTTTCTTCTTCTTCCCTCTAGAAACCGAATTCTCTGCTCTTTCTCTCTCTAAAATCGGTTGAAATGAAATGTGCAGACAACATGGGTGGCCATGCCCCCTTTTGTAAAAATTATTATAAATTTTATACTTTTGACATATTTAACCCCTCAATCTTAGGTTAAATTGCATTTTCTCCTTTTATTCTTCTTTATACAACTATTAAAATATCCGGGTGTTATAGAAACAACATCACCTTCAACCGGCAAACCCCATAAAACTTGTACATCTTGAAGGGTTATTGTGGTTTCTCCAACCAGTAAATGAAATGTGTGCGTCCCCGGCCTCCATCTCTCGACCAAAGCTGAGACAAGAGCATGGTCAAGTTTACAATAACCACACTCGATCACACCCGCAAAACCAACCAACCTTATATATCTCGTAATCCTAAAAAGCTTTATCACCTTGTCTAACATGTAAAATTCCTTCATCGCTTTCTAGATTTTGAAAATAATAATCAGCTCTATGTTGGCCACTTAAAAATAACAAATTGTTATTTAGTGAACCTGGTGTAATTCTCCAGCTCATTTTGATGTTTGAAATGAAGTATGCTTTGAACGAATAGTAAGATTTTTTTAATTGAAATACGATAAATGAGAGTAGGGTTGTGAGTAAAAGAGGTTGGTGGTTTCACAAATATATAGTGGGGGTTTTAATATAAATAAATGGGTTGCAGGGTGTTAGGTTAGAATTGAAAGTGATCAACAATTTTGAGAAGCCACCCCTCCCAAGGGCGTGGTCTCGTGGGTAGGTTTGATGTAATATGTGGTTTAGATTGAGTTGGTAAGTAGATCGGACGGTTGATGGGATTTGGAGAACCCACCCTTGGTAAAGGCGTGGTCTCCTTGACTGCAACATCACATCACGCACAGACATACACAGACACGATGATCGAGGTGAAGAACCCGCCCCTGCCAGGGGTGGGTACCCTTTAAGTCAACTTTCGACAAGATTTGACCCCTTGTCAACTCTCCTCTCAAAAAAGTACTATTTTTAAAGAAAATCGATATTTACACAAGACAAATTACACTCACGTGAAATTATCACGCAGAGATGGAATTATCACACAAGAATACATTCTGCGCAATAACTTCATCTTTGCGTGATATATCCATCTCTGCGTAATTAATTATTACCCTAGTGTTATAATTCCACTCGTAACCTCCATTCTTGCATGAAAAAAACACTTTGTATCGTAACCTTTCTCTCTCTCTCTCTCTCTCTCTATATATATATATATATATATATATATATATATATATATATATATATATATATATATATATATATAGGATGGTTCCTAAGAAAACTAATAGTTATATGAAAACTAAAGAAAACCAAAACTAATAACATAATTCATAAATTTTATGTTATTTTAATTGTTAAAACGTTATTTAAGTATTTTTTTTACATATACGTTGAACATAAATACGAGAATGAAGAGTTTTACGTATATGTAACACTATGTCGAATGAAAATTGATTACGTATACGTAACCTATATGTGACGTGTATGTAAAACCATGGTACGTTGGTGCAATCATTTCGAAGATAATGGTGAGATAAATTTCATCTGAAACAGTCGTAAACTCATTCAGTTCAACCTGAAACCACCCGACATTAACCCCATAGCCATTTAGTAATAAAACAATCGAATTGGGGCTATAAGATAGAGGGCTTCTGCTCAAATTGAGGTTCCTAAACTCTTTGAACCTTCAATTTCATCTGAAAATACATACGTATTGCAATTCCACTCAAGAACAGCCGAAAACTTCACCCGAATCTCAAATCGTCCAGAATAACATCAAACAAGTAATTACACTAGCTTTTGAACCGAATATACATAATCAACAGAAGCCCTATGTTTGATTTCACTATCGAAAACGAAATTGGGTTCAATTGGATCGATGTTGATTCAAGGGTTTATCTAAAATTGGGGATTTCTTGAAAACTTGTTTTTAAGATTTAAAAATCCAACTAATATCGCGGCTGTAGCCCTTAGTTCATTGGTTAGTTTCTTGTAATACAACCTTGAGGTCCCGGGTTCAAACCCGGGCACCCTCATATATTTTTTAAAGGCTTTTTCAGCCTTAATTTAATTATAGAAATTTCTAATAAATATAAAAATAGTTTTTATAAACTTCAAATATTTTAAAGACATCAAATAATTTTCTGTAATTTTTCCAAATTTAAATAATTAAATACCTGTTTAATAAGATAATTTAACAAAGGTTATTCTTGGTTGATTTCTATTAAAATGGATTTTAAATAATAATTTATAAATTATTATTGGTCCAAATGCTACTTTTAATTTATTATCATCGTTTAAATCATGACTATTTCAAATTTTTATATTTAAACTATATTAGATAATATAAATGGTTTAATTTCATTTTCTCTATATTAAAATACATAAATGGTATATTTTTTATTTTTTTTATTACATTATTTAACGTACATACAAAAAAATCCCCAAATTCCACTTAAAACCCTAGTCCTCGTTAAATCGTTAAACTCATCATTGGACTTAAATCTATAAATATATATATGATTAGGTATATTGTGAAGGGCTACATTGAAACGACGCTTGTTATTACTTTCTTATTAATCATCCAATATATATACTTATTTGATCATGTGAGTATTTCTATACCCATTTTATTATTTTTATACTTTGGGGTGAAACATGTTACATTATAAACATTGCACTTGTAAACACGTTTGATTCTTGTAAACTTATGGCATTTCACCTATATGTTGTGGTTAGTCGACCTTTGTCGCTACCATGTAATTTCGAATATATATACAACTATTAACTATTGCTAGCCTGGCGACGTCATAGATCTATGGGCCTGATAAGCCTGCTTGGTTGATCCAAGTACACTTAGCTAATCGTATATACTTGTAAACGTTTGAGACTTGTAAAACTTTGTCAAGATTTGATTGTGCATTCTGTCTTACATCCCTAGTTACTTTGTTCTCTAACTTACAACATGAATTGTCATCTTTTATATACTTATGTATTAAAAACTATAGAAATCTCACCAACATTATTCTTGACATATTATTTTTAACAATCGGGAAATGCTCAAGTTTGATTGGCATCTTGAAGGGCTTTCACATCTAGGAATGGACCTAGTTAAATAAATGAAATAGATTGGCTTGTTACATCTTATGTTATGTTATTTATTTTCTTTGAGACTTATCTTTATAATGGTACAATTGGCACTTATGATTAATATATATTTGGGTTATTAATAGCGTTATGTGGGTGTGAACGATCTTAACCCTCACACCTCGACATTTTCGCTGTCAAGGTTGGGGTGTGACAGATTGGTATCAGAGCCCATAACTATAGGGATTTAGGTTATTAGAAATGGTGACCTAGACTATAGCATATGCATGAACCTTATAGAATTATATTTCTATCTTGTAAATTATATGGTTTGCATGCTACATAATGCTATGCCTTCTTATGTGCAATTTGATGCCTTAGCATAGGATCGCCTAAACATTGCTACTTGTCTCCCTAAACTTATCTTTGACTCCTTGACTCTCCCCGAACATGAAACCTCTTAATCTTATTCTCGACGACACGTGGAATCTTATGCTTATGCTTATGACTTGGATGTTTTGACTTATGTCTAATCTATGTAAATCTCATCAAGGTTTTGGTTCCATGAACCTAAGGAATATTGTGTGACACATAGACACCTGTATCCTGGATTTCCTGGCAAAAGGCCTTTGGGCTAAGGCAAGCATTTCGCATAAATCCTACGGGACTAGTCATGCTTACCTGGGCATTTCTGGGATGAGTGATAAACTATGGTCAATATACACAAATTTCTAAGGCAAATGGGTCAATTCACCTTGACGTGTCAACGTTTCCAAATGGTAATGCTTTACCAAATGGAATCATTCCGTGTACCTTACAACCCTTAGCTTGCCTTTGTCTAAACTACTATCCTTTGTTATCCTCATTCTTGTAACTAACTCATTTTGGTATATCCAGCTTGTCTCGTCATCATGGAAAGCGTGGAAGTTCCGACCGTAAGCTTGCAGCAATGATCGCCCGACAAATGGCTGCTGTGCACCCAACCATGGTTGCTGAACTTAATAGCACCCTAATGGCTAATATTAACAACAACACTAATGGGAACAATAGCGGTGCTCATGGAGAGAATAGCAACAACCAACAAGGGAGCAATTGTACTTGCACGTTCAAACATTTCAACTCGTGCAAACCCACTAGTTTTAGTGGAAAAGAAGGCGCCACTGGACTCCTTGAGTGGTTTAAAAGCATGGAGAACGCGTTCATCGTTAGCGAGTGCCCCGATGAGTTCAAGGTTCGGTATGCTGCAAGTGTCCTTCAACAACGGGCACTAACATGGTGGAATAGTGAAAAGAGAAACCGGGGGACTGAGGTTGCATTGGCGTTGCCCTGGGAAGGATTTAAGGATATCATGATCCAAAAGTTTTGCCCGAGGAGCGAGTTGCAAAAGCTAGAGGAGGAGTTCTGGAACCTCAAACAAGATGGTGGGAATCACTTGGCTTATTCCACCCGACATCATGAGTTGAGTATGCTTCTACCCCACATGGTGGACACCGTTCCCCGTAACATTGAGAAATTTATCAAGGGGGTGCCACCTCAAATTCAAGATGCCGTGGTGGGTAGTAGGCCCACAACATTGGAGGAGGAAATTACTATCACCGCGCAGCTCACCGAGAATCATATTAGAGTTGGCACTATGTCGGCAAAGGGTTCCAAGTCTACTACGAAGGTGACGCCTGAGGCAACAAAGGAGGTAAGGGCCGAGTCATCTTCCCAAAACAAGAAGCATAAGTTCACCCCGACACGCAACTACGCTGTGACCGCCCCAAATGCACTTCAAAAACAAATGGTGGTTGCAAATCCAGCTCCCATGGCTAGAGCTTATGCTGGTCCGTATCCTATGTGTAACACGTGCAAGTACCATCATGCAAGCAACATTCCATGTCGAGTCTGCTCGTTGTGTGGCAAGTATGGTTATTTGGTGGCTACTTTTCTTCGTGCACCAAACAACACTGCAATGCTTACCAACTGAACCTGCTATAACCGTGGCGAGTCTGGTCATATTCATCTGCAATGTCCTCGCAATGCGGGAATTGTGCCACCGGCTCGTGGAAGGGCTTTCAACATCAATGCCAACCAAGCACAAGCCAATAACGACATGGTAAATGGTACATTGTTAGATTCCTTTTAAATCATTTCTTGTCTTATAAAGATACCTATCTTTGTGTTCATCATACCAATAGTAAGTTATTACCAAACAGGTATGTATCTTGTAAATAGTCATTATGCATCTGTATTGTTTGATTCGGGTGTGGATAAGAGTTTTGTGTCCTTGGAATTCGAGCCTATACTTTCTAAACCGCGTGTTAATCTGGAAAGATCCTTCACGGTCGAAGTCGCCGATAGGAAGTCTATCGTCGTTGATGTTGTAATAAGTAATTATACCTTGAGCGTTAACGAACACGAGTTCTTCGTCGACCTTATTCCTATGCAACTGGGAAGCTTTGATGTTATTATTGGCATGGATTGGTTAGCAAAACATCGTGCGGAAATTCAATGCTTCGAGAAGTGCATCTGAATTCCTTTACCGACTGGTGATACTTTGAAAGTCTTTAGAGAGAAATCATCCTAAGGACTCAAACTTATGTCTTGCATCAAGGCCCGCAAGTGCTTAAGTAAAAACTACATGGCTTTCATGGCATATGTAGTTAATACGAAAGCCAAGGGTAAGGAATTGAAAGACATTACTGTCGTGCGGGACTTTCCCGAGGTTTTTCCTGAGGATCTTAAGGGACTACCTCCCGTGCGAGAAGTTGAGTTCAAGATTGACTTAATCCCTGGTGCAAACCCTGTGGCTAAATCACCTTATCGTCTTGCACCGTCTGAATTGCAAGAACTAGCTAGTCAACTGCAAGAGTTGACCGATAAAGGAATCATTCATCCTAGTTCGTCACCGTGGGGTGCACCCGTACTGTTTATGAAGAAGAAGGATGGTTCATTTCGTATGTGCATCGACTATCGAGAACTCAACAAGCTTACCATCAAGAACCGATATCCTCTTCCTCAAATTGATGATCTCTTCGATCAACTTCAAGGAGCAACCCAATTCTCGAAGATTGATCTACGTTCTGGGTATCATCAACTACGTGTTCACGATAATGACATTCCAAAGACCGCTTTTCGTACTCGATATGGACACTACGAGTTCATGGTCATGCCTTTTGGCTTGACCAATGCTCCTACCGTGTTCATGGATCTCATGAATCGAGTATGTAAACCGTATTTGGATAAGTTTGTGATCGTGTTCATTGATGACATTCTTATTTATTCTAAGATGAAAATCGATCACGAGACGCACTTGCGACATGTTCTTGGAGTTTTGAAGAAGGAGCAATTATATGCCAAGTTTTCCAAGTGTGAATTCTGATTAGAAGAGGTTCAATTCTTACGGCATGTGGTGAATAGCCAAGGAATTCACATCGATCCTGCTAAAATCGAAGCCGTGAAGAATTGGTGTGTTCCCATAATCCCAACTGAAGTTCGTTCTTTTCTAGGCTTAGCGGGATATTACCGTAGGTTCATAGCAAATTTTTCCAAGATTGCTAAACCATTAACGGCGTTAACCTAAAAGTACCGACTTTTTGAATGGGGATCCGAACAAGAGGAGGCTTTCGAGACATTGAAACGTAAGTTGTGTAACGCTCCTATTCTCACACTTCCCGATGGAAACGATGACTTTACCGTGTATTGCGATGCTTCTAATCAAGGTCTTGGTTGTGTTCTCATGCAACGAGGCAAGGTCATAGCATACGCATCGAGGCAATTGAAGGTTCATGAAGTGAACTACATAACCCATGATCTTGAACTTGGTGCTGTGGTTTTCGCTTTGAAAATCTGGCGACATTATCTTTATGGGACGCAATGCATAGTTTACACCGATCATAAGAGCCTCCAACACGTGTTCAATCAAAAGGATCTAAACATGAGACAAAGACGATGGATTGCGTTGATTAGTGACTACGACTGTGACATTCGCTATCACCCTGGAAAGGCGAATGTTGTAGCCAACGTGCTGACTTGCAAGGTCCACAACAAGATTGTCTCGCTGCAAGAAATCCGAGACCAAAGGCAATGGTTTGACATGTTAGGGTAATTTGATACCATGATTCGCGTGGATGTAAACGAGGCTACTATCATGCTTCCAAACATAAGGATGGATAGTGATCTTGAGTTATGCATTCGCGAGGCTCAACAAGCGGCATTAACCAACGAAGGGAAGGATGAAGATTTGATGTCTAACATTCGGTCCCAACTGGAGATGAAACCAAACGGCATGTGGTACTTCTTGAATCGACTTTGGATTCCGAATCGTGATAACCTTCAGCACCTCATTATGAATGAAGCTCATCAAACCCGATATTCCTTTCATCTTGGCTCCGATAAGATGTACATGGACCTGCGTGGTCAATATTGGTAGCCTGGAATGAAGAGAGATATCGCGTCTTATGTTTCCAAGTGTCTCACGTGTGCAAGAGTCAAAACCGAGCATCAACGACCAAGTGGTTTACTTGAACAACCCGAAATCCCTATGTGGAAATGGGAACATATATCCATGGATTTCATAACCAAGTTACCTCGTACACCTCGTGGTCATGATAGTATATGGGTGATTGTTGACCGTTTGACCAAAACGGCACATTTCATACCAATACGAGACACATACGAGGTTTCAAGACTGGCTTGCATCTACATTGACGAAATTATGTGTCATCATGGCGTGCCTTTACACATCATATCCGACCGATACGCTCGTTTCACTTCTCACTTTTGGTCATCTATGCACGAACTCTTGGGCACTCAATTGGATCTAAGTACGGCTTACCATCCTCAAACCGATGGTCAAACCGAACGAACAATCCAAACCCTCGAGGATCTGCTACGTCTATGTGTCCTTGACTTTGGTGGAGATTGGGATACGCATTTACCGCTCGCGGAATTTTCGTATCACTATAGTTATCACTCAGGTATTAAGATGGCACCATTCGAGGCTTTGTATGGTCGTAAATGTCGTTCTCCGATCTGTTGGACTGACATTGGGGAAAATCTCATCACTGGTCCTGAACTTATTCAAGAAACGACCGACAAAGTTTCCAAAATTCGTAATAACCTTAAGGTGGCTAGAAGTCATCAAAAGAGTTATGCCGATAAAAGATGCAAACCGTTGGAGTTTCAAGTCGACGACATGGTTCTTCTTAAGGTCTCTCCATGGAAGGGTGTTGTGCGTTTTACGAAGAAGGATAAGTTAGCCCCACGCTTTGTAGGACCTTTCAAGATTCTGAAAAGAATTGGGAAAGTGGCTTACAAACTGGAACTACCTTCTGAACTTAGCGGGGTTCATCCTGTCTTCCATGTCTCAAACCTGAGGATATGTCTGGCTGATGAAAAGTTGCATGTTCCTCTCGAGGAAATTCAAATAGATGAGTCATTGCATTTTGTTGAGAAGCCTGTTGAGATTATGGACCGAACCCTGAAGAAGACTCGAACAACTACTACACCGATCGTCAAAGTCCGTTGGGAAAACAAACGTGGAGCTGAGTTCACTTGGGAACGTGAGGAGCATATGAAAAAGAGATACCCGCATTTGTTCACTTAGTTCATTCTTAATTTCGGGACGAAACTCTTTAAAGTTGGGGAGACTGTAACATCTTGTAATTTTGGTTAATTAAAACTTAGCTTTGTTATAATCTTGTAAGGGTCATTGTTGTCATTAATGTAACTATGAAGGTTATTCATGTTTGTTTCCCTTTGATCTTTAATTTGAAAGTTAATATTTTAACTATTAAAATGAGCATAACAATAATAATCATACTAATAATAACAATATTAACAAAATTAATAATAATAATAATGTTAGTAACTAATTAATAGTGTAACACTAATAATACTAATTTATTAAACTTGTAAGAGTCAAAAAACTTAAATTAATTAAGTTAGGGGATTGTTTTGTCAATTTAGAAACTTCAAATATTAAAGTTTAAACATAAAATGTTAAAAACTAAACCACGGGGACCAAAAGTGTAATTTACTAAACCCAACCCCCCACCCCTTCTCTCTCTCCGCTTTTCCGGCCGCCGGCCGGCCAAGTCTGGCGCGGCGCCGGTGAGGGTTAAAACCCCCCAAAACTCACGTTTGACATAAAAAAATGAACCCAACCGGTTCGCGATCTCGATTCAAACTCAGGGGTATGTTTTAATTCGGAATTCACATCGATTACACTCACATTCAAATCGAAACCGAAACTCATTCAAGTTTCAATCGGTTATTTCATTAAAGATCAATACTATTGAAATTAAACGAACATGTACGTTGGTGCAATCATTTCGAAGATAATGGTGAGGTAAATTTCATCTGAAACAGTCGTAAACTCATTCAATTCAACCTGAAACCACCCGACATTAACCCCATAGCCATTGAGCAATAAAACAATCGAATTGGGGCTATAAAATAGAGGGCTTCTGCTCAAATTGAGGTTCCTAAACTCTTTGAACCTTCAATTTCATCTGAAAATACATACGTATTGCAATTCCACTCAAGAACAGCCGAAATCTTCACCCGAACCTCAAATCGTCCAGAACAACATCAAACAGGTAATTACATTGGGCTTTTGAACCGAATATACATAATCAACAGAAGCCCTACGTTTGATTTCACTATCGAAAACGAAATTGGGTTCAATTGGATCGATGTTGATTCTACGGTTTATCTAGAATTGGGGATTTCTTGAAAACTTGTTTTTAAGATTTAAAAATCCAACTGATATTGCGGCTGTAGGCCTTAGTTCACTGGTTAGTCTCTTGTAATACAACCTTGAGGTCCCGGGTTCAAACCCGGGCACCCTCATATATTTTTTAAAGGCTTTTTCAGCCTTAATTTAATTATAGAAATTTTTAATAAATATAAAAATAGTTTTTATAAACTTCAAATATTTTTAAAGGCATCAAATAATTTTCTGTAATTTTTCTAATTTAAATAATTAAATACCTGTTTAATAAGATAATTTAACAAAGGTTATTCTTGATTGATTTCTATTAAAATGGATTTTAAATAATAATTTATAAATTATTATTGGTCCAAATGCTACTTTTAATTTATTATCATCGTTTAAATCATGACTATTTCAAATTTTTATATTTAAACTTTATTAGATAATATAAATGGTTTAATTTCATTTTCTCTATATTAAAATATGACAGGATCTCAGCCTCTCGTTTGATCAATCAGATTGGTTTGCAGCGGATTTAGCACGTTAATTAGCGATTAATGCAAGAACATAAAAGATATTGCAAGTAAAAGCACAATCATAGAGAGAGAAAAGAGTTCTGCAAGAAATTAATTGTTCTATTGCTCAACACGTTTCGGCAATTAAAACAGCATGGTTCACCATCCTTTTATAGGCGGCAAAAGGATGGTGGTGATGTCCTTTCTCTGACATCAACCGATTATTAAAATTACAACTGACGGAACATAAAACTACTGAAGATGTCAACAGCTGACATCTTCTTACAAAAGTGTTCCTAACTTTTACAAGTACTGACAAAAGTAAACTACTGAAATCCTACAACACTGAAGAACAAACTCTTCAGTCGTTTATAACTACTGAAACTATAACAGCTGAAGAACAAGCTCTTCAGCTGTTGTACAACTACTGAAACAAAATAAACTACTGAAAAAGAAAAACCATCACAACAACTGAAGAAGACTTCTTCAGCTGTTGTGACAAACTCTGTCTTCAGCACTTGGTTCTTCAAACTTGGGCTTGAGATGATGTAACAGCTGATGACTTCAGTAGATGTCATCAGCTGTTGTCTTCAGTCTTTGTCTTCAGACTTTGTGCTTCAGTAGAAGTTCTTCAGCTCTTCAGTTCTTCAGCTTTTGATTCTTCAGCACTTGTCTTCAGTACTTGAAGTCTTCAGTACTTGTATGATCAGTACTTCAGACTTCAGTACTTGTCTTCAGTACTTTAGAGTCTTCAGCTGTTGTTCTTCAGTTCTTTGATCTTCATACTTTGATCTTCAGACTTTGTCAGAACAGCTGATGGAAGTCTTCAGCAGTTGTTGCAGTGGCATGTGGGACTTAGAGGTTTTCCTGATCTTGGCTCATTGGTTCTTTTGGTCCAACAAACTCCTCCTGAACCAATGCAGCCAAAACCTCTAATTATTGGTTGTCCCACTAATTGGTGGCATAAGGATTGGTCTATTTCCTTCTAGATCAGATTAGAAGTTGACCCAGATAAGCACTGGCCTGGGAGAAGGTTTCTAGTGTTTGTTTGGCTAAGTATGGATGAGAGCTCTGTTTTGGGGAATTGGACACAGTGCTGTTGTCCCATCCATGAAACCTACCTCCCATGTACTAGCCTGTAGGATTCTCTGGTGTAGGCTCGGATGAAAATCATTTGTTCTTCTTTGGTCATGTCTTCAGCCCCACCATCGAACAATCCTTCACGGTCGTACATCTCTGAGACAAACTTGACCTGTTTGCCATTCTTGAGCTCAACTGTTGTGATTTGCTTATATGCAAATTCATCTGGATGTCTGCCTTCTAGCAACAAGTTGAGCTCATCTTTGCGGAAGTTCTCAAGCTTCTTATAAACTAAGCCTTTTCTAACCATCATGTTCTCCAATATCATTTCAGGTGGTTGCTTAGACTTATAAGCTTTCTCGAACTCATCCATAATTTCCCAGGGTGTTACTACAAGAGCCACTGTGATTACTTCATCTACAATCCTCTTCATCTGGCTCTTGTACCTCACAGGAATGTCTTTCTTTGTAATCCTGTGAGCCACCCTCGGATCAGGCCAAGTCCTCACTCTCTCTTTGTTATATTGGAAGGTTTGTTTGAGAGTAAAGAGTCTCAGAGCTTCTTTGTTCATGTTCATGATAGAGGTAGAGGCAGCATATGCTTGGTCAATTGACTTAAGCATTTCAGCATCATGAAGCTGCTGCTGTGCCTCTTCCTCTATCTTTACCCTCACAGTGTCCATCTGTGAGGTGGGAGTGATGGTTTGGGGTTTGGCTTTTGGTAGAGGGATGACTGTTGAAAGGGGCAGTCTATCCTCCTCATCCTCCTCTTCTTCTTCTTCTTGCAGCCTCAACATTCTTCTCTTCTTCTTCAAGGGTGGATCATTGGCTGCGGGTTTTGATGGTGAAGGGGTTGGTTTAGTGGGTTGTGGTTGGGTTGTTGGTGTGGGAATGTTGGCAGGCACTGCTAGTAACCTAGAGATAAGAGCTGGTTTTGCCTGTTTTACTGGCAGTGTCCTGTTCCCAGCACCGGCTTCTGAGAGGGCCTCAGCGACCAGTCCTTTAGTGAAATCACCAGCCGAACAAATCTTGGTGGTTATTGCCAAGAGTCTGTCCCTGGTCCATGCCTTGACATCAAGGACTGGCCTGCCCAGGTACTTCGAAGTGAACCTACTCATAGCCTCAAGTTTCTTTCTTTCCTCTTGGCTATAAGCAGTCCATCGGTACTCAATCTCTCTTCTCTCCATGTTCCTGATCTCCTGATCTAGCAAGGCAGTGTCCTTGTCAAAGCCTTGCCTGAACAGCTGATCAATGACAGAGTCCATTGATCGGCTATGCTCAGCATCAGCCTCCTTGACAAGGGCTGCTAGATCGGAGTCAGCCACCTTCTTTCCCTCCTCTCCCTTTTTCTTATAAGTGACACTGAAATCCTTCTGTATTCCAGCCACTTCTATATGCTCAACCTCCCTCTCTTTCCTCTTCCCTTTCTCCCTCACCCTACTACTCTCCTCAGCCATCTCCCTCTCAACCACCACCTCTTTCTCTGCCTCTAACTCCTCCTCTCCCCTCTTCCTCTTGGCTTGCACTGATGTCTCCCCCTTTTTGGGTGCATTGGTTGGGATTTGACTATCAGCAAGCGCCTTAGTAATGGCAACCTCCACCATGGGTTGTATATAAGTGGGAAGCCTCTCATCAAGGGTTTGAATGACTATATCTTTAAGTATGGGTGTGATGAGAGGCAGGGATTTCTGGAGGATAGCATCCAGCTGCTCAGGGGGGTTCTGACCCTAAGAGCTAGTGCCAGAAGCAGGGGCTGGTGGCCGAGTTTGTGGGAGTGGCTCAGTGTTTTTGAGACCTTCGGGTGAAGGTGCCATCTGTGGGGTCATGGTGGCAGATGGACTTCTATCTTGAGTCATTTGAGCAAGCAGCTCTTTGAGTCTGCTTATCTCATCTTCTAAGATAGTGTTTTGAGCTACTACATCGTAGAAGAAGCTCAGGTCATCATCAGTATGAACTGAATCATCTAACCTCCCGACAATGTCAGGATGTACATGCTCTGAGTGTGGCTCAGATACAGCATGTGCCCCTTGTTCATGGTACTGGGGACTTCCAGCCTCCGGATTGGATCCATCATTGGCAGTTGCCTCTGGTGAGGTCTTATTGATGTTACCAGCTTCACCCTGCTCAGATGTTGATGTAGAGGAAGTGGCAGCCTCACCAGATTGTCCTATCTCCCTAGCCACACTGGGAGATTGGTCTTGTGATTCTCTGTGCTGTGGGCTCCCACCGGCACTTGTATCCACCCCCTCTTCGGTTGGAGTCTTCCCAGTTGTAATAGGTTTCTGGGGAGAGGGTGGAGTGCTCAGATGGGTCAGCACTTTGGCGATAACCAATGTAGGGCTTTGTGGGACGGTCTCATCAGGAGATGGGCTCGAAGCAGTGTGCACAGGGGGAGGACTGTGCTGTTCAATGGTCGTCCTCTCAATTGAGATAGACCCCAGTAGTGTGGTTGCCCCAGTATTGGTTGCATCAGGCTCCTGTTGAGAGGAAGCCTGTGCGGTTGTGGTAGGTGGAGTCGTGGTACCTGCTGGGAGAATCGAACCAGCAGGCACATCCTGCCTTTGTGTTGCAGGGGCATCCTCAGGGGACTCATCTCCCTGAGTAGCCTTTTTGGGCTTCTTTTTGGCTTTTGGTTTGGTGGGGACTTTGGATTTGGAGGTGGAGGCTGTGGGTTCCTGCTGCGTGGGTTCCTGCTGCGTGGGTTTTCGCAGCCGGCCAGTCTGTTTGAGTGTGTGGTCAGTGTTGTGCCTGGAGTATACCTCGGCTAGAACAGCCATGGCAGGGACCCCAGTGCCAACTAGTCCCTCAGCCTGAAGCTGGTTTTCTATCATGGCCATTATGAACCGTGGATACAAGATCCAACGGTTAGAAAGAGGTTTTGTGGCCATGTCTTTGAGTTCCAAAAAGATAAGATCAGTTAAGTTTAGAGGTTGATGCTCAAAGATAGAAAACAATACCTGTTGCCACCTTTTTGACATCTGGTCCCATGAAGAGGTTTTGGGAGACAGACACACGTTCACCATATGAAAAATGAGGCGTTGGGGATCAGGGAAGTGCTTCTTCAACAAGGTGGAGGCGGAGAGGTCACCCTGGTAGTCGTTGGATGTGAATGATAGATCCAGGGCACCTTTGGGGTAGGATGTTGGGTGGGTGGCATCCTCCAGCTGTAGGGTTTGGCGCAGGGTAGCTGGAGTGATAACCACGGGGTGGTTGTTGACGGAGGACCGGAGAGAGACCTCGCCATCCTGCTCTCCGGTTTGGACGGTTATGTTTGTCCAAAACTCCGTCAAGGAGTCGGTGTATATAGTGGGGTTCAAGAGAAAAGCCGTTTTGTATGGTGAGTCGTGCATAAGATCGACGGCTTGGTGAAATTTGGGCCATAATGGCGATTTGGTGAGATGGGCGACACAGTTGTGTCGAGGTTTCAGTTGCATGTTCGCCATTAATGGTGTATAGGAATTTCAGAGGTTTTGAAATATTAGGTCAAGTGAGGAGTAAATGCTCTAAAGGTGGGGTATTTATAGGGTAGGGCAAAGGCTTGAAAGAAAACTACTGAAGGTTTTGGTGTTAGTGATCAGTTGTTGTAACGACTGATGACGTGGTTTTAACCTTCAGTGGTTGTAACATCTGAGGACTTGGTGTTGGTCTTCAGTAGTTGAAACTACTGAGACTTTGGTTTTGTCCGTCAGATGTTGTAAACTTCTGAAGAGTTACTGTCAGTCTTCAGTAGTTATGAACTACTGATGACCTGATATTCTTCTTCAGACGTTGTAACAACTGAAGACTTGGTGTTAGCCTTCAGTAGTTGTGAACTACTGATGTTAGTAGTTGTGAACTACTGAAGACATGGTATTGCTTCAGTTGTTGTAAACAACTGAGGACTTGGTGTTATCCATCAGTAGTTGTGAAACTACTGAAGACATGGTTTTGTCCTTCAGTTGTTTGGGTATGAAACAGCAGCTGTTGTCATCAGCTGATGAGAAATTACTCATCAGCTGTTTCCGTCAAATCAGTTGTTTCATACTAGCCTCTACACTTACTCATCAGCTCTTTGGCTGATTTTTAGATGTTTCATCGACCCTTCAGCTCTTGTGAATATTTATGCCTTCAGCTCTTGTGATCAGATGTTCACAAGTGCTGATGAAATACTCTTCAGAGCTGGTGAACAAAATCTGTCTTCAGTACTTGTGTAAGATTACACATCAGTACTTGTGAGCAAAATTTGTTCTTCAGTACTTATTTATTTGAAAATCATACATCAGTAGTTGTAATCCACTTCACTACATCAGTTGTTTTCAATAAATAATGTACATCATACTTTGAGTCAATTTAGTCTTCAGTAGTTGTGAAAGAGCTGAAGACTGAATTACTCATCAGTACTTGTATTTGACCTAATGCTCATCAGTAGTTATAAAATAAGAGCACTAGCATAGGTCAAATCAATCAAGCTGCAGCATACCAAGCCGTAGTACCAAATTTTGGAATGTGGCACTATCTAAAGGCTTAGTAAAGATGTCTGCAAGCTCATCAGCACTAGGCACAAACTTAGGATCAATCAGACCTTTTTCATAGCAATCCCTGATAAAATGATGTCTGATCTCAATATGTTTGGTCCTAGAGTACTGGACTGGATTTTTGACAATACAAAGAGCTGAAGCACTACCCATTAATAATAGAGTCTTAGTCTCAGTAATGCCATAATCCAGAAGTTGATTCTGAAGCCAGAGTATCTGAGAGGTACAACTTGCAGCAGCAATGTACTCAGCTTTAGTAGTGGATGTAGCAATTGATGTTTGTTTCTTACTCTGCCAAGAAACTAAACAATTGCCTAGGAATTGGCAACCACCAGAAGTGGATTTTCTGGTGACTTTGCATCCTGCATAGTCACTATCAGATAAAACAACTAATTTGCAAGAATGCCCAGTTGAATACCAAAGACCTAGTGATTGGGTACCTTGCAGATATCTAAAGATCCTTTTGACTGCAATCAAATGGGATTCTTTAGGTGCAGCCTGAAATCTAGCACAAGCACATGTTGCAAACATGATGTCTGGTCTAGAAGCTGTAAGGTACATCAAGGACCCAATCATACATCTGTAAAGGGTTTCATCAACCGCTTTACCTTTCTGATCTACATCTAGTTGTGTGATGCTGCTCATGGGAGTAGAACAGGGCTTACAGGTTTGTAAATCAAACTTATTCAACAACTCTTTTGAATATTTGGACTGATGGATGAAGATTCCATCATCCTGTTGTTTGATTTGCAAACCTAGAAAGAACTGTAATTCTCCCATAGCACTCATTTCAAACCTTAGCTTCATTAGCTTTGTAAATTCATCACACAACTTTGGATCAGAGGATGCAAAGATGATGTCATCTACATAGATTTGAACAAGGAGCTTATGTTGTCCCACAGTCCTGATGAATAAGGTTTTATCAATGGTGCCTCTAGTGAACTTATTTTCTAAAAGAAAAGTTGATAGTGTCTCATACCAAGCTCTAGGAGCTTGCTTCAGCCCATAAAGAGCCTTATCAAGCTTGTACACCCAATCAGGTTGTTTATTGTCCTCAAAGCCTGGTGGTTGACACACATAAACTTCTTCTTTTATTTTTCCATATAAGAAGGCACTTTTGACATCCATTTGATAAACCTTAAGACTGTGAAAGGCAGCATAAGCTAAGAATAGTCTGATTGCTTCCAGTCTGGCCACAGGTGCAAAGGTCTCATCATAATCGATGCCTTCCTCCTGTGCAAACCCTTGAACAACCAGTCTAGCCTTGTTCTTGACAATTTGGCCCTTCTCATATGTTTTGTTCCTAAATACCCACTTGGTGCCTATAGCACACTTACCTTTGGGTAGTAGAACAAGCTCCCACACTTGCTGTTTCCTAAACTGAAGAAGCTCAAGCTGCATAGCTTCCACCCATCCATTGTCTCTTAAAGCAATATGATAGTTCTTTGGCTCTTGCTGACTGATGAAGAGAGCATAGAAGCAGAAGTTGGACAATTGACTCCTGGTTGAAACTCCAGCATGAATATCACCAATGATTTGAGATGTGGGGTGATTCTTGAGCTCTTGATAGACTATGATATCTGTGCAAGTGTTTGTAGATCCATCAGCAGCAACAGATGGTGATGGAGATTCCTGAAACCATGTAGAGGATGGCAGCTCAAACGAAGTAGAGCAAGCAGAAATCTCATCAGCATTTGTAGTGGATGGAGCTGCTGAGGCTACAGGAGCATCAGGTTCAGTGGACTCAGGCAGGTTGTCACTAAACCTGAAGAGGTGAGTACTGACTACATCATCATCAGTACCATCAGGTGAAGATCTGTTGACAGGCTCAACAGATGGAGGTTGATAAGGAACATATTGCAGTATGTCCAGATCAAACAACTCCACAGGGTTTTGTGGAATCTTGTCCTTTGGAGATTCATTGAACTTAACATGCAGAGTTTCTTCAACCCCCTTTGTTCTACAGTTGAAGACTCTGTATGCCTTGCAAGTTGATGAATAACCAACAAAATACCCTTCATCCACCTTACTAGCAAACTTCTGGAGTGGGTTGCTAGTGTTGAGAATGAAACATGGACACCCAAAGGCTCTAAAGAATGAAATCAGAGGGGCCAAGTGATGAAGAGCTTCATAAGGAGTCTTCATCAACCTCTTATTCACTAAGGCTCTATTCTGTACATAGCAAGCTGTATTGACAGCTTCAGCCCAAAAGGTCAGTGGCAACCCTGAGTCAGCCAACATTGACCTTGCTGCTTCAATGAGGGTCCTGTTCTTTCTCTCCACCACTCCATTCTGCTCAGGAGTTCTAGGAATACTAAACTGCCTTCTAATTCCCTTGGACAGGTAGAAGTCATCAAGTGTGTGGTTTCTAAACTCTGTTCCATTGTCACTTCTCACACACTTGACCTGTAGGGAATACTGCTTTTCTACAAGTAACACAAAGTTCATTATAGTCTTGGCTGCTTCATCCTTGGAGTGCAAGAAGAAAGTCCATACAAACCTGGAATAATCATCCACAATTACCAGGCAGTATTTCTTCTTTGCCATGCTCATCACTCTGACAGGACCAAAGAGATCCATGTGCAGGAGCTGCAAGCAGGCAGTGGACTTTGGTTCTTCTATTGAAGGGAATGAAACTTTGTGTTGTTTTCCTTTCAAGCAAGCAGTGCAGTCATCTTCACACTTGAACTCCTTCTGAGGCAATCCTCTTACTAAACCATGGCTTATGAGCTGTTCATGTTCTTGAAATTAACATGACCCAGCCTTCTATGCCATAGTGTAGACTCTTGAGGAGATGCCTTGGAGAATAGGCAAGGATGGCCTTTTAGATCCATCTTTTGGAAAGATCTAAAGCATACACTCTTCCTGTCCTGTTGGCCTTCAGGAGAGTGTGTTCATCCAATGCCTTGTCAATCAAACTCAGAACTTTGGATGACAGAATCTGACAGTTCTGGCTTGTGAAAAAGGCAACATGGCCTTTGTTACACATTTGACTGACACTTAAGAGGTTGTACTTGAGATTCTCAACATGGTTAACATCATCAAACCTTATTTCCCCATTGGAGACAAAGCCTTTTCCGATGATGTAACCCTTTGCATCATTGCCAAAGGAAACAAATCCCTTCTTTCCTTGAGAGTAGTCATTAAGAAGGGAGCTACTTCCTGTCATGTGCATGGATCCTCCACTGTCTACATACCAGATGCTTCTATGGCATGTTGAAGAACCCTGCAAACACAACCATGTGTTAGTTGGTCTTGGAGACCCAAACCTGCTTGGTTTTGGGTCTGTTCTCAGCTACAGGTGCAGCACTAACAGGTGTGATATGTGTAACAGTCTGAGGTGAAGAAGATGGTGCAGACGAGGAACCCTTTAGCTTGGACTTCCTTTTCTGTGGTTTCAACACAGGAGCATCTAAGTGGTTGACTCTTCCTACTAGTTGCTGAACCATCATCACCAACTGTGTCTGATTCTGTGATAAAGCCTTCAGCTCTTCAGACACATTGGAGTTTGCTGATGATGAGTTTCTATGTTGTACCATCTTTTTCTGAGCAACCTCAGCTGTTGCCTGAGTAACCCCTACCTTCTTTTTGGATTTAGCTTTGAGCTTAGGGATTTCAGGCTTGGATGTTGCTAGTACAAACTTGGTTTCAAACTCATTCTTCATTGTATTGATGTCCTCATTGATTTTCTCCTTCTGTTTGAGTTTGGAACCCCTTTTGTACCAGCAATCATCAGTAAGATGATTGAACAAGCCACATATCTCACATGGCTTTTTCTTCATCTTATGCTGATCATCAGCTGAAGAGGATTTAACTGCTGAAGACTTGTTCTTCAGCTGTTTGCCATCAGTACTAGCAGTTTTCTTCCTAGTGCATGCTTTCCTGGTATCCTCTTTAGCTGTCTTCAAACCTTTCCTACTGTTAGTTTTCTTCTCTTTAGTGCTAACAGTATTTGAGGTTTGAACTTCAGATGTTGTCACTTGCTCTCCAGTACCTTCAGTACTTCTAGTGACAACACCTGAGTTGATCAGCCTTTTGGTCATGTGACAGTCAGAATTTGAACCATCAGCTGTTGTAGCATCAGCTGATTGGTTTTGGCAGAAGTTAATGCTGACTTCTATCTCTGATGATGCTGATTCAGAAGATAGTAGGTCACATGATGAGAAGGATTGGTTATTGCTCTCTCCATCAGATTCAACTTCTGCTCTTGAAGTGAAATCTGTAGGAGGAGCAGTGTGATTATAACCAATGCCAAACTTCACATTGGAAGCTGATAGCGCTAAGAAGCATTTCAAAACCCTTGCATGATTGCACCCATCGATCACACTCAACTTGGGTGGTTGCAAGAGTTTCCTTGAGGTCTCTGTACTTCTCTAGAAGCACATCTTCCCTAGCTTTATCATCTTTGATTTGGCATTTAAGCTTGTAAAACTCATCATTTTTATCTTTTAGAGCAACCTCAAAATCAGCTTTTCTTTTGGAAATAGTATGCTCAAGCTCAAGATTGTTATCTACTAAAGCTACATTTGCTTCTCTAATAGAAGCAAATGCTGCTATGCATGATTCAGAACAAAGCTTGGCTTTTGCCTCAGTGGATACCTGAGATGAGGCATTGGATGATGACCCTTCAGCAGAATCAAGGGCCATCAGAGCAAGATTTCCAAAAGGTTGGTCACCACCATGTTGACCAGCACCTTGGAGTAGTTGATCCTGACCAGATAGCTCTTCTGGTAGACTACTCCAGTCAACAACACTTGGGGTGAAAAAGTTGTGTTGTTGAGGTTGTGTGTGATGATAAGATTGGGAAGATTGAGGATCTGGAAGAGCATGAGGTGGTTAAGCCAGGGGTGCTTGAGTTTGACTAGGCTGAGGCATATAGTAACAGGGGTAAGGATATGGCATATGACCCTGTGGCACAAAATAAGCAGGTGGTGCCTGTGCTTGTGATGGATGGCCAGAGCTGGAGGAAGGTTGCCCTCTGTGCTGTGAGCTATTGCTGGGAAAAGTCACAAAGGGTGCAGAGGAGTTAGATCCAGACGATCTACACTCTCTTGCAAAGTGTCCAAGCCTTTGGCACTTGTGACACCTCAACTTGCTCTTGTCAAAACCAATTTTGGTTTTGCCAGAGAGTCCAGGGAATTTCCTACCAGTTCTCTTGTAGAACTTTTGAGAGCGGATATTTATCATTGCCATTTGGTTCAAAATATCCATCTCTTCCAGATCATCATCTGGAATGCCCTTCAAGTCCTCCATCAGAAAGCACAAGTTGTCACCACCACCTCCTGAACTACTAACACCAACAAAAACTTGTTCTGAGTTGGTAGAGAAATCAATATGCTCATCATAAGAACTTTCTGATGAAGCATATTCTGACTCATGACTTATCAAGGCAGTATTACCTTGGACAAAGTCATCAGCGAGCTTGCCAGAAGAGGACAACTTCCTCTTTTGCTCTATCTCTCTCTCAAAAGTGAGCAGTTTCCCATGAAGTTGGGTGAGAGATAGAGTTTCCAGATCAGCACTGGAGCGTAGGACAATGGTGTATGTGTCCCATCTCTCAGGCAGTGACCTGAGGAACCTGTTGTTCATCTGGCTGTTGGTGTACTCTTGTTTGACCATCTTCAGCTCAGAGATCAAACAAGAGAACCGCTCAAACTGCTGGGTCAGAGTCTCACCCTTTCTATATGAGAATGTCTCATATTGTTAGGCGAGGATTTCCCTATTGTTTGCTAAGACCGAATTAGTTCCTCCAAATTGTTCCTTTAGAGCAACCCATAGGTCATGAGCAGACTCATGATGCAAGAGCCCTGAATATATCTCATTAGGAATGGCCATGGCTAGAATTCCATGGGCTCTAGCATCAATTTCGAACAGCTTTAGATCTTCGTCCGAATATTATTCAGGTTTCTTCGCAACCTGTTCATTAGATTCTGGAACGCTCACCATAGGCTTGTATGGTCCATGCACCACTGACTTCCAACAACCAGCACTGTTGACAGCCAAGTGGTGTAGCATACGTCTTTGCCATATGTTATACTCGTTCCTAACAAGCATCGGAGGCTTTGTTGAGGAACCAGTATTGTGAGGATCATTAGTTGGTGTCGTCATCTCAGGTTTTAGTCAAAAACAAGTTTAAACAAGACAAACGTAACTCAAAACCACCTGAGGACCTCAAGATTTTGGCCAGAAATAGCAGAAACTCACTCTCTATGGCTAATTCTTGCAAATTGCTAATTCGATCAAACAGAGAGATCAAAAGAGCAGTTTCAAATGATCAATAGTGAAATTGATCAATGATTAACCTGCTCTGATACCATTTGACAGGATCTCAGCCTCTCGTTTGATCAATCAGATTGGTTTGCAGCGGATTTAGCACGTTAATTAGCGATTAATACAAGAACATAAAAGATATTGCAAGTAAAAGCACAATCATAGAGAGAGAAAAGAGTTCTGCAAGAAATTAATTGTTCTATTGCTCAACACGTTTCGGCAATTAAAACAGCATGGTTCACCATCCTTTTATAGGCGGCAAAAGGATGGTGGTGATGTCCTTTCTCTGACATCAACCGATTATTAAAATTACAACTGACGGAACATAAAACTACTGAAGATGTCAACAGCTGACATCTTCTTACAAAAGTGTTCCTAACTTTTACAAGTACTGACAAAAGTAAACTACTGAAATCCTACAACGACTGAAGAACAAACTCTTCAGTCGTTTATAACTACTGAAACTATAACAGCTGAAGAACAAGCTCTTCAGCTGTTGTACAACTACTGAAACAAAATAAACTACTAAAAAAGAAAAACCATCACAACAACTGAAGAAGACTTCTTCAGCTGTTGTGACAAACTCTGTCTTCAGCACTTGGTTCTTCAAACTTGGGCTTGAGATGATGTAACAGCTGATGACTTCAGTAGATGTCATCAGCTGTTGTCTTCAGTCTTTGTCTTCAGACTTTGTGCTTCAGTAGAAGTTCTTCAGCTCTTCAGTTCTTCAGCTTTTGATTCTTCAGCACTTGTCTTCAGTACTTGAAGTCTTCAGTACTTGTATGATCAGTACTTCAGACTTCAGTACTTGTCTTCAGTACTTTAGAGTCTTCAGCTGTTGTTCTTCAGTTCTTTGATCTTCATACTTTGATCTTCAGACTTTGTCAGAACAGCTGATGGAAGTCTTCAGCAGTTGTTGCAGTGGCATGTGGGACTTAGAGGTTTTCCTGATCTTGGCTCATTGGTTCTTTTGGTCCAACAAAATACATAAATGGTATATTTTTTATTTTTTTTTATTACATTATTTAACGTACATACAAAAAAATCCCCAAATTTCACTTAAAACCCTAGTCCTCGTTAAATCGTTAAACTCATCATTGGACTTAAATCTGTAAATATATATATATGATTAGGTACATTGTGAAAGGCTACATTGAAACGAAGCTTGTTATTACTTTCTTATTAATCATCCACTATATATAATTATTTGATCATGTGAGTATTTCTATACCCATTTTATTATTTTTACACTTTGGGGTGAAACATGTTACATTATAAACATTGCACTTGTAAACACGTTTGATTCTTGTAAACTTATGGCATTTCACCTGTATGTTGTGGTTAGTCGACCTTTGTAGCTACCATGTAATGTCGAATATATGTACAATCATTAAATATTGCTAGCCTAGCGACGTCATAGATCTGTGGGCCTGACAAGCCTGCTTGGTTGATCCAAGTACACTTAGCTATTCGTATGTACTTGTAAACGTTTGAGACTTGTAAAACTTTATCAAGGTTTGATTGTGCATTCTGTCTTACATCCCTAGTTACTTTGTTCTCTAACTTACAACATGAATTGTCATCTTTTATATGCTTATGTATTAAAAACTATAGAAATCTCACCAACGTTATTGTTGACATATTATTTTTAACATGTTTCGGGAAATGCTCAAGTTTGATTAGCATCTTGAAGTGCTTTCACATCTAGGAATGGACCTACTTAATTAAATGAAATAAATTGGCTTGTTACATCTTATATTATGTTATTTATTTTCTTTGAGACTTATGTTTGTAATGGTACAATTGGCACTTATGATTAATATATATTTGGGTTATTAATAGCGTTATGTTGCTGTGAACGATCTTAACCCTCACACCTCGATGTTTCCACCGTCAAGGATGGGGTGTGACATTGAACATGTACCAGCGCTATGCAAAGTCATCTGGGTTTGTTGTACGTATGGGAGGTTTTAAGAGATGGAATGGTAGCATTACTCATTGCACCTTGTTATGTAACAAATGGGGTAAGCCTAAAGGGAAGACTTTTGATACCACTGACCCTTCCACCCTTTGTCCCGCTTGTGGTTGCACGTTTAAAGTAACTGATTGTAAGGCTCTTATTCGTTTAAAGGTCATCAAGGGTTCTGAACATTATGTGTTGCATGAATTTTCTGAGAAACATAACCACGATCTTACATCATCTGATAATATGGATTTGACTCGCACGATAGACAGTTGGATTTTCAAGATATAAGGTTTATACACACTATGAGTTTACACCGAGTTGGTCCTGCTGTTACACATCGTTTGCATTCTGCCTTAAAATAAGGCCACCACAACATGCGAGGTACCAAAGCAGCATACAAGAATGTTAACCATGACATCAAGATGTTTATTGGTGACCGAGACATGTTGTTTGTAGTTAGTAAGCTGGAGCTATTTGCTAAAACCTACCGTATTTTTTCCTATGACATTCATTATGTTGGTGGTGAAGTTAAGGCTATATTTTGGGCTGATAAGATATCTCAAATCAACTATCGGTCATTCGGCGATGTTATTTCTTTTGATGCAACATATTCCACAAACAAGTATATATACCTACTTACATGTAACATAGACATATGTATTTTATTTTTTTACCTAGGTGTGTGCGGACTAAACCTTTGCTTTTTATCATTTTTCACACATAGGTAAACATGATTTTTGTACCTTTTACTGGTGTAGATCATCACAAAAAATGTGTAACTTTTGTAGCCGGGTTGTTATCTAATGAGACTACGGAGTCTTACAAGTGGCTTCTCCATTGTTTTCTTAAAACTCACAATACTCATCCATCTTTAGTTCTAACTGATCAGGATCCCTCCATGAAGATTGTTATGTCATCGGTTTTTATGAAAGCTCACCATCGTTTGTGTATGTGGCACATCATGAAGAAATTACCATCCAAGGTATACTTTTTTGCATACTTACTCTTATTTTCTTTATATGTAACCTTGTTTAAATATTAGCATATCATGTACTTCAAATAGCCATCAGTACATCAATCGTTCCATTATAATCTGATTTAGTAATTAAGTTTGATACATTGTATTAATTAGTAGTAGCACATTGTATAAAATTGTAATCTGATGTAAAACATAGAAATTAAGTGTACTGGGATGTGATTTTTCTAATGTTAACATTTTTTATTTAAGTAATTGTAATGTAAATGTTGTTTCGCCTATTTTTCTAGCATGACCTGATGTAGTTTACAGTATGGAAAATCTATTTTAATTGTATTTTAACTTCGTACATGAGTGTGTCATCATGTAAGTTTATGTCATCATGTAAGTTTATGACCTGATGTAGTTTACAGTAAGGAAAATGTATTCTAACTGTATTTTAAGTTCCTACATTGATATGTCATCATGTAAGTTTATGTAGTTAATTGTAGTTTGATGAATATAATTAATTTTTATTTACTGTTATTGATGATTAAATCCTGTGACCTATTTTTACAAGTATGACCTGATGTAGTTTACAGTATGTGAAAATGGTTTTTAACTATATTTTAACTTCATACAAGAATATATCACCATGTAAGTTTATGTAGTTGTAATTTGGGTTTTTGAACCTTTTTTTAATGTAAATAATTTTACTATTGATGTATAATTTTACTTACTTTTTTTAATGTAAAAAGCTATGCTTTTTCTATTATGATTACTATACCAGATTATAATGGAACGATTTTAAGCTTAAAACATTGTACTATTTTTATAAGTAGGCCATTGTAAGCTGATGTAATGTCATGTAAACATACAAATTAAGTGTAATCTCATCCGAATTTTGTAATGTTAACATTTCCTATTTAATTATTTGTATTTATAATGTAGTTTACAATATGAAAAATGTCTTTTAACTTTATTTTAACTTCCTGCACAAATATGTAATCATGTAAGTTGTTGTCATGATATATGTTTATGATTAATTTTACTTACTGTTTATCAATATGTTATTATAATCAATGTCTAGTTCTTATATTACGATTATGGCATTGTTTATACTACTTTTTCATAGTACAAAATATTTAACAAACTAAAAGCTTATATGACTTTTTAAACTGCTGACATTTTTTAATTTTGCAGATTAGCTCTGACATTTATGACAACTCTAATATTCGTTCCTCGATTCATAAGTTGGTATGGAATGTTTACATCACACCTGCTACATTTAAGGAGCGTTGGAATAATCTAATCAATGCTTTTAATTTTTCCGAGAATGTGTGGTTGAGAGACATGTTTGCTATTAGACATATGTGGGTTCCAACGTATTTTAGAGAATTCCCAATGTGTGGTCTCATGAAAACCACCTCCGGATACGAGAGCTATAACGCCTCTTTCAAGGTTACCACAAGTCCTACGAACACACTTGTTCAATTTTTCATGGCCTTCCACACTGCTATAGATAATCAACATTATAACCAGCGTAGTGTTGACTATGTAAGCAGTACTAGCATACTACAACAACGAACTGGATATGCCAATCGAACAGCACGCTGAACTTTTTTACACGCAAACCCTATTCAAGGAGGTTCAAAAAGAGATATACAAGGGTTTTATGTCTTGTTTTATAAGTAATGTTAATGTTAAGGATCAAACCAAGGTCTTCACAATCTCTCACAAAGAGAAGAGGGCTGACTTTGTCATTGATTTCTATGTAAGCAAATTAAATCACATTTTGTTATATTACTGTAGTTTGTGCAACACATTTTTTATTTTGATGGGTTTTTTAAATTAATATTCTATTTTATTTTTCAAGTTTCTCATCACTTGGTTACCAAGTCATATGAGTGTTCGTGTATGGGTTTTATCCGTATTGGCTACCTTTGTAGGCACGTATTTTTGTGTCTTTCGTTTAAACAAAGTAAATGAGATCCCATATGCTTATATATCTCCCTGTTAGTTTCGCGATAGTCTCCCCACTCAGGTTTTTAGTATACAGAATAAGCTTACCGCTGACACAAGTGAGCAAGCTGTTTTAAGGAATGATGTTCTGGAATGTGTGAATGATTGTGTTGATCAACTAAGGAGCAACATTGATAGCTTATCAGGATTAGCTATCAAGTTAAAGGAAAACAAAGAAGAAATTCTTACCCCTAAAACACCAGAAAGCATGTCTAAAAGAAGGACCGAAGTTATTAAGACGTTGGTTGGTGTTGACGATGTAGCTAAAATTAATTTAACGACCCCTCAAGGAATTCGCAACAAGGGTTGCGGCACGAATCGACGTTTAATTGGACCTGGGGAGAAGGCTGTCGAGAAGAGCATGAAGAAGGCAAGATTGTGCAACATATGTAAGGAGTACGCGCACCATGATTCGAGGAACTGCACTAAGAAGGCTAAGGTCGGTCCCGCCGACAATCCCGAATAGTTTGGTCAATTTAGTATTTTTTGTTACCATTTTTTGGTGGGTAACGTATCTGCATTACTGGTTTGTTTGTTTTTTGTTACCAGCTTTTAGTGGGTAACGTATTCTCAGACGACTTATCGTCACAACTTAGCATAGGCTAGTGTAACATACGTCACTGAAAGGTCCGTTATTTAACGTGACTTCCGTTAACCTTTCTGCGATCATTCATTCTTTATCTTTATAAACTATTCGTGTGAATATTATTCTTGCTTATCATCATTTTGCTTGTGAAATTATTGTTACCGTTGCTATCATTTATCATCATAATTACCCAAGGTCACAGATTATTATTAGTGCCCAGTTACTATTATCATAATCATTAATATTGTTATAATCATTATTAGAACTGTAGTTAGTAACATTACTAGTATGGTTATTATAATTACTATCATTAACACCAACAATATAATTAACATGATTATTATTAACCCACTAGCGTTAAAATATACTTAAACAAGTTAAGGGACCCAAATTGTAATTAACGAAACTTAAAGATCTAAGTGCCTTGGAAGTTCAGGGACTAAAATCGCCAAACCCGCAAACTTGAAAAGGGTATAAAATCTCCTTTTCTTTTTCACAGCCATCACAACCAAACCCTAACCACCACCGGTCGCCCTCCCTACTCTCCGACCCATTCTCGTGATTTCTCCGGCAAACCGACGCCATAGCCGTCTCCTTTGACATTCCACAGGTAGACAACCTTGGTTGTCCTCTTTCCTTGTTGTTTCTGTCCTTTTTCGCCTTGATTCGGGTGATCGGGACCAACCCGAGCATATGAGGGCGTGTGGTCGTGTGTAGTGTCTCTTTGTGCGTCCTTCTTGTTTGTGTGTGTGCAAAATATGTTTCTGGAAGTGTTTGTGGTGTGAAACGAGTGCACGTAGCAGCAGAAGGCTGCTCTGCACCTGCTGCAGTCGCGATCTCTGCGCAGACGACTGAGTCTATCGTGCGACTGAGTCGTGCGACTGGGTGTGTCATGCAACTGGGTTGTGCGGCTGAGTGCATGCATGCGATTGAGTCATGCGGATGAATGAATGTATGCGATTGAGTCATGCGACTGAGTGAATGCATGTGATTGAGTCATGCGGATGAATGAATGTTTGCGATTGATTCATGTGACTGAATGAATGTGTGTGATTGAGTCATGTGACTGAGTGAGTTCGTGCGATTGAGTCATAGGGATGAATGAATGTGTGCGATTGAGCTTGTATCGCACGACTAAAAGACCAGCCGTACGAATGAAGCTATTCGTACAAATGAAGGTTGATTCGTGCGTATGGATGTGGAGTCGTGCGTCTGGTCCTGTCATGCGACTGAAGTTGTTGTGTGTTAGTTTCTTTTTGTGTGTGGTGTGATGTTAAGGTGAGATCGACACGGTTACCATTGCTAATGAAATTATTAACGCTTACGCTATAAAAATTTCTAATATTATCACGAATCAACTCAACTGTAACATTATTACAATTATCAAGAACTGATTTGTAACCACTAAAAGTTACTAAGTACTTCTCTAACAACAATGAAACCTTTACACTAATATCATCGGCAATGGTGACGATTCCAAGTACTTGGATCTACATAAGATCTAATACTTATGTCTGCTTGTGTGTGTTCCGCGTGACCAAACCGATACACTCCGAACCAGCCGAACATTACTATTTTCATTAAACGTATCATTAATGTTTAACAATAACTGATAATAGGTGTTTAACCGTTTGTCGCTTACATCATTTGGAAACTTGATCATTCATACTTACCATCGAACAAGTGAGTTTCGTGGCCCCTTTTTATGCTTATTCAATATTTCAATTATTTACAAACTTGGGGGAAAAGTATGCTCACCCATTTTTATGTTGTACAACTTACATTCTTGGAATCAACGTGTTACTGTTTTGTGAGTACTTATCTGATACATACATGAGTCGTTGTGTGGTACTTTCTTTACAACCATTTAATTCCAGTGTTGGAATTGACGGATAGGTATTGGTAGTACTACTGGGTTGACACCCCCACCCTTGTTTGTCGGTATACTAGTTGGTACCAACAGTGGCCAGGAACGGGCCCTTGGGTGAATATATTCCTACAAGATTCTGTGTGTACGTCATTAGGTTTGGTTGTAAAGCTCATGGTTAAGTGATTTTGCTTACTTATAACTGTTTACCCGGTATTCCACAAAACTATTATGCAGCATCAATTTACTTACTATTTAAACCTGCAAGCTCACCAACAATTTTATTGACCATTTTGAGCATATCTTTTCAGGTGACAATGCTAATTGAAGATCTAGGTGTGCTGCCTTAGTGGAGACCCTAGGATGCATTTTGAGACTATGCAATACTTGACAAACATTCTTTTGAATCATTGTTGGTCTGATTACATACGATTATTCTTTTGGATACTTGTTCCCGGGTTGTGGGAATTACATTACAATGATACTATTTTTGGTTATGTGAATCATTTACAAGTTTATGCTTATGGCTATGTTGTCGTGAATATTGACTAAACACGACACAATTCTCCTTTGTGTCGGGTGTCATCATGACACGCTTTGTCATCAATTACATATATTGCATCTCTATTGTTAACAATGTGTTATGACTATCCCGTGTCATTGCATCCCCGTGTTTCCGCTCTCAGCGGGGGTGTGACAGACTGGTATCAGAGCCATTGGTTATAGAGAATTAGGCAAATTACTTGACCTAGACTATAACCTAGGAACCTTCATGTAGAATGCATGCTAGGATTGGCTTGCATCTGATATTACACGTATGTTCCTCTATACTTGTTCTTTATCTCCATACTTGTTCTTTTATCTCTATGTCTTGTTATCTGACCATCCTGAGGAAGGCACTATTACTCTTACTCTTTCCTCACGGGATGCCTTCTACTGGAATCTTCCGTTCCTATGCGCGCCGCATTATACTATTAGGGTGGGATACCCAACCTGAAGGGATCTTCACAGATCACGCGCAGCGTTGATCTCAGGTAATGAGCCCGACCCTGAGATAGTTTTGCCTGAAGTCCTGAAAGAAGAAGGGATAGGCAACTTTTGTTAGACCAATTGAGATTATGTGCTTGGATTCTATTTGTTATGACGGACTACTATTAGAATACTATTGGTCCATGGACATGAGAACTTACATGATCTATGCATGATGAATGGTGTCGATACTGTGATGTTAACTTGGGTAAGTGAAGCTAAGGGGGACCATGCAAGGCAAATTACCATTACGGGTGCACACGTAATTGCAATTTGTAGTGCATGTAAAGCCTGGCTAATCTTACCAGGAGGTAACGATCATGGTAGTACAAGTCTTCCATTCTATACCTTAGGACACTAGAATTATAATCCTAGTAAGACTTTGTTAATGATGACAAAACATTCTTAACCTCTACTATCACTTAAGTCATGTCCTACTTAGAGCCTTCATGGGATTTCAATTATGATATTAGTCTTACTATCTATGAAACATTGCTCCGCCTAGCATTTCAGTAACTATGGAACTGACTAAATACTTAGAATGAATGGGGACTTTAAAGAAATGTAGAAGAGTGATGATACTCCCTGCACATACATTACGTTGTTCATTGGGATGATGTTAAGGAAAATCGGATGTCATGTAACCGGTTTAAGCATCGTTCTCGGTATATCGTAGATGTGGTGGGAACGCTGCGGGGAACCCTATATATAAGCATCAGCGGTATACTAAGAATGTGCTTAAACTGGACTACGTGATGATCTTGATTAACTAGAGTTTGTAATGTTGGAACTTGATGAGTGGTGTTATATGTGTATCGTGAAGTGACTAAAGTTTACTTCTTTTATGATTAGAAAATACCGCCTCGAAGAGTCACCAGCAGTACAAATCGTGAAGGTGAGACCCCACGGGGCAGAGGTAGAGGTAGGCCACCAAGAACAGGTGGTGGTCCAGCCGACAACTATCAGGAAACTGAAAACCCCGATATAGCTGCTATGATTGCTCAGCAGCTAGCCGCACTGATTCCAACGATAGTGACCCAAGTGAGCGACACTCTTCTGAATCATAATCTCCACGGGGATAACGATACTAGCAATGAGCATAACCAAGGAACAGGTGAAGATACTGAGAATGGTGGAACAGCTGGCAATGAAACTGGGATTGTTAATATAAGACGGGGATGTTCATACAAGGAGTTTGTGGCCTGCAAACCGAAAGAATTTGATGGGAAAGGTGGGGTGATAGCTCTAACTAGATGGCTTGAGAAGATGGAGGCAATCATTGATATAAGTGAATGCCTAGACAGCCAAAAGATTAAGTATGCCACGTGTTCACTGCAGGGCAAGGTACTAACTTGGTGGAACACACAGATTCAAGCAAGGGGAAGAGGATCAGCAATGCAGATGACTTGGGATGAGTTTAAAGCATTGATCACTGAAGAATACCGTCCACTCAATGAGATGCAGAAGTTGGAGCAGGAGTTCTGGAATCATGCTATGGTAGGAGCTGGGCACGCAGCTTACACTGATCGTTTTCATGAGTTGGTAAGACTGGTTCCACATCTGGTGACTCCGGAATCCTAGAGGATCGAAAGGTACATCTGGGGACTTGTGCCTCAAATCCAGGCAATGGTAACAGCAGCAGCCCCTCCTACTATTCAGAGTGCGATTCTAAAGGCTGGTACTTTAACAGATGAGATGGTGAGAACTGGGGTTCTAGGGAAAGGAGCTGAGAAGAGAAAGGATGTTGGAGAAGCTAGCAGGTCGAGTACCGGGAAATTGACAAACGGGCCAAGACAACCAGGAATTTTGTGGCCGTGACACAAGGCAAGAGGGAATACGTCGGGCTGCACCCCAAATGTGATAGGTGTAACTTCCATCATCCCCCAGCAATGCAGTGTCGGGTGTGTGTGAACTGTAGACGCCCGGGGCATCTGGCGAAAGACTGTAGAGTAGCGCCGAATCTGGTGGCACCGGTTAACGCGGTTAACCCCGCAGGGAATGCTAGGGTTTGCTATGAGTGTGGAAACCCGGGTCACTACCAGAACATGTGCCCCAGACTGAATCGAGCGTCGGGTCAGCAAGGATACAACCAACCACCAGTGATGGCCATAGCCGGTAATCAAGGCCAAGGGAATCAAAGAAATGCTGCCAGAGGACGTGCGTTTGTCATCGGAGCAAATGACGCCCGTCAGGACCCGAATGTCGTTATGGGTACGTACTTGCTCAATCACCACTTCACATCTATATTGTTTGATACTGAAGCAGACAATAGTTTTATATCTTCTGAATTCGCTCACATGCTTGACTTGAACCCTAGTAGGCTAGAAACTAGCTACTCCATAGAAATGGCCAACGGTAGAATTGTACAGGCTGACAAGATTATTAAGGAGTGCTCGATGATATTGGAAAACCATGCCTTCGATGTAGACTTAATACCTTTTGAGCTGGGAAGTTTCGATGTGATTGTGGGAATGGATTGGTTGTCAAAACACGGAGCTGAGATTGTCTGTCAGGAAAAAGTAGTACGAATCCCCATGCCAGGCGGGGAGGTACTCAGGATTCAAGGAGAACGATCAGGGAGAACCCTAAAGCTTATCTCTTGCATGAAGACACGTCGATGGTTACGAAAGCAGTGTTACGCGTTTCTGGCCCATGTAGTGGAAAAGAAAGAAGAGGACAACAAGTTGGTAGATATTCCCGTAGTACGAGACTACCCGGGTGTATTCCCAGATGACTTGTCGGGTTTGCCTCCTCCACGACAGGTGGAATTTCGTATAGAGTTGGTTCCTGGAGCTACACCGGTAGCAAAGGCGCCGTATCGGTTAGCACCATCAGAAATGCAAGAGTTATCTAGTCAATTACAGGAACTACTGGAGAAGGGTTTTATCCGGCCGAGTCACTCACCATGGGGAGCACCGGTATTATTTGTCAAAAAGAAAGACAGGTCGTTCCATATGTGTATCGATTATTGCGAGCTGAACAAATTGACCGTGAAGAATCGATATCCTCTTTCCAGAATCGATGATTTGTTCGATCAGTTGCAAGGAGCCTCGTATTTCTCCAAGATCGACCTTCGTTCGGGATACCATAAACTAAGGGTTTTTGAGGATGACATACCGAAGACAGGGTTTAGGACTCGTTATGTGCACTATGAGTTCTTAGTCATGCTGCTCGGACTGACTAATGCACCAGTTGTGTTCATGGATCTGATGAATCGAGTGTGCAAACCTTACTTGGATAAGTTCATGATCGTATTCATAGACGATATACTTATCTACTCCTGATCGAAAGAGGGCCATGAAGAACACCTTCGGGCAATACTGAGTCTATTACAAGAAGAGAAACTTTTCGCTAAGTTCTCGAAGTGTGAGCTTTGGCTTTGAGAAGTGAAATTTTTGGGACATGTAGTGAACGAAAATGGGATTCACGTAGATCCCAAAAAAATTGAAGCGGTGAAGAAATGGGATGCACCCCAGACGCCTTCAGAAATACGGCAATTCTTAGGATTGACCGGATACTATTGTCGCTTCATCGCAAATTTTTCAAAAATCGCTCAATCATTAACACTGCTGACTCAGAAAGACAAGAAGTTTGATTGGGGACATGCACAAGAACAGGCCTTTCAAACATTGAAAGAAATGTTGTGCAATGCACCGATATTGTCCCTCCCAGACAGAACTGATGATTTTGTGGTGTACTGCGATGCTTCACATCAAGGATTGGTATGTGTGCTAATGCAGAAGGATAAGGTGATTACCTACGCCTCACGACAACTTAAGGTGCATGAAAAAAACTATACGACTCATGATCTGGAGTTGGGCGCTGTGGTATTTGCACTCAAGATATGGATCCATTACTTGTGTGACAACCCTAAATAAATAGACAACTATATTTATATTACAAAATAAAATAGATTATTATGTCAACTTTACGTATGCATGTTTACATGCATATATATGAAAATTTTAAGTATGCATGCATATATATGTTAAATTACTTACGTGTGCGTGCATGTATATGTTAGAAATTCGCGTATGCATGTATATATATGGAGATTTCGTATGTATAAAATTCAAGTATGTATGTTTTGCATGTACATATATATATTTTTTATTTATGCAAAGCCATGGATACATGTTTACAAAAGCTTACTTATGCATATAGTATATCTATAAATACATCTATATATATATATATATATATATATATATACACATATTAAGAAGATTAAAACTAAAGCAAACATAACCAAAAATTTAAACCTCAAAACCCTAACTAAAAACTTAAAACTAACACTAAACTAAAACACCCCAAACCACCCTCCCAAACCCTCGGTCGATTATGTAGGATCAAAACCACCACCCGAAACCACCACCATACCAAACACCACCCTCCTATCATCACCACATGCCACCTAGATCTTCACCTTGACTAAGCAACCTTGCATTCCCACTATCACCATCCCTTAACCTACCACCTATCACCTTGCTTTCCCACCTTAGCTTCCCTCAAACCGCCACCTAGCCAAACCGCCACCTTGAGTCCCGATTGATTGAACATCAAAAGTTGCTAGCTTCCTTAAGTCAAAGCTTCATCATTTCAAAAGGGAATGTGGCAATCCCAAGGATCTCCCTCGGCCACCTTGCTTTCCCACCATAGACCCCCACACAACCCTACTATCGCCACCACTCACTATCTAAGAATGCCACCTAATCCTATACATTGACTAAGCAAGCCTAAGGGGACACTCACCAAGGCTAGTCTACCAACCCATGCATCCTTAAAAGCTTCGGAACTTTAGAATCCCCACATATCACAACCTTCAAGCTTTGAACCTCTCGGTTTCTACTCCACCCGCAGGCACTACCACTTGTTTTCCAACTTCCAGGAACATCACACCCAACCACCATCACACACCATCATCAAACACCACCAATATTCATCAACCACTACCACCTTTGCCCCTCTCTCTCCATCTCTCGGCTTTCACATAACAAACAACTACCCTACCACACCATCACCATCAACCGTAACACCACCTTCTACACCACATCACTAAACATGATCATCACCACCTTCACAGCTCTTTCTCTTGGTTCTAAAGCAGCAAACACCATTGAAGAAGGTTTAGTTTCTTTACCCTCTTATATACCTTGAAATTAAAAGGTTACATATGTGTTTTAAACACATATAACCTTCTCATATATATATATGAATACATCAGGATGACCTTTACTTAATAAACAAAATAATAAGGAAACTAGATTGTGGGAATAAACATTGTTCCAATTTCTCAAAAGTTATATAATTGGTTTAAATGGAGAAATAGACAATATATAAATTCGAGAAAATTATGAGAAATTTTCAAAACGATCCTTTTGAAGTATAAAGGTCTCTGAAATTATTTCAGAATTTATTCCCTTATTATAATTTAGATATGAATTTTTATGTATTCTGCAGTAGAAAAATAGAAATAAATAATTAAACCATATAATAAATTCTCAGAAAATCATGGATGTAATATTAAATCTGAATATACAGAATATATAAATCTCATAATTTTTGGAGTTATATAATTATTTTTGCTAAATATTAATATTGTTGTAAAATTTACAGAAACTAATATGCTACGAGTTAGACCTTAATATATTTATATCATGTTCCACCTTATATAAGAAACTGTCTGTAAAATTTTAAGAATTTATGGAAAACAAAGTCTATTTTTAATAAATTTCGGAAATATTATAAAAATTACAGAAAACAGTCTGTGGGGAATTAGATATTATAAAATTTGTGGCATGTTACCAACTATTGAAATAGCATTCTGTAAATTTTTGGTGATTTTTGGATAACCTTAGGTAATTTTGGTGATTTATGGAGATTTTGGACTAATTATAAGTGATTATATATAATAAACTAATTGTTGGAAATTTTATGGTAACATCATTTGATTACCTTACAGCTGAACTCTCAAAAGTTAATTAAAACTGAGGTTCTGAAAATTTTAAAGAAAATTATGTCTGATATTGTAAATTATTTTATAGGTTCAAGTTTGGAGACACGGTGAGATTCATAGCCCCATTTTTGACCATTTGGAATTCGTAAAATTTTTGGAGGAAAAAGCATACTGATTGGATTGATGTACTATTTTTGAAAATATTTTGATACTTACTGTCATTTGTGATACAACCATTAATTCGAATGAGGAACCGTCCGATAATATTAGTAGCGCTACTTAGGAGAATATTTGCACCACAAGGATGAGTGTTGTGATGCTATTTTCCTGCACCTAATCGAATGAGGGTTGAGATGTAATATTATCTGATTTTGTGAATTATTTCGTGACAGTATGATTATGTATGTGAGCAGGTTTGGTTGTAATTGGTGCATCAACAAAATATTTTGTTTGGATATAAACCTATGTTCTCACCAACTTTTTTTGACTGGTTTAAGTATGCTTTTTCAGGAAACAATGAGTAATTCCTTTGATTTTAGCTTCGAAGTTCATAATGGTTGGGGAGAAGTGGTTGGAAGAGTATGTGTCACATTAACCGTCAACATCGTTGACGGTAGTGTGTACGTTGACGCACACTTCCATCGGTTCTAAAGGCATGCAGTAGTTAAGTTGTATAAAATTACATCTAATTTTGAAAAACTATGTACAAGATGTAATTCCGAATATTATAAATAAAAGCATGTCCTATGTTATGATTTTATGTATGTATGTTTATTGTGTTTACTTTGCTATAATTGATGTACTCTGATAAAGCAAGTCACACCCCACCCGCAACTTACACGCTTCCACCGGGATGTGACAACTTGTATGGAACCAAATCCATCATTTACACGGATCATAAGAGCCTTCAACATATTTTGGATCAGAAGGAACTTAATATGCGTCAGCGACGTTGGGTGGAACTACTTAGTGACTATGATTGTGAAATCCGGTATCATCTGGGGAAAGCGAACGTGGTGGCTGATGCTTTAAGCCGCAAAGAACGCGTGAAACCACTACGTGCTCGAGCATTAGGATTGACTGTTCAAACGAATCTGAAAGCCTAGATCCTAATTGCACAAAGTGAGGCACTGAAAGAAGAAAACATTGCGGGAGAAGAATTCCGAGGGTTGAATAAACAGATGATTTGCAAGAAAGATGGCTTACAGTATTTCATGGATCGTATATGGGTACCCAAATGGGGAGATGATCGTACCCTAGTCATGGATGAAGCGCACAAGACATGATATTCTTTTCATCCTGGTACAGACAAGATGTACCACGATCTTAAAGATCTGTACTGGTGGCCAGGCATGAAGAAAGACATTGCTATGTATGTAAGCCGATGCTTGACGTGCTTGAAAGTTAAAGCTGAACATCAGAAACCGTCAGGATTACTGCAGCAGCCGGAAATTCCTGAATGGAAATGGGAAAACATAGCCATGGATTTTATTACCAAACTTCCTAGAACGAGTAGTGGGCATGACTCGATATAGGTTGTAGTGGATCGGATGACAAAGTCAGCTTATTTCTTACCGATCCGAGAGGATTACAAGATGGACAAGTTGGCGAGGTTGTACATAAAAGAGGTCGTGATAAGGCAAGGAGTGCTGGTGTCTATCATAACCGACCATTCAGCCGATTTACTTCACGATTTTGGCAGACACTGCAGAAGTCGATGGGCACTCGATTAGATATGAGTACCGCCTATTACCCACAAATAGATGGTCAAAGTGAACGAACAATACAAACGTTGGAAGACATGCTCAGGGCATGTGTAATTGATTTTTGTGGTAGCTGGGACACTCATCTACCATTGATTGAGTTCTCTTACAACAACAGCTACCATACGAGCATTGGATGCGCTCCATTTGAAGCATTGTATGGGAGGAAATGTAGATCTCCAGTTTGTTGGGCAGAGATTGGTGAAAGCCAGTTGACAGGCCCAGAGATCATTCAGGAAACAACAGACAAGATTTTCCAAATCAAAGACAGACTAAAAGCAGCCAGAGATCGCCAAAAGAGCTACGCCGACAACCATCGGAAACCTCTGGATATCAACGTGGGAGATCGCGTTTTACTTAAGGTCTCTCCCTGGAAAGGTATTGTGCGATTTGGAAAAAAGGGAAGTTAGCCCCGAGATACGTAGGACCATTCGAAATCATAGAAAGAATCGGTCCGGTGGCATACCGATTAAGGTTGCCACCAGAACTCAGTGGAGTACACGATACGTTTCACGTATCGAACCTCAAGAAGTGCTTGGTGGATGAAACTCTTCATGTACCAATTAAGGAAATAAAGATTGATGAAAAGCTTCATTTTGTCGAAGAACCTATTGAGGTCATGGACCGAAAGGTCAAACAATTAAGGCGCAACAAGATACTGATCGTCCGCATGAGATGGAACTCCAAACGAGGACCAGAATTCACGTAGGAAAGGAAAGACCAGATGAAACTCAAGTATCCGCACCTATTCGTGGATGACACTCTAGCATCTAACTCCAGCTGAATTTCGGGATGAAATTCTCTCAACTTAGGGATACTGTGACATACGTCACCGAAAGGTCCGTTATTTAACATGACTTCCGTTAACCTTTCTGCGATCATTCATTCTTTATCTTTATAAACTATTCTTGTGAACATTATTCTTGCTTATCATCATTTTGCTTGTGAAATTGTTGTTAGCGTTGCTATCATTTATCATCATAATTACCCAAGGTCACGGATTATTATTAGTGCCCAGTTACTATTATCATAATCATTAATATTGTTATAATCATTATTAGAACTATCGTTAGTAACATTACTAGTATGGTTATTATAATTACTATCATTAACACCAACAATATAATTAACATGATTACTATTAACCCACTAGCGTTAAAATATACTTAACCAAGTTAAGGGACCCAAATTATAATTAACGAAACTTAAAGATCTAAGTGCATTGGAAGTTCAGGGACTAAAATCGCCAAACCCCCAAACTTGAAAAGGGTATAAAATCCCTATTTCTTTTTCACAGCCATCACAACCAAACCCTAACCACCACCGGTCTCCCTCCCTGCTCTCCGACCCATTCTCGTGATTTCTCCGGCAAACCGATGCCACAGCCGTCCCCTTTGAGTTTCCACAGGTAGGCAACCTTGGTTGTCCTCTTTCCTCGTCGTTTCTGTCCTTTTTCGCCTTGATTTGGGTGATCGGGACCAACCCGAGCATATGAGGTCGTGTGGTCGTGTGTAGTGTCTGTCTGTGCGTCCTTCTTGTTTATGTGTGTGCGAAATGTGTTTCTGGAAGTGTTTGTGGCATGAAACGAGTGCACTCAACAGTGAAAGGCTGCTCTGCACCTGATGCAGTCGTGATCTCTGCGCAGACGACTGAGTCTGTCGTGCGACTGATTCGTGCGACTAGGTTGTACGGCTGAGTGCATGCGTGCGATTGAGTCATGCGAGTGAATGAATGTGTGCGATTGAGTCATGAGACTGAGTGAATGTGTGCGATTGAGGCATGCAGATGAATGAATGTGTGCGATTGAGTCATGCGACTGAGTGAATGTGTGCGATTGAGTCATGTGGATGAATGAATGTGTGCGCTTGAGCTTGTATCGCACGACTGAAAGCCCAGTCGTACGAATGATGATTCGTACGAATGAAGGTTGATTTGTGCGTATGGATGTGGAGTCGTGCGTCTGGTCCTGTCGTGCGACTGAAGTTGTTGTGTGTGAGTTTCTTTTTGTATGTGGTGTGATGTTAAGGTGACATCGACACAGTTACCATTGCTAATGAAATTATTAACGCTTACGCTATAAAAATTTCTAATATTATCAGGAATCAACTCAACTGTAACATTATTACAATTATCAAGAACTGATTTGTAACCACTAAAGTTACTAAGTACTTCTCTAACAACAATGAAACCTTTACACTAATATCATCGGCAATGGCGACGATTCCAAGTACTTGGATCTACATAAATCTAACGCTTACAATTTGTTGACCATTTTGAGCATATCTTTTCAGGTGAAAATGCTAATTGAAGATCTAGGTGTGTTGCCTTAGTGGAGACCCTAGGATGCATTTTGAGACTATACAATACTTGAAAAACATTCTTTTGAATCACTGTTGGTCTGATTATGTCACACCCCCGCTGAGAGCGGAAACATGGGGATGCGAACGAGATGGGATCGTCATAACACATTGTTAACAATAGAGATGCAATATATGTAATTGATGGTAAAAGCGTGTCACGACGACACCCGACACAAAGGAGACTTGTGTCGTGTTTAGTCAATATTCACGACAGCATAGCCATAAGCATTAACTTGTAAATGATTCACATAACCAAATATTATATCCTTGTAATGTAATTCCCACAACCCGGGAACAAGTATCCAAAAGAATGATAATTGTTTAATAGACTACAACAATGTTTCGAAATGATTGTTTGTCAAGTATGTTCAGTCTCAAAAATGCATCATAGGGTCTCCACTAAGGCAGCACTCCTAGATCTTCAGTTATCATTGTCACCTGAAAAGATATGCTCAAAATGGTCAACAAAACTGTTGGTGAGCTTGCAGGTTTAAATTGTAAATAAATAATTGATGCTGTATAGTATTTGTTGCGGAATACCATGCATACAGTTATAAGTAAGCAAAATCACATAACTATGAGTTTTACAACCAAACCTAATGACGTACACACAGCAACTTGTCGGAATATATTCACCCAAGGCCCGTTCCTGGCAAAGTGATGGTACCAACTAGTAAACCATCTGACTAGGGTGGGGGTGTCAACCCAGTAGTACTACCAATACCTATCCATCGGTTCCAACACCGGAATTAAATGGTTGTAAGAAAGAACCACACAGCAACTCATGTATGTATCAGATAAGTACTCACAAAACGGTATCACGTTGATTCCAAGTATGTAAATTGTATGTAAATTGTACAGCATAGAAAACGGGTGAGCATACTTTTCCCCCATGTTTGTAAATGTTGAAATATTGTATAAGCATAAAAAGGGGCCACGAAAACTCACTTGTTAAGTGGTAAGTATGTATGATGTAAGCTTCCCAAACGTTGTATGTAATGAACGGTCAAACACCTATTGACAGTTATGTTAAGCATTAATGATGTGCCTAATGTTAATGGTAATGTTTAGTCGAGTCGGGTCGTATCAGTTCGGTCGCGGGTAACACACACACACAAACACACGTAATAGATCTTATGTATATCCAAGTACTAGAAATGTTGCCATTGTCGATGATATTTGTGTAAAAGTGTCATTGTTGTTAGAGAAATACTTAGTAAGCATTAGTGTTACAAATCAATTATTGTTAATTGTAAAATGTTAAGTTGATTTGATTTGGGATAACGTTAATAAGTTGAATAGTGTTAATTTTGAAGATTGTCATTAGCAACGGTACTAGTGTCGATGTCACCTTAACATTACACGACAAACACATACCACACACAAGAAAAAACTCATACACAACAACTCTAATCGCACGACAGGACCAGACGCACGACTCAACACTCCATTCGCACGATTCAACCTTCATTCATACGAATAAGCTTCATTCGTACGACTGAACCTCCATTCGTGCAACTAGGCATTCAGTCGTGCGATACACGTACAATCGCACACATCCATCCGCATAGACTCAATTGCGTGAATACACACAGTCGCATGACTCATTCACACGACACACACAATCGCATGGACTCAGTCGCACGACACACACAATCGCATGGACTCAATCGCACGACACACACAATCGGATGGACTCAGTCGCACAACACACACAATCGCATGGACTCAATCGCACGACACACTCAGTCGCACGGTTCAGTCGCACGACAGACTCAGTCGTGAAAACAGCAGATTCGCGACTGCAGACAATGCAGAGCAGCATCCGACTGCTCCGTGGAAGATTTTCACGCCACAAGGACTTCAGGAAACACTTATCTAACATATCTAAACAAGATGCACACGCAAAAGGGCAACACACACACCCTCACGACCTCATGTGCTCGGGTTGAACCCCGAGCACCCGAAACCCTAAATCGCAGCAGTAAAACAAGCAAGAAAGGGACAACCAAGGTCGTCTTCCTGCTAGAAATGAGTAGTCTCAGCGGTAGCCGAGGTTTAACCGGTGAAAACGCGACGAAACGGGGCGGTTTTTGTGCAAGGATGAGGAAGAAAGTGGAAGAAGAAGAAGATGAAGAAGATGATGAATGTGGTGGCTAAGGCTGGTAAGGGGTTTATATACCCAACCCTAGTTTGGCAAAATGTCATGTTTGGTCCCTGCACTTAGCCCCCGAGTTCCCAAATTTTGCTTCAGTTGAAAATGACGTAAATAGGCTAGTTATTTTAATGTTAGGGATGTATTTGACGATATTTGTATCTTAAAATGATGTTATTAATGACGTTAATATTATATAACATAATATATCTAATGATGACGGTGGCGATATTTGTAAACGTTTTAGCTGATAACGATGCAAACAATGATAACACAAGGGTATAAGATAACCAAGAAAGTATGATATCCGCACGTATGGTTTATAAAGATGAGGAATGACCAATTAAAGAAAAGATAAGCGTAACTCGTCAATTGACGGACCTTTGGTGACAGATGTTACAGATTACATACAATTATTCTTTTGGATACTTGTTCCTGGGTTGTGGGAATTACATTACAATGATACTATTTTTGGTTATTTGAATCATTTACAAGTTTATACTTATGGCTATGTTGTCGTGAATATTGACTAAACACGACACAAGTCTCCTTTGTGTCGGGTGTCGTCATGACACGCTTTGTCATCAATTACATATATTGCATCTCTATTGTTAACAATGTGTTATGACGATCCCGTCTCTTTGCATCGCCGTGTTTCCGCTCTCAGCGGGGGTGTGACAGCTAATGTTTGTACAAACATTTAGTAACTTCTATCATTTTGTTTCTTATCATATGTTTTTAGTTACCTTTTTTCAAAAATTGGGTAACGTAAATACATATGGTGTATGAAACAACTATGATTTGCTAACAATGTTAGATACATCTTTTCACGTCTGATGTTTTTCCTGGTAACGATGTATTTAATTTTTAACATTTGCAGTTTTCATTTTTCTAGTATACTACATTAAGTTATACTAGTATTTGTAAGTAGCAAAACCTTACATCAACTTACACCAGCCTTAATGGCAAAGTATTTAAATAATTTGCATCTATGCACACCCTTTTCCTAACTACATTACAATGAGAAGAAGTTTTGTCTATTTTCTAGTATATTTTACTTTAATTTTTTGGTTAGATTAACTGTGCTTACATCAACTTACACCAGCCACAATCCCATAGTATGTCCAACCATTGTTCACTGTTTTTATCATCAATTTTACCATTTGTTATTTAAGTCAAATTACATCTAAGTTTTTGTTATTTCAACAAGAATATAATTACTAAATGACTACTCTTTACATAAAAACACGTCTTAGTTTAGGTAATTTCATTATAGACTACATCAATTGTATGAGACAATTTTTAGGTAATTTAAATATACATTAGAATATAAACAAACCATAATATATAACGAATTGTGTAATCAATTTTATAGGATTTGAATAGGTTAACATTTTATTTTCATTACACTAATGTAACTAATATGTTTTACCTTTTTTAGTTATATTAGTACGCACAAAAATAAAACAACTACATCAACTTACTGTGTTCTTAATTTCACATTTGTTAAGATGTTTTACTTTAAATTTTTATATTGTACCTAACTTTTTGTAAACAACCTCGTTTGAAATTGCTATACCATCTTAATCCATTTTAATGAACCATATTTCATATGAGCTACGTAAAATCTAAAGTATTAAAAAGTAAAACATACATAGTTAATTTTAATATCATTAATATTAACATCAGAAAAGGTATATACTACCTTACTAACTTTGTTTTTATAGTATAAACGAGTCATGCCAATATGAATTACAGCACAGTAACAAACAAATATCAATTGATTTCAAATCTTAAGTCATCTTGAGCATGACATCTTTCTGGAACCACACTTAAGATTTGATACAGTGCGCGGAATCCATCACAGTTTTCTTGTGCATGTTTATATCGGACAGTACAGTTCTTACAGCATATTTGTAACACCCGGATATTTTTAATAGATGATAAAGAAAGAATAAACGTGAATAAAAGAAGGAAACATAATTTAACCTAAGTTGAGGGTTTAAAAGTGTCAAAAGGACATAAAAGTATGAAAGTTGCTACAAAAGTGGGCATGGCCGCCCACTCTACCTACACATCAACCTTCTTTCGGTTTTAGAGAGAGAAAGAGCAGAGAGTTCGGGTTTTCTAGACAGAATAAGAAGAAGAATTCGAATTCAAGGTAAGAATTCGTTGTTTTAAGTGTTCTTGTTGGGTTTTAGCCTCGGTTATATGCTTATGTGTTGGTGTGTGTGTTCGGGTGTGTGTGTTTGGTGGGTTTCTAGGTGTTTGAACTCATTGCATACGGGTTTGAAAGAAGACACACTCACAGTTGCATAAGGTGAGTTCTAGAACCCCTTTTTACATGTTTTAACTGATTTTGGGGCTGAAAATACATGTATGAACATTTTTATAAAATGGGTATTCATACCTGTATGTGTATGTGTATGTGTTTGTAGGTGGGGCGTGATTTAGGTGGTTATGATGTTATAATCATGTTATGAATATGCTTAAGTGGATTAGAATGTTAGTGCTAAGCTAGAACATGATAAATGTTAGTTTGGGGACTGAATTAGGTTGATTAGTGTAAGTTGGTTACCCATGCGCCTAAATAGTGGCCCATGCGCCCAACGATCAGGATTGCCTAGGTGTCCCCCATGCGCCTGAAACTCATGCGCCTGAATAGTATTCATGCGCCTAGGATAGACTGGAATTTGGCTAAGTGTCCATGCGCCTAGATTGCCCATGCGCCTGTATAGTGCCCGAACGCCCAGGTTGTTGCCCAAAAGACTAAGTGTTGGGTCATGCGCCTAAATAGTGCCCATGCACCCAAAGTGTCCCATGCGCCTAAGTGTTCATGCGCCCGCATAGTGGCCATGCGCCTGCATAGTGCCCATACGCCCAGAACACTTAGAATTATTTCTGAATTTCGGGGAAAGGGAAATTTTAGGTTATGACTTGGAATGTTCCCGGGGTGATGTGTGATGATTAGATGGGGTGCTAGATGATGATGTGTGATGATTAGATGATGATGTGTGATGATGCATGATGATGTGTGATGATGTGTGATGTATGTTTTGTTCCTTAATACCTATTATTTACGTGGCTTCACATAGTGCGATTATGTTAATATACGTAAAGTATTATCTTAATGAAGCGAAAGAATTAAGATTATGAGAAATGGAACATAATGAACGAATGAAAGCCTTGCAAGCAAAATGGAAAGAGGTTCACAACTCCATGTGAGTTGTTAGAACAACTATGTGTGGAATAGTGTACGATTTTGCCTAACTCATGAGGGTTCACACACAGTGGGAGTCAGTGGCTGCTCCATACGTGCGATATGGTATTAACTGTGTGTTATGTAGCGTGCGATCTTGGCTACCCCATGAGAGTTCACACACACAGGGGAGTCAGTCTTAGTGATTGTTCCATACGTGCGATATGAGATCCTTGTCATTCGACCTAAGAAATTGTGGTTGCGTGCCATAAGGAGGGTAAAGCTTGACAGGATCTAGAATCAGTGAAACATAATAGTAAAAGTGCAAAACGTATAAAATGTGCGATATGAACGAAATGAATGAACGTGCGATAAGAACAAAATGAACGATGTGTGATCATGTGCGATAGTAAAGAAAATGTTTTAACGAGCGAAAGGTAATATATATTTTTTAAAACTAGAACTTACTCAGCAACACTGACTTTTATGTATTTTCCAGTTAATAGGTAAAAGTTACTGAGGATGGCACGGGGGCAGCTACTTGGATTATTTTGGATGACATCCATTTTATGTAAAAGGACGCTTTTGTGATGTAATGCAACGAATGATATTTTGTAACGATGTTGTATTATTTTGCAAAAGCAGTTATTAATATATGAAATGATTTTAGTTAAATGATTTTGATGCAATGTTTTAAGTAAATGTGTGATTTATGTGCGATGAATGACCAACTGTAAGCGTCTCAGGAACGGGCCTTACAAGTTGGTATCAGAGCCAAAGTTTAAGTGAATTGGGTAAATATTTTCAAAATCTAATCTTAAACTGAGAATGGTATAAGAGGACAGGGATGCCAGCCCAACTAGCTACGTGCCATCAGGTATTTTCTTTAATGTTAACCGGTATTATGTGCGCATGCTATTTGATTTATGTGCTCTTAGTAGATTTAGATACTGATTAAGTCAAGATAGGAAATACTTAGGGTATGAAGAGTAAAGTAAGTGGCTAATCATAACTGGCCACTGTAATTAAGGACTTACTATACTTAACATGAACTGAGTTATTACCTTTAATGACTGTGTTAGTATTTAAATCTTATAGTGTTTAAAGGATGGTTGGACGGAAATCTTCAAAGGCTTTAAGAGGCAGAGGTCATGGTGGACGTGGTGTTGGGCCACGTGTGACCAGGAGTAGTGCTAAGGCTCCTGAGAGAGGTCATGAGAACCCTGAGGTTCATGGTCAGGGAGAGGAGAATGACAATGTTAGCTTGAATGCCTCGGCTAGGGAGGCAATTGTCAATGAGATGCACCAGGTCATGCAGATGATCTTACCGTCTGTGGTGACTGAAGTAATCAGAGCAGTGAGGAATGAAGAAAGAAAGGAGAGGGAGGATAAGAAGGGATCAATAGGGAAGGAGAGCAAGGGAGAGGGAGAACGACAGGAGCCTGAAACGGTGTTGTCCGATGATGAGGAGGATGCTTCAGTAAGGGTGGCAACTAAGGGATGCAATTATGGGGCATTCTAGAGGTGTAAGCCTCCTACTTTTGATGGCAATGGCAATGCTGCTGCCACCCACCACTAGGTTAGGGAGATGGACGCGGTCTTGGAGATTATTGAGTGTCACTAGGACCAGAAGGTGAAGTTCACCACGTACTCGGTGGTTGACTCGGCGCTGTGTTGGTGGAAAAATATTGTCCAGGCCGAGGGCAGTAGGGCCATCGGAAGGATGAGATAGGGAAAGTTAAATAAGATGGTGATTGAGGAATTCTGTCCTCACCGGGAACTGAATAAGATTGAGAGAGAGTTCCTACTACTTGAGGCGGGAACCATGACCCACCAGCATACGCCACGAAGTTCAATGAGATGGCAAGGCTGGTGCCGGATCAAGTGACGTAGGTGTCAAAGAAGATCAAGTAGTATGTGCAGGGATTGCCAGCTGATATTCGCAGGCATTTGATCGCTGCCCGACCAAGCACTTTTAGGTCGGTAGTGGATTTAGCTGGGAGGTTATGTGATGAGAGAGAGGTAGCGGTGGTTGAGGTGAAGAAGACTGGTGGTGGTGACCGGAACTGGAATAGGAAAAGGTTTGGACATGGTGGCTTCACTCCAAACAACAAGAGGATGAAAGTGGATGTCCGTAGGGTGGGGTCATCAAGTTCGGGGATGAAGAAGTGTGGTAAATGTGGCAAGGAGCATTCGGGAGAATGCAAATGGGGATCAAACATCTGCTTCAAATGTGGGAAGCCTGGTCATATGGCGAGGGAGTGTGGCGTTATAAGGTGTTATAACTGTGGAGAAACGTCCATCTGAGTAGGGAGTGCAAGAAGCCGAGGGCGGAGAGTTCTAGGGCAGGGAAGAAGACCAGAACTGAAGGGCAAAGGGCAAGCGCTAGGGCATTTACGATGACCTGGGAGGAGGCTAGGACGGACCCCGATGTGGTGTCAGGTACTTTTCTAGTAAACCAAACTCTTGCTTCTGTGTTATTTGATTCTGGTGCTAGTAAGAGTTTTATTTCTGCTGCTTTCTGTGCTAATTTTCATGTTAGTAGTAAATGTATTGATGAGACCTTCGATGTACAAATTGCCATAGGTAAGTCTACCAGGATTTCTGACTTGATTAATGGTTGTTCTATAGAACTAGAAGGTCATAAGTTTCCCGCTAGACTGTTGTGATGACCTTAGGCGGGTTTGATGTAGTCCTAGGAATGGATTGGTTAGCGGACTACGAGTCGAACATTGTGTGTCGCAAGAAAATGATTAGACTGACAGTGCCTGAAGGGATTTCAGTGACGATATACGGTGATCGAGTTACGACGGTTTCGAAGGTGATTTTGATGGCGGTGGCGAGAAAGTGCATGAGGCATGGATGTGGTGCCTATTTGGCCTACGTGAAGGATGTGAACACATCGACACCATAATTGTCTGATGTATCGGTGGTGTGTGACTTTCCTGATCTGTTCCCAGAGGATTTATCAGGTGTGCCACCGGATCGTGAAATCGAATTTCAGATTGACTTGGTACCAGCTGCTCAGCTTGTTGCTAAGGCGTCGTATCGTTTGGCTCCCTCAGAGATGAAGGAATTGATGGAGCAACTACAAGATTTGCTTGATAAGGGTTTCATCAGATCGAGTATCTCTCCTTGGGGTGCTCTGGTATTGTTTGTGAAGAAGAAGGATGGTAGCATGCGGATGTGCATCGACTACCGAGAGCTGAATAAGCTGACGGTGAAGAATCGATATCCGCTACCGAGGATCGATGATTTGTTTGACCAGCTCCAAGATGCCAGTTGGTTCTCGGGGATAGATCTTCGATCTGGCTACCATCAGTTAAAGGTGAAGGAGCAAGATGTTCCTAAGATAGTTTTTTGCACGCGTTATGGACACTACGAGTTTCTCGTTATGTCTTTAGGTCTAACTAACGGGCCAGCTGCCTTTATGGACTTGATGAACCGAGTATGTCGGTCAATTTTAGATAAATCAGTGATCGTGTTTATTGATGACATCCTGATTTATTCAAGAAGTGAGGAAGAACATGCCAGCCACATACGCGAGGTATTGGAGACACTTAGGAGAGAGAAGTTGTATGCTAAATTCTCTAAGTGTGCTTTTTGGTTACGTAAGGTTCAATTTCTGGGTCACGTGGTAAATGCTGAGGGAATCATGGTGGACCCGGAAAAGGTTGAGGCAGTGATGCAATAGAAGTCTCCAAAGACGCCATCCGAGATTCGTAGTTTCTTGGGATCGGCGGGCTACTACAGAAGATTCATCCAAGACTTTTCCAAGATAGCCTCATCTTTGACTAAATTGACTCGCAAGGATGTGAAGTTTGTGTGGGGTCAAGAACAGGAGAATGCCTTCGAGGAGTTAAAGGTGAGATAACCCCAAGCTCCTGTCTTGACATTACCCTAGGGGAGTGAAGACTTAGTGGTATATTCGAATGCTTCTTATTTTGGGCTAGGTTGCGTGTTAATGCAACGAGGAAGGGTAATAGCCTATGCATCCTGACAGCTAAAAACCCACGAAGTAAACTATCCCACACATGATCTAGAGCTAGCTGCGGTGGTCTTCGCATTGAAGATTTGGAGGCACTACTTACATCCCAACCACAAGAGCTTAAAGTATTTCTTTGAGCAGAAGGACCTCAATATGAGGCAAAGGAGGTGGTTAGAGCTCATCAAGGACTATGGTTGCGAGATCCATTACCATCCGGGCAAGGCCAATATGGTGGCCGATGCCCTTAGCCGAAAGGAGAGACCCGAGCTAATTCGGATGAAGACATATCAGTTAGTAATGGCTTCGAACATGATGACGCAAGTCAAAGAATTTTAGAATGCGGCGTTGAAAGAAGATCGCCTCAACTCTGAATGAATGAGAGGTATAGTCGCAGAATTAGGAGAAAACACTCATGGAGTTAGAACCCGCTTCGGACGGATGTGGATCCCTCGTTACAGAGACCTACGAGGGAGAATCATGGATGAAGCCCATAAGACTCGATACTCCATTCATCCCGATGCTACAAAGATGTATCAAGACATGAAGAAGGACTACTGGTGGCCGGGTATGAAACATGATATGGTGGAGTATGTGAGTAAGTGCCTTACTTGCTTGCAAGTGAAGACAGAACATCAGAGACTATACGGGAAGAACCAACCATTGGATATACCCGAGTGGAAGTGGGAGCATATCACCATGGACTTTATTACGAAGTTACCGTGTACCCCAAGAGGGTATGATGCCATATGGGTGATAGTTGATCGTTTGACGAAGAGTGCTCACTTCCTACCGGTCTGAGAGACGTATTCCTCCGAGAGATTAGCGGATTTATTCATCAAGGAGATTGTAGATCGTCATGGCGTACCGGTGTCTAGTGTATCTAATCATGACACTCGGTTTACATCTAAGATTTGGAAGAGATTCCACGATGCGATGGGGATGAGGCTACACATCAGTATGGCTTATCATCCTCAAACGGATGGTCAGTTAGAGAGAACCATACAGACACTTGAAGATATGCTTTGGGCATGTGTCATTGATTTTAGAGGAAGTTGGGATGACCACTTACCGTTAGCTGAGTTCTCATATAACAATAGTTATCATGCCAGCATTGGTATGGCAACTTATGAGATGCTATATGGTAGGAGATCTAGAACACCAGTTTGTTGGGTGACATTGGTCAGAAAAAAATAGGAAGTATTGAGGTGATCGAGGCTACAACTGAGAAACTAGAAAAGATCAAAGCCTTTATGAAGGCAGCTAAGGATAGACAGAAGTTGTATGCTGATATGAGACATAGACTGGTTGAGTTCCAGGTGGATGATAGGGTTATGTTGAAAGTCTCACCTTGGAATGGTATCATTTAGTTTAGAAAGCGGGGCAAGTTGAACTCGAGGTACATAGGGCCTTTCCGAATCATTGCTCGAGTAGGAGAGGTGGCCTATAGGTTAGAACTACCCGATGAGTTAAATGGAATTACCCGACATTCCATGCATCTCATTTGCGGAAGTGTTTCCAGACGAGGATATGGTTATACCACTGGAAGATATCGAAGTAGACGAACGTCTCAACTATGTGGAGCAATCGTGACGATCATTGATCTTAAAGAGAAAAGGATAAGGAATAAGGTGGTTCCCTTGGTGCGAGTACAGTGGAAACATAGAAAGGGATCCGAGTCTACAAGGGAAACTGAGGAAGAGATGAGACGGCATTACCCACATCTGTTCGAGGAATGACAGGTTT